>CM041777.1:109988776-110447919 GCA_023374045.1 Limonium bicolor | reverse complement strand
ATTTTTTTATTTTTGCACTTATATTTTGTAAGTTATAACATTTTGAAACAATATATTATTTTCTCTCTCATATGTCCACGTTCACACACAATGAGTAAGAAGAGACAAGGATTGTTAATTCTTTCTTTACTTTTTTTCCTCTAATAAATTTTTGACATGTGTAATTTTTTTTGAAGTAAAGGACCAGCTTTAATATATATTATATGAAGAAGATTACATGCAAGTGGACACTTGTACAAAAGAAACACCCATCTACTAACATGTGTCCTAAAAGTAAGAAAACTTGCATGAAAAGCTTCATCATCAAAGTGAGCATCCACCATGGCCAGTCCTAGCACCACCACTACCATCACCACCATCGTCGCCGGCTGCGGCTTTTTAAACATTGTGGATCCGTTACCTGCAATCAACAGCAATCGGCTAACAAAGCCGAGTGGTATCCAACGGCTCATCAGAGCTCGGATAAGTCATTTCTGCACATGCAATAACATAATCGGTGGACAAACCTAGAAACCAACCCCAACCCAAAGCACACAAGACACAAAAACTCAAAAACAAGCTGGATGAAAACGATAAACTTCTCTCACTAGAGAAGGCTAAGAACAAACCAGAACACTAGTACTAAGCAAAAGAGGAAGGAGAAGAAGTAGAGGTGAAAAAAAAGGAAGAAAATAAGAAGAGGGAGAGAGAGGAGAGGGTGTTTTCTCTTTCTATGTCTACATTGCTTCTTGACATGTGTAATTGAGCCACATTCAACGTATTTGAGCCTAATGCCAAGTATCCGCCGCGTTTTAAAATTGGTTTCATAGCGGTCTTCACGCATATGATGCTCATATATATCCACATTCCTCCACTTCGCGCATATCATCCAGGCATCCATCATCATCAAAAAGTGTGTGCCCAATGTTTGTCTGAGACAAATTGAGCGACAACTTAACTTACCCCATAACTACTTCTCTATTGATAGAAATAGGAAGCAGCACCAGCAAAGAAAGTTTTATTTCTGTTATGAAAGAAAATTACTATATGTATATAGCAGTACGATTTTATTAATTTGAAATCGGAACAAATAGTATGCTCTTTGCCGAGGATGTGTAATTTTTTTAAAAAAACAGAGATTTTTTTTATCGTGGTTTTTGAAAACATAGATTATTTCAAAACATAGATACAATTACATACAGAGAGCATACACTACATCTGAATTTTCACATAACAATAGCTATATGGAGTTATACGCAGTGGTGGATCCATAGGGCCAGAAGACACTGGTTCCTGAAAGTTTTAAAAATTTATCAAATATTTTTAAAATAACATAATATTTTAAAGAGTTAAAAGTGTCAAAAAAATTTTTACCCCTTGGAATAAAACTTCTAAAACAGCCACCACCAGTACGTACATAACACAATTCAAATTCTTATATATATAAAGCATGCATATCGCTTTTAACATCAGAGCAAGGCCACTTTCCTCAATTTTTTCAAGGCGATGACGAATTGCTTTAATCTAACACAGTGCTATTTTTTGGCGGTCTTTTGCTGCAGTTAGTGACGCCAGACATTGAAAATGACCCATCTTCCTACAGTGCAAAATAGTCCTCCTAAAATTAAGATACATGTTGTGTTACTTATTTTTGTCAGATTGACAAAACTATGCTTTCTATTTCTTGAAAATGTAATGACCGAGACGGTCTTACAAGACTATTGTCTCTCTGTTGTTACTTTCTCTGTAAGGAAGATAAGAGAATTTATACAGCCCAAACTACTAGTAGCTGTAATGGGCAGAAAAAATAAAAGAAAGAAATACAGATGGTAACATACCTATATACACTCTAGAAAAGTACAAGGCTTTACCTAAGGATACATTCTAATACAAAGTATATCCTAGATATCCTAATACCCCCCTTCAAAGAGTGCATCTCTGTATGCTTGAGCAGAAAGAGTGTGCTCTTTGTTCTTTCTTTGACGAGTTACAGTTTTCCAATTACGTCCTGGAGCCCCAGACCGTCAAATGAGTTGTAACGCCCTATTAACCATAAATACAGCGGAAATAAAACTCTAAGGCGATTACAGACCATCGGGTTCCAAACACCCGGCACCAAACTCACCAATTACAACTTACAATCTACAAAAGCTACGGTCTGAACTCGAGAAAAACTTAACACAAACATAATAGAAATTAAACACATTAACTCTCCACAAAACCTAGTCCCATCCCAAACGCTCATTCTCTTCGAGGCCACCTGTAAATCAATTCGTACCTGCAAGATGAAACCAAGCAGCCCACCCCGAGAGGGGCGGGTCAGTTCCCTGGAATGGAACTGGTACAATTCTCCAAAAAGAAACTTATAAACATAACTCTTCAAAATAAACAGTAACATGAAAACAAACTCTTAAAAGTAAAACAGAGATAAAGCACTTCAAAACAATCAAGTTAAAGAGAAGAGAAAACAAGACAAAGATAGAGATAGAGAACTTCCAAACCAAATCATCCACTTAAGTAGTCACACCACATAGTTAGTAAGCATCCATTTTGATGTTAGAACCAATTCTGGTTAAGAAGAGAAAGACTTAAGTAGTCACAAAGGACCAGGAGTGACATTAATATCCATAACCCGTGGTAGACAGTTTATGTCTCCACCATTTCAGAAGATGATTCCCATACAAAATATGCTCAAGAGTGGAATAAACCAATTGGGAGAGATGGCCCCCACCGCCAGTCAGTTGTCACAAGGACGAGGTAAACAGACCTCCGCTGTCAGTTGTCACAAGGACGAGGTAAACAGACCTCCGCTGTCAGTTGTCCAGATGGACGAGGTATAGCAGACATCCGTTGCCACCGACCCGTTCTCGGTCATCGGTGAAAAGTGTGTGCACCACTTAATATAAATAATCCATACTCAGTACCAAGATTTACATTTCCCACATTCCATTGATTATTAACTGCACAAGAGCAATACCAAAACACTCAGTCCTACAGAGTGCAGAGGCGTAAACCCTCAACAATTAATACCCAATAGAAAGAATCCATTCCCAATTAGGCTGATCAAACTCGACTCATGGATGAAACAATACCCATAGTCCAAAGAAGAATTACCAATACCAGATACTTTCCTATATTCCCAGTTACCCCACTAGATCATTAACTGCACCAGAGCAATACCAAAACACTCAGTCCTACAGAGTGCAGAAGCGTAAACCCTAGGCAGTTAATATCTAGTGAAACAACTAGATAGGAGGAACCAATAACCAAGGAAGTTTCACATACAGGCTCAGTTAGTCACAGCAAGCTCAGTTAGTCACCCAAACACTTTCCTTTTGAAATCCATTCAAGATCAGTTGGTGTTCCAAAACATTCCATAAAGTCCATCAACAAAAGTATCGAGTACGAGAAATCGTACAAAACATTCCATAAGGTCCAAAACACAACAAGCTGAGTACGAGAAATCGTACCTGGTAAGTGTAGAGCAGTAGCCAAACAGAAAGTGCAAACTTCCACTAATCACCTATAATTAATGTGTTCCAAGTATCGATCAGTTAAGTAGCTCACAGAGCTAAACACCTTTTACTCTTAATGGATATAGTTTAAAGTTTACAATTTCCTCACATATCTGGGCCAAGGTTCAGGTATTAAAGAATTAACTCTTTTGTTAGGCCCATTTCATTTAATCCGGAATGATTTGAAGTTTTAACCTGAGAGCGGCCCCCCAAACTCTCTTGGACTGTTTAAATGGCTTTTGAAGTTCACAGACCCTGGGCTAGTAGTAGTTAGTCCAAGACCGGGTTGCGGTTTTGCTATTTAAACGAAATTCCCTAAAAAATTATGCAGGGTTTCGAACAACATGCAACCCCGACTCAGTTCCAGGTTTATCTTGACCAACTACGCCATTGAATTTCTTGTCTAACAGATTGTCTAATTTTATTTTACTTACTTACTCCTAGCCATGGGACTATTAAATAAACTTGTAAGTTATCATTGGCTAATCACTACAACATTGATTAAAGACCTGAAGCTTTAGCACCAGTATATAGTTATATATATATATTCTTCTAATTAAGTTTCCCACAAGAAATGTTAACATGATCTCTTAATATTTCTAATATACTTATATACATATAGGATTTATCCCAAAACATTCTCTTAGGAAATTTTATTAAATTTAATAACTCTTACACATCTAGTATCCACAAGGTATATTATATGTTTTATTATTACCTATGCAAAAAGGTGTTTAGTATCACCTTTATGTATCCTTACTTACATTAATTTCCTAAATGTTTTTATTTTTCACACATTTCCCTCCATAGACTATGTATAATCCTTTGGTACCTAATTTTAAATAACTTATGTCTTAATTACATTTTGGATTATTACAAAACTTAAGGTTTCAAAGGAATAACTTATGAATTAATTTCCTTTATTGTATTTTAGATAAACATTATATCCGACGTAAGGTAAAATTTACCTAAGAATTAAATCCTCAATTCATAAGTGAATTGGAAATTATTAATAGGATCGTTTATTCTGAAAAATCCTCATATCGTATATCCAAGTGACATATTAATATTCCCAGTGTCAAAAGGTAAATCAGTATAATATCCTATTTAACTTAGCTTCATCTAACTAAAGGCTCAAAGTTCTAATTTCTCTAATTACTATTTACAAACCTTTTATAAGTCCTAACCATTAAAGACATCACCTATTTATAAACTCTCATTCTGAAATTGGTAATTAATGTTATAAATGTATTTTATATGTCTTATCTAATTCCAAGAAACTTAAGGATCATTATTTAGATTAAATTCCTAATCACATTTTAATACAGTTTTATATCTAATCCTTTTAATGATTTCATCTTAAAATATTAAGTTATTACTCAATACTATAATGTCAAGAAATGATTCTCTAGTCACTATAATCCTCTTCACATTTGGATGTAAAAGTAACTCATTTATTTTATTATTGTTATATAATAAGAACATTTAAATGTAAAATTATTTCATTCATTTATTATTAATTATATAATAAGATCTATTGGTGTAACACTTTATGTAATCTAATTACAAATACTCCTAAATTTTAACTTATAATTTCTTACCCAATTTAGATTTACATTGTGGTCATTGACTAAATATATACATGTATTTTAACACTGTTTATATGAATCTTAGAAATTTAAAGGTACTCTTTAAGCCTAATCATTACTATAATTTAATACCACCTCATATAATATTCTTCTATTTGTATTATGTAGAGGTTTAGTTTAACTTATTATTCCTTCGTATTATATTTCCTATAAGGTATTTAATTTTACTATGTTTACTTGTATATATTTATATATACTAGATTTATACAAAACATTATTTATGTAGTTTTATTGTATTTAATTATTTATATTAACTTTTACACACACCCTACATCCAAAATATGGTTAATAAAATAAAGTATTTCCCTTAGTTTCAGTTGAGTATATTAACTACCATATTATATAATTAATATAAATGTAGATTAATTTAGTTCCTTGATTTAACCCAAGTTACTATTTTATCCTTAGTTTAATTAAAATATCAACTCCCATAATATAGTAAGTAAAATGTAGGATAATTAAATTCCTTAATTTATATAAGTTTCTACTAAGTAAGTATATATAACATATATGTACATAATTTCACTTCTCTTAAAGCTAATACAAAAACATTTATAAACTTACTGTTATAAAGGTTATTTAATTTCCCTTATTTTTCCCAGCTTAAAAGTTAATTAAAAAACCATACTTTAATTTTTGGTTAAATTAAAAACTTTATATTATAGGCGATTCTTATGAAAAACTCATAACACAATTTTTTAAAACCTTTTACTATTGCCCAAAAATTCCCAAATTTAATATAAGTAACTATAACATTTTAGCATATTATAAATTTTATTTCATAAAAATATCTTTTTAATTTAGCCAAATAATTCCAGAAAACCGTAAATTGTAAAAAATCATAACTTATGTTTAAAAAAAAACTCCAAAACCATATTAATTTACATCAAGCAAATAAAGAATTAGATTATAAGGAATCTATGGTTAAATTTCAAGTCAAAATACTTTCGGAAGATATTTAAATTAACCCAAACAAGTTAGGACTATTTACTGGATTTATAAAACCTAATATCCTCTTATATTCCCCACGATCTAATATGGGCCGTCCGTTCCTTTAGACTTTGCGATCGGAGGTCCCTGAGTCTCTAGTTCATCATCGATTTCGAAATCCCAACCGCGTACTAATTCTCGTTTTTGTCCACATCTACAGAACGAAATCGAGTGATTCTTGTTTCTATATATTACGTAATCAAATTTCGGTTCTATTGGTGTCAATTTCCCAATTATAATGCAGAGTTCATCAGATCGAATTCGATTCGAATGTTAGGGTTTATTTCGAAACAGAGTACCAAATCGGTTGCAATTCTTACAAATTCTCCTAATCTAATACGAAATTGACTAAATTAACACATGGGTTAGATCGGAAACAACGACTACGAACAGCACCAAACGAGGGAAAGTTGATCGGAGACTCACCGGATTGTGCGAATTGGGTGAATTCCGATCGGAAACTGGGAAAAAAAACTCGAACTTTAACCAGTTCGTGGTGCCAACTTGAGGATCTAAAACTAGCAGTACAAAACGAGTTAGATAATGAGTAAGGGCCTCATTGGAAAGAAAGAAAACGTAGATCTACGTTTGGTAGCAAGAACTAAACCTAACTCGCACCATACAGAAAGATATTGAAGTTACAAAACACGAGTTTACCTCTCTGTTTCGGTGTATATTATGTGCTGTTGAAACCGAAACTTTATACCTCTATATCTCCCAACTGGTTACGAATCAGACTTGGGCATAAACACGAAAATTGTAGAGGGATTAGAGATCTTTACAACGAGCTAAAGAATCGAATTTTGTTGATAACGAAGAAGTTATGATTGACGCAAGTTACCTGAAAACGAAGGGAAAATCTGGAATTTTGGAAACAGCTTTCGCAAGGTGGCTACTTTGGCTCGATTTTCCGATTGACTCAGAAAGATTTAGGGTTTGAATGAGTAATGGTTTGAAAGAGGAATTGAAGGAGAAAGAAAAGGTGAAGAGGCTGGAAAATATTGAGAGATGCAAAAGTTATAGCCGTCTAAAGTAGGTGCCAAGTAAGGGAAATCGGTTACCGAAAATCAGGGAAGAAATCGGCTAAGTGTGGGCGGACCCATTACAGAGTGACACGTGGCATCTCTTAAAATTTTGATTCAAAAACTTCAATTCGAGCAACTTTGGCTAGGATGATCCGTTTTTGACGTTCTTTTATCGATCTTCATGGTTTTTCATAACCTATTTATTGGTATAGGTTTCATGACCTGGGTTGACCATTCTCAAAAAGTCAACTCTAGCAAGGCTTAATAAGCTTTAAGGTTTCTAGAATTTTATATTGACTTTTATGTTTCAAACACTGTTCCAACACTTCCTAAAATCTTTATAATATATTTGGAGTGTTTAGAAATTTTCCCAAGATTTATTGGCTTATAAATCTTATTATTAAATTCATAATACTATGTAATAATGTATAATAATTAGGGTTAAATAGGAGAAAAACCCCTAAATAAATTTCACAATTCATATAATAATTTAACATTCATAATTCTATATAATAATTTAATACTTAATAGTAGTATTAAAGGTTTAATAAAAGAAATCCCCTAAATTAATTTAAATTAATTTAGGGGTATTTCAGTATAATCCCCCTTAAAAGAAACTTCGCCTCGAAGTTTAAGAAAATCAACTAGTAGGCACTCACACCGCTTCGGGTGTGCTAAGACAATGATAATTCCAATGAAATTCCATACCAATCCAATCCTTTATTTCCATCCATTCCCATAACAACATTCCACTCGAGATTACTCAAACTCAAAACGAACCAAGATATACCAAAGACATAGCATGATGAAAATCAACACACATACTGTGTCATATTGTAAAAAACCAAGCACATACAAACACCTCTCATTCTACTAATACTGTTCTGCCTTTACTAACAATGCAACGAGCCATAATCCGGATGAGATAACGAAGGAGGAGTATGCCAGCATATCCCCTTAAAAGAGCTAAGGTACCCCTCGTACCGCTACTAACGGCACAATCAAAGAATTCAACACCTTATTACCAGCTTTGTTGTGAATTTACTGCACACCGTTGATTTTATCTATGATCGTTACATATATCTGTATCTCTTGATTGTTATGTATTTGTATTTCCTCGGTGGTTATAAAATTTTATCTTATGATATTATCCATTCATTTAATGACTGATACGATTATATGTCCATATATGATCATTTATCATATCAATTATATTACCAGCTATAAACCAGGGGTAACGTACTTGAGTAGTTAACATTATTCCCGATCATTTAATAATCCTCAATAATCTTCCAAAATTATCTTCAAAGGTTTATTAGTCAACCATATGTTAAAACTCTATAAGAAAATATTTTATGTGACTTTTCCAAGGTTCAATTGTTTTTTTATTAACTATCGTATTTTAGACGATTCATTCAGTGTTTACTTTATAAAAATTACTTATATATAGCTTCACTCAAGGCAGAATTTTAGGAAGTTCTTCCAAAATATGATTCCTTTATCTTAAATTTATACATTATATATTTTTTAAGGTAGGACTCTGTATAAAATTTTAAGTCAAATGGGCTAGTCTAATGAAAACTCACTCACTCTTGGTAATTATTTTTCTTAAGGTTTATTCTATGTAAGTATTCTCCTGATTATTAAATCTTAGTACTCCCTTAGATAATGGTGGCTTTTTGGTAAATATCACTCTTAGTGTGTCTTTTAAAATTTTATACATGTATAATGTTTAAACTTCCAAGTAAACATGAGAATTTCCAGTCTTTAAGTAACTCTCAATTTTTAAGATGCTCAATACTCAAGTATTTAAGGATCAATATATTTAGTTTAGTATTACTCTTCTATTCACTCAATCTTTAAGTAACTTCTTTTATGATTTTTTTTTAAATATTCAACCAGGGGTGGATGTTGTATCTTGGAGCACCAAACTTAATCCCCTTCCTCCATATATAGGTATTTTTCACCAAAGATTTACTCAATAATCCCTTTACATTTATGAGTTTTAATACCGGATCTTAAGATACAATTTTGATTTGTTCATTGTGGTTAGCAATGAAATATGCCTAGCTCAAGATTTCATGATGGTAACGTCTTACCACCACTTCCCCTCAAGTTCAACACAATCCATCACCTGCGTAGAGATTATATACGGTTAGATGACAAGGCTTGTCTAGCCCTAAACTTCCAGAAGTGGGTGTGCACCCCCACTACTTTTAGCCTAGGAGTTCGTCGCACCAGGCACTTCCCATAGGGTGTTAGGTTTATGTGTTTTCTTTCTAAAGTTAACATAGAGTTTTAATGTGTTTTACAAGTCCAGATGTTGATCTTTTCTAATACGCTACTAGTTCTTGTTAGCTTAATAATTTTCTAGACTTAAGATTTATCTTAAACATTATCTTTAGGTAATAAATTGATACCAAGTAGTTCATGAGATTTATTTTCAAACTTTAAAGGAGTTGAAGTATTTTCACATAATATCAATACTAATTTAATTATGTAAAGTTCTATTTGTATACTGTTTTCAACCAAAAGTATTCTTTAAATTCTAGGAATTTGGTACTAGCTTTTAAAGGATTGTATTTTTAGCAATGTATTCTCCATGAGTATGCTTTTGAAAAATAGCTTAATATTTGGTTTATCTCAACCAAAATCTTATCGTACTTAATATAGGATGTTCCAACCATATATATATATCTATACATATATATTATATATATATAGATATTGTAGGTTATTGTTGGAACGGGATAAAACAACACATCACACTCAACAGACATTCACAAAAGAAAATGTATAAATAATCGTTCTCAATTCCAAAAAGGGGTAGGAATCGTGCCTTACTGGAGTCTCACTCCCCATTTACCCCCATTTCCCCAGTTTTAAAGTGCACCTATAATCAAGTATTTCACTCGGCTTATTTTCTCGGGTTCAGAGCGTAACTACGCTCTGATACCACTTTCTGTAACGCCCCTATTAACCATAAATACAGCGGAAATAAAACTCTAAACGATTAACAGACCATCGGGTTCCAAACACCCGACACCAAACCTCACCAATTACAACTTACAATCTACAAAAGCTACGGTCTGAACTCGAAAAAACTTAACACAAACATTGTAACACCCCCCATCCATAACCTTAACACTTAATCAACAATTGCAGCGGAAAACATTACTAAACATATACCAAAAGGCGTGTTACACGCCGTTAGCCCCCACGTGGCTAACAAGGCTGTTACATAATATGTATCGGTCTGATCACACGACTCCGAGCATAATTACAAACCTTCCAAAAATGACTGTCCAAAAGAATGACAATATACCGAGTGTAACTGTTCAAAAATCACTAACTATCTTTACATCCACCAAAGTAAACGACCTCCGTGTACAAGCACTACTCGGGTTCAACATCCAAAAATAACAAAAATATCAACAACCTAGGATCTAAAGCCATTCTGCTTCCTCGATCCTCATCCTGCAAATAAACATAGCCCCCAAAGGGGGTCAGCAACCTTTTGCTGGCATGGTTAACGTGCAGCCCGCTGGCTCCGGGATACACGCAACTATTTGTCATTATTACATGGCGTTGATTTATCACACAACATGCATATACATAACAGAAATTATTGCAGAACAATAACACACATGCATAGTGAGAACAATTCACTTTAGGTAACAACCAACATGGTTAGTCAACTTGTAAGCCTAGAGGATGTCTTCACCCTCATGTTAAGCTTAACGCGTATCACATTACTGTTTGTTAGTTAGATGAATACTTAACTTGAAAGATGAGACGGGCGTAGTGACCCGAACACATCAACACATAATTTCCCCCCCTACCCGAGTGGAAGTCAGGTAGGTAGCTTTGGCTAAGCTATGGGAGGTCGAATTCCCCATAAAAGGAAAACTACCCTAACATAGGAGAGAGTCGAATCTGATTCAGATGTCGACACCCATACATACACGCGTGACCGGAACGACCGGATTCCTCACTCCCCCGTTTAGCACTCGTTAGAAGTCCCACAATGGGAGCTTAACATAGTCTCACACAAGTAAGTGTTAAGTCCAGTTAGACATGCAAGGGAATAAGGCTAGTAATATCAGCAAAACACGCATCACACCAAACACATATAAGCCGGGTTAGAACGTTCCTTAGGTTGGAACGTTGTTACCGGATACCGTTCTCTTACATTTCTAAACTGGGTTACTTAATGTTTGCACGCCTTCGAGGTTACCGGTTATCGGCACGTACACGTCCACATAATAATAAGAACTGTAAACTCGTTTCATGATTACTCTTACAAGGTTGTAAACCACAGAAAAACAACAGCACACAAGCCGGTGTAAAACCTAGGCAACAGACTGCAAAACCATACCTTGGTCCTTGCCGCTCTAGGGTTCCACCGTACGTAGTGTTCCTAAACATGATTGATAAGTTCGGTTAATTATTTACTTACTTCAAACTTTACTACGCATTTTACATGATTATATGACGTGTTTTAAATACTAACTTACCCTAGATTACCCCTCATCGTACCCCCTAGGGTTAACTACATTTGTCATTTTCTTTTCTCTTTTTTTTGATAGGTTTTGGGTCCGTCCGACCCACCGTCCGACCCACCTCTGGGTCGGACCCTTCCAGTAGCCTTCGGGTCCCAAAACTTCCATCATGTCCGACCCATGTCCGACCCACCGTCGGGGTCGGACCATTCCAGAAACATTCGGGTCTGCGACTCTACCATGTCCGACCCAGGCCGTCGGGTCAGACCATCCAGAAACATTCGGGTCGCAACATCTACCATGTCCGACCCATGTCCGACCACCGTCGGTCGGACCATTCCAGAAACATTCCCGGCGTTTTATTTTCTCCCGTCCGACCCATGTCCGACCCAACCATCTGGGTCGGACCATTCCAGAAGCTTCACGGGTGACCAAACAGAGACCGTCCGACCCAACTGTGGGTCGGACGCCCCCACTATTAGCCCAAAAATTGCCAAATCTTTTCCAACTTCTCCACAAGTCTCCTAAGGTGTTCTAACATCATTAGCACACATAACCCTCATATTTCCCTTCCAAATTCATTTACAAGTTTATTTCCAATTCCTTAAATGCTCTCTCAAAACACTTGTAGCTCACTAGATTGCTCCCTCCTAGAAATGCATTTGGACCATTACATTCCTACTCAAATTTTGACAGATCTCCCCATAAATTTTACATGCTCACCTCATCTTTAACCCACTAAAACACTCCAACCATCAATTCATCCAAGGTATCAAAACACCTAAAATTACCATTACACACCACAATAGCCCTCAATATTCATAAACCTCAAGACTTGGCTCTTAGGCCCTTAAACAACATTAAATTAAACACTGAATTTCCTCATATTATTTGCAACACCTGCCTGCTTCACTGAGCATTTATATTTGTACAACATAAAAACACCCTCATACATCACACACTAGTTTAAGGTAGGTTATTTACCTTGGTTTTCTTTCAAAACTTTCCTCTCACTTCTTGTTGCTCAATCGGTACTCCAACCGGGTAATTCGCTACACTAATGACCATGCCAAATAATTACATGAGTATTTAGGGTTCATGAATTTTATTCCATTAGCCCTAGAATAATTTTGAACATCATAGGAGGGTAATTACCTTCTACTTCAAAAATGAAGTTTTTTGGTAATGGAATTTGGGCTAGCCTCCACACTTCTAAAGATTGAACAAGCTAAAAAATGAAGAGAAACAATGGTGTTCAACAACATAAAAAATCGGCCACCATATAAGATGGTAGAATGAACAGATTTTTGAGTTCTTCTTTACCTTAGAACAACAAGGAGATGATGGGCTTCAAGAATGTGAAGCTTCCTCTTCAAAATGTGGTACACCCATGGAGATGAAGTATGGAGTTTTGAGATTTTGAAAGGTACAAAATAATCTCCAAGATGAGAGGAGTATTTTGGTGAAAGAATTTCTTGATTTGGAGCAAGGATGAAGAAGTTACAAGGAGTAGAAGATGGGGTTTCTTTGCATTATAAATCGCCATTGCTGGAGCCAAATGAAGAAGAAAGAGAGCTGGGTGAGGGAAGGAAATCGTGAGACACAAGAGAAATGAGGGAGAGAGAGAGTGTAGTGTGTGAGAGAGATAAAGTAGTGTGTTTTTTATTATTTTGTCTTTAGTACTAATATAGAGGCAATTAAAGAGAGAGGGGGCAAAATCATGAGACACAAAAGGAGGGGGAGAAAGTTTGTTTTTTTTTTTGTAAAAGTAGAGATGAGGTGGCATTTGGTCATTAGCAGATAACACCCGTTAGTTCCCGAACTGTCAGTTTTAACAGTCCGGGTCCGGTTTCCGGATTTTTGTTTTATTTTTTTTGGTCCTAGACCTTGACTAATATTTTATTTAGCCATATGATACTATGAATTTTTATAGTCATTTAAACCCGTTTAAACTCATTTCCCGGTTTTCTCGAAAAAACGTGCTTAAAGCTCGTTTTGCCTTTTTAATCCACTATGGATCTGTTTCCTTCGGGAATTTTTCCCGATGTTCTTAATGACTAAAATAAGTCTTAGAATATAATAATTATATATATTTAGCTAACATATTAAGGTTTGGGGTATTTCAATCTACCCCCCTTAAAAAGAACTTTGTCCCCAAAGTTCACACTTCCACGCATCTTAATTATTAGAACACGGGGATTACTTTTGAAACAACGCTTCCATAACAAACATACAAACATTCTTTACATCACATCGGACTCAAGGTCCTCATAACAAACATCACTTAGACTCAAGGTCTATAACATAACAACATAGACATGTATTCCAATACATGCCGTACATACATAACCGAAACGGCTCTACCCCCTTAAATAGGGGTACGCCCCGTACCCTATACACAAAAACTAAGAAGTAAACAACGACGGGTACTTCGCCCTCATATCATCTTCCAGCTCCAGGTGGCCTCCTCGACCTCCTGGTTAGACCAGAGAACCTTCACCAGTCGAACAGACTTGTGGCGAGTGTCTCGAGTCTTAGTGTCCAGGATCCGTACGGGAGTCTCCACTGATCGCATGGTCGGCTCTAGTGTTAGCCTTTCGGGCTGAAGTACATGAGACGGATGAGACATATATTTCTTCAGCTGGGACACATGAAATACATCATGTACCTTGCCCAGCTCAGCAGGTAAATCGAGTCTGTAGGCTACCGGCCTATCCGCTCCGTCACAACCATAGGCCCCACATATTTCGGGCTCAACTTGCCTTTCTGGCCAAAACGAAACACCCCTTCATGGGGGATACTCTAAGAAATACCTGATCGCCCACGGCGAACTCCAGGTCGCGTCTGCGCACATCGGCGTACGATTTCTGCTCATCCTGAGCTGCCTTCATGTTAGCCCGGATTTGGCGAACTTCTGCTTGTACTTGCTCTAAAGTACTCAGGTCCTATAATGACCGTCTCACTCGACTCATCCCAGCATAAGGGCGTGCGGCATGGTCTACCGTACAAAGCCTGGAAGGGAGACATCTTGATCGACGCGTGGTAACTGTTTGTTGTAGCTAAACTCGATCAGATGTAACTTATCAATCCAGCTGGTCTGAAAGTCAAGTGCACATGCACGTAACATATCCTCAAGCGTCTGTTGGTGCGCTCACTCTGACCATCTGTCTGTGGGTGAAATGCCGTACTCAACTTCAGTTTCGGTACCAAGTGCTTCCCTGTACTTCTCTCCAGTACCTCGAGAGGAATCTGGTATCCCTATCAGACACATAGTCTTCGTACTCCATGATGTCGTACTATCTCACGGTCGAAGAGCTCTGCTAGCTTCGCCACTTTCCAGTGTCCTTCATCGGAATGAATCGGGCCACCTTGGTCAGTCGGTCAACAACGACCCATATCATATTCAAGCCTCCCCGAGTAGGCGGAAGCCCAACAACGAAGTCCATGAAATGTCATGGAACTTCCATTCAGGAACGGGCATTGGCTGTACCATGCCACCAGGACGACGGTGCTCAAACTTGACCTTCTGGCAAGTGAGACACCTAACAACTAATCTGTCACGTCTTTCTTCATACCGGTCCACCAGAAATATCTCTTCATACTCTTGTACATTTTTGAAGCTCCGGGGTGAATAGAAGTAGAAGAACAGTGTGATTCACTCATATGCGCTCCTTCATCTCAGCGCTACTTCGTGGAATACAAAGTCGGCCATTCAGCCTGATCAAAACCATCATCATGAAGTCGGAAGTCATACTTCTGACCTTCGAATGTGCCGTCGATAAGCTTCTGTTGATCTCTTGCATGTACTGATCTGACATCTGAGCTCCGCACCGCTTCAACCAACCAAGCTAGAGTGAGAGATAGCGAATGGAGAGAGTGTGCTCGGCGACTCAATCGTCAGCTACTATGTTTGCTTTACCTTCCTTGTACTGAAGGTTAATATCGTAATCAGTAAGGAATTCAACCATCTCCTTTGCCTCATTTCAACTCCTCTGAGTGAACAGGTATTTCAAACTCTTGTGATCTGAATAAATCGTCACATTCACTCCATACAAAATGTGGCGCCATATCTTCAAGCGAAGACAATGGCACCCAATTCTAGATCATGCGTAGATAATTTTCTTCTTCATGTCGCTTCAACTGTCGGGAGGCGTAGGCCACGACCTTCCCATGTTGCATCAAAACACAGCCCCTTACCTTTACCTGACGCATCACAGTACACCTCAAAACCATCAGTACCCTCTGGTATAGTAAGAATTGGTGCAAAGTCAAAGCATCCTTGAGCTTCTGAAATGAGCTCTCACAGTCCTCAGTCCAATCAAATGGTGCATCCTTCTTCGTTAAGGATGTCAACGGTTTCGAAACACTAGAGAAATTTCTTCAAACCTCCGATAATAACCCTGCCAGACCGAGGAAGCTCCGAATGTCGGCAACCGTCTTCGGTCTAGGCCAGGTGCGCACAGCATCAATCTGGCCGATCCATCCACAGCGATCCCGGCCCTCAGAAATAACATGACCAAGAAAGGAGACTTGGTCCAACCAAAATTCACATTTTGAGAACTTCGCATAAAGCTGGTTCTCCCTCAACGTCTGCAACACTCACTCTCAGGTGAGCTTCATGCTCCACCTTGGACTTAGAATAAATGAGAATATCATCGATGAAGACAACACTGACCTATCCAACTGATCTCGAAACAAACGATGCATCAAGTCCATAAACTTGCTGTGCATTAGACAACCCAAACGGCATGACCGTGAATGCATATGCCCATATCTGGTACGGAAAGCGGTCTTCTCTATATCACTGTCTCTGATAGCAACTAATGGTAACCCGATCGCAGATCGATCTTAGAGAATACCGATGCACCTCTCAGCTGATCAAACAAATCATCGATACGTGGCAATGGGTACGGTTCTTCACCGTCACAACATTTAGTTCTCTGTAGTCGATGCAGAGGCGGAGACTCCCATCCTTTTTCTTCACAAAAAGGACTGGTTCCCCCATGGTGAGACGCTAGGGCGGATAAAACTTGTCAAGCAGGTCTCCAGCTGCTCTTGAGCTCAGTCATCTCAGCTGGAGCCATACGGTAGGGCGCCTTCGCTATAGGTCCGTGGCCCGGTACCAAGTCAATCTCAAACTCGACTGCCCGTGTAGGCGGCATGCCTGGGAGCTCCTTAGGAAAGACGTCAGGAAACTCCGACACGACCGGCACATCTGGGCTAAAATTCAGGGTCTCTCTCTATGTCCTGGACATAGCAGAGGTATACAACATTTTTCTTCTGATTTCGTGATACATGGCCATGGCGGAGATGATCTGTGTCGAAGGCTCCCGGGCCTCTGGCGGTATGAAATGGTAACCCCAGACGGACTCCGAAGAAGCAGACGGTGCTCGGCACATAGGATTCTGCCCTTGTACCGCTCCAACCAGTTCATCCCCACAATCACATCAAATCCAAGCCCCTCGAACTCTATCAAGTCGATCGGAACTCTTCATTCTTAATTCGAACGTGGCATCTCGGTAATAACGGGTGCATCTGATCCGCTCCTTAGACGGGAGAGTGACTTGGAAGTCAGGGATCTCCTCCCCGTCTAGCCCCAGTCTCCTCGCAAATGAGAGTGAGACAAACGTATGTGAGGCTCCAGAATCAAACAAGATCGACGCATCCACGCCATTCACTGGGAAGGTACCGGTGAGGATAGTGCCACTTCTGCCGGCCTCTGCCTCTGTACACACACTCAGTGTACCTTCCGTCCCGAGTGCAGCGCCTAATTTATTTCATAAACTTGATAAGTATATTGGTAACAACACGGCGGAATGCTTAAGAATTCAACACTGCTTTATTCATAAAACTCGTCGTTACATTATGATGGTATTACATTGGCTACATGGCTCGATAACTTAGCATACTCACTGCATCACATACTCGACATACAACTGATTTCACACTTTACATGATTGCACATAATTTCAACTGTCTAAGGTTAAGTTCAGTCTTCCAGGTTTCATGTGTGTGGCATTGATTATTGTCGGAGGCGCCGTATTCAATTTGATCTTCTTGATACCATGATACAAACATCCTCGACTGCCCACCCATGATCAACATCTCCAGACTCCAATACTAACTTCTTTGCGAGGTCCGCACGCTTCTGCTCACCGTACATGAACACTGCGGTGTCACCAATGGACAAGACACCACGGGTACTCCCTTACTAAGAGACTCGGGTGACTCGTCCTTGTCTTGGTGTAAACCCAACCTTCCACCTTTTTTGGTAGAATTGGCAATACATAAATCTGCTTTTGATACTTGGGATTTGCTCGGTTCAACTTGCAGCAATTCCTACGACGTGGTTAACAACCGCTAGGAACTCCTCAGGTATACTTGGTATGGTAGCTCCATCTTCAGCTCGTGTGTCCTGATATGACTTGGTGTAAGGGTTCCAGTCCTTACCCATGCACATCATCTTTAATTCATTTTCGCCCCACTTGGTATTCGGGTGTGTAGAAACCTCCAGGTGCTACTCCAAGCTCGTTGCATCATCGGTGATGATGTGGATTTGTGCTTCGGGTGTCAAGTATCCCTTTAATAATATCATACCTGGTTGGATAACTTGACACTGTTCTGTCGGATAGTCAATGATTCGATGGTGGTGTCTCCGGGGTTCGGTGTGGGTGGGATTGGATAGCAAATATTGAAGGTTCCTAAGTTTATAAGTTTCTAGTTTAGGTGGTTTTCACATTATACTTCAACTCGTTATTCGTGTGGTTATTCACTTAGTCCCCCTAACACACATGCATGGAAATGCGGTAAGCAATCACTTATCTTACTTAACGGTTTAAGGGGGTACCTGTCTAGAAGACGATCCTGGTGCTCTGACTGGTCCACCACGTTCAAGGCAGCCTTGCCGCTCCTGGCCCCTTCCCCTTCTGGGAATCAGTATGTCCTTGCCCCGAGGATGGCTGATATGTAGCTTTCGGGCCCTCAGTGGTAGCAGTGGCCTTACCCTCCATTGCCCTCTAGGCCTATAGTTTCTGCCATCGGGGGTTGCTGTAGCATTCAAAATCACGGTGCCCCAGCTTCTTGCAGTAGTGACACTGCACATCGTTCCCTTTGCAGTCCTTACCGGGATGGTCACCCTTGCCCACTTGCAGAAAGTAGTGGCGCTCCGGTGCAGAGCCCGTATTGGCTGCTATTACAACACACAATCAATACACACTTCACAACATAACAATACCACTTGAATTCGACATTCAAAATTTATTTGTTACCCTTGGGCGGTGTGAGCGTAAGGCTTAGCCGCATAGGCGTAAGTGAGCTTCAGCGGCTCCTCAGTGGTGTGGGCTGGGCTTGGCCTTGCCTTCTTGCTGCTGCTGGCCCTTCTGGGCTGAGGGTAAGGCTTCTCTTCTTCCCTCCTTGGGGTACCCTTGCGAGCTTTGGCCCTCGCTCGAGACCTTGCGCTTATGCGCATTCTCCTCGTCCCTTAGACGGACGGTGATTTCCACCTTAGCAGCGGCATGATAGCACTCCTGAGTAACAAGGTTTTCATGCCCCGCAACACATTTACACACCCCATACAACATTACTCATTCACACTTAGACATTATTGGAAATTTACCTGCAAGGTATTGTACTCGGCTGGCCCCATGCCATAGCGTAGGCGGTGGCTCAACCCACTGTAGAATCGGTTACTAAGACCCGGTTTGAGTAACCAAGGTCGGGTAGAAGATGAACAAGGTCAGTGAAAGCGGTGTAGTAGTCGTCCACCGTCATTTTGTCCCCTTGCTTTAGACTGTCAAGCTCCAGGCGCTTCGCCTCCTGCACATGCACTGGGTAGTACTTGGCCCTTAGCAATGCCGTGTACTGCTCCCATCCAAAATCTGGATCGGCCACCTTCTCGGCCCTCACAAGTTTCCACCAGTTCCTAGCCGAACCCTTCAAATAAAAAGCAGCAAGTCGGACCTTGGCATCAGTAGGAACAGCCAAGGTCTCGTAGGCGGTCTCGAGCTCCGAGATATACGCCTCTAGCTTAGAAGGGTCGGTCTCCCCTTTGTAAGACGGGGGCCTCAAGTCGGCCAACGCTTTCACCCAATTGGTCTCGCGTGGCTGTGGTGGTGGTGGTTCTGTCTGACCCTCACCCCCGGGCTGTTGCTGCCCTGCTGTACTGCTGTCACTATTTGAGGTATTACTTGTGCTAGGGCGGCCGCTACAGCTTCGGCCATCATCTGAGCGGTGGGGGTATCCCCCGTGTCTCTCTGGACCAGGCCCTCCACGGCCCCGTCCCCGCGGTCGCCCTGCCATCTGAACATACATGAGAGCACATTAGTGTTGTGCTTACAAACTTATCGCATCACTTGTTTATAACGTCCTTTGGACGACAAGGTTTAAATTTCCTAACTCGGTATATTCCTAAGCTTGGTAATCGGCAATCAGAGCGATACTTCGCTCTGATACCACTTTTTGTAACACCTCATCCATAACCTTAACACTTAATCAACAATTGCAGCGGAAAACATTACTTAAACATATACCAAAAAGGCGGTGTTACACGCCGTTAGCCACCCACGTGGCTAACAAGGCTGTTACATATATGTATCGGTCTGATCACACGACTCCCGAGCATAATTACAACCTTCCAAAAAATGACTGTCCAAAAGAATGACAATATACCGTGTAACTGTTCAAAAATCACTAACTATCTTTACATCCACCAAAAGTAAACGACCTCGAGTGTACAAGCACTACTCGGGTTCAACATCCAAAAATAACAAAAATATCAACACCTAGGATCTAAATCCATTCTGCTTCCTCGATCCTCATCCTGCAAATAAACATAGCCCCCAAAGGGGTCAGCAACCTTTTGCTGGCATGGTTAACGTGCAGCCCGCTGGCTACCGGGATACACGCAACTATTTGTCATTATTACATGGCGTTGATTTTATCACACAACATGCATATACATAACAGAAATTATTGCAGAACAATAACAACACATGCATATGGAGAACAATTCACTTTAGGTAACAACCAACATGGTTAGTCAACTTGTAAGCCTAGAGGATGTCTTCACCCTCATGTTAAGCTTAACGCGTATCACATTACTGTTTGTTAGTTAGATGAATAACTTAACTTGAAAGATGAGACGGGCGTAGTGACCCGAACACATCAACCATAATTTCCCCCTAGCCCGAGTGGAAGTCAGGTAGGTAGCTTTGGCTAAGCTATGGGAGGTCGAATTCCCCATAAAGGAAACTACCCTAACATAAGGAGAGAGTCGAATCTGATTCAGATGTCGACACCCATACATACACGCGTGACCGGAACGACCGGATTCCTCACTCCCCCGTTAGCACTCGTTAGAAGTCCCACAATGGGAGCTTAACATAGTCTCACACAAGTAAGTGTTAAGTCCAGTTAGACATGCAAGGGAAGTAAGGCATAGTATAGCAACACGTATCACAACCAAACACATATAGCCGGGTTAGAACGTTCCTTAGGTTGGGAACATTGTTAGGTGGCGATACCGTTCTCTTACGTTTCTAAACTGGGGTTACTTAATGGTTAGCACGCCTTCGAGGTTACCGGTATCGGCACGTACACGTCACATTAATATAAGAACTGTAAACTCGTTTCATGACTTACTCTTACAAGGTTGTAAACACACAGAAAAGCAAACAGCACACAAGCCGGTGTAAACCGGTAGGCAACAGACTGCAAGAAAACCATACCTTGGTCCTTGCCGCTCTAGGGTTCCACCGTACGTTGTTCCTAAACATGATTGATAAGTTCGGTTAATTATTTACTTAACTTCAAACTTTATTACGCATTTTACATGATTATATGACGTGTTTTAAACCTAACTTACCCTAGATTACCCCTCATCGTACCCCCTAGGTTAACTACATTTGTCATTTTCTTTTCTCTTTTTTTTATAGTTTTGGGTCCGTCCGACCCACCGTCCGACCCACCTCTGGGTCGGACCCTTCCAGTAGCCTTCGGGTCCCAAAACTTCCATCATGTCCGACCCATGTCCGACCCACCGTCTGGGTCGGACCATTCCAGAAACATTCGGGTCTGCGACATCTATCATGTCCGACCCATGTCCGACCCACCGTCTGGGTCGGACCATTCCAGAAACATTCGGGTCTGCAACATCTACCATGTCCGACCCACCGTCTGGGTCGGACCATTCCAGAAACATTCCCGGCGTTTTATTTTCTCCCGTCCGACCCATGTCCGACCCAACCATCTGGGTCGGACCATTCCAGAAGCTTCACGGGTGACCAAACAGAGACCGTCCGACCCAACTGTGGGTCGGACGCCCCCACTATTAGCCCAAAAATTGCCAAATCTTTTCCAAACTTCTCCACAAGTCTCCTAAGGTGTTTCTAACATCATTAGGCACACTATAACCCTCATATTTCCCCCTTCCAAATTCATTTACAAGTTTATTTCCAAATTCCTTAAATGCTCTCTCAAAACACTTGTAGCTCACTAGATTGCTCCCTCCTAGAAATGCATTTGGACCATTACATTCCTACTCAATTTTGACATGATCTCCCCATAAATTTTACATGCTCACACTATCTTTTAACCCACTAAAACACTCCAACCATCAATTCATCCAAGGTATCAACCACCTAAAATTACCATTTACAAACCACAATAGCCCTCAATATTCATAACCTCAACCTCTTAAGGCTGCTCTTATCCCTTAAACAACATTAAATTAAACACTGAATTTTCCTCATATTATTAGCAACACCTGCACTTCACTGAGCATTTATATTTGCACAAACATAAACACCCTCATACATCACACACTAGTTTAAGGTAGGTTAATTACCTTTGGTTTCTTTTCAAAAATTTCCTTTCCTCTCTACTTCTTGTTCCTCAATCGGTACTCAACAACGGATAATTCGCTACACTAATGACCATGCCAAGATAATTACAATGAGTATTTAGGGTTCATGAATTTTATTCCATTAGCCCTAGAATAAATATTTGAACACACAGGAGGGAATTACCTTCTACTACTTCAAAATGAAGTTTTTTGGTAATGGAATTTGGGCTAGCTCCACACTTCTAAAGGATTGAACAAGCTAAAAAAAATGAAGAGAAACAATGGTGTTCAACGCACATAAAATCGGCCACCAT
Organism: Limonium bicolor; assembly: GCA_023374045.1. NCBI lineage: Eukaryota > Viridiplantae > Streptophyta > Magnoliopsida > Caryophyllales > Plumbaginaceae > Limonium > Limonium bicolor. The sequence goes on along the minus strand of CM041777.1, from coordinate 110,425,105 downwards.
ATAAGATGGGAGAATGAACAGATTTTGAGTTCTTCTTTACCTTAGAACAACAAGGAGATGATGGGCTTCAAGAATGTGAAGCTTCCTCTTCAAAATGTGGTACACCCATGGAGATGAAGTATGGAGTTTTGAGATTTTGAAAGGTACAAAATAATCTCCAAGATGAGAGGAGTATTTTGGTGAAAGAATTTCTTGATTTGGAGCAAGGATGAGAAGTTACAAGGAGTAGAAGATGGGGTTCTTTGGCATGTATAAATCACCATTGCTGGAGCCAAAGGAAGAAGAAAGAGAGCTAGGTGAGGGGAAGAATCGTGAGACACAAAAAAATGAGGGAGAGAGAGAGTGTAGTGTGTGAGAGGAGATAAAGTAAGTGTGTTTTTATTATTTTGTCTTGTAGCTAATAGAGAGGCAAATTAAAAGAGAGGGGGCAAAATCGTGAGACACAAAGGAGGGGGAGAAAAGTTTAGTTTTTTTTTTTGTAAAAGTAGAGATGAGGTGGCATTTGGTCATTAGCAGATAACACCCGTTAGTTCCCGGACTGTCAGTTTAAACAGTCCGGGTCCGGTTTCCGGATTTTTGTTTTATTTATTTTTATGGTCCTAGACCTTGACTAATATTTAATTATAGCCATATGATTGACTATGAATTTTTATTAGTCCATTTAAACCCGTTTAAACTACATTTCCCGGGTTTCTCGAAAAAACGTGCTTAAAGCTCGTTTTGCCTTTTTAATCCCCTATTTGGATCTGTTTCCTTCGGAATTTTTTCCGCATGTTCTTAATGACTAAAATAAGTCTTAGAATATAATAATTACTTATATATTAGCTAACATATTGGTTTGGGGTATTTCAAACATAATAGAAATTAAACACATTAACTCTCCACAAAACCTAGTCCCATCCCAAACGCTCATTCTCTTCGAGGCCACCTGTAAATCAATTCGTACCTGCAAGATGAACCAAGCAGCCCACCTCGAGAGGGGCGGGTCAGTTCCCTGGAATGGAACTGGTACAATTCTCCAAAAAGAAACTTATAAACATAACTCTTCAAAATAAACAGTAACATGAAAACAAACTCTTAAAAGTAAACAGAGATAAAGCACTTCAAAACAATCAAGTTAAAGAGAAGAGAAAACAAGACAAAGATAGAGATAGGGAACTTCCAAACCAAATCATCCACTTAAGTAGTCACACCACATAGTTAGTAAGCATCCATTGTTGATGTTAGAACCAATTCTGGTTAAGAAGAGAAAGACTTAAGTAGTCACAAAGGACCAGGAGTGACATTAATATCCATAACCCGTGGTAGACAGTTTATGTCTCCACCATTTCAGAAGATGATTCCCTTAGACAAAATATGCTCAAGAGTGGAATAAACCAATTGGGAGAGATGGCCCCCACCGCCAGTCAGTTGTCATAAGGACGAGGTAAACAGACCTCCGCTGTCAGTTGTCACAAGGACGAGGTAAACAGACCTCCGCTGTCAGTTGTCCAGATGGACGAGGTATAGCAGACCTCCGCTGCCACCGACCCGTTCTCGGACATCGGTGAAAAGTGTGTGCACCACTTAATATAATAATCCATACTCAGTACCAAGATTTACATTTCCCACATCCCATTAGATTATTAACTGCACAAGAGAATACCAAAACACTCAGTCCTACAGAGTGCAGAGGCGTAAACCCTCAACAATTAATACCCAATAGAAAGAATCCATTCCCAATTAGGCTGATCAAACTCGACTCATGGATGAAACAATACCCATAGTCCAAAGGAAGAATTTACCAATACCAGATACTTTCCTATATTCCCAGTTACCCCACTAGATCATTAACTGCACCAGAGCAATACCAAAACACTCAGTCCTACAGAGTGCAGAAGCGTAAACCCAAGGCAGTTAATATCTAGTGAAATAACTAGATAGGAGGAACCAATAACCAAGGAAGTTTCACATACAGGCTCAGTTAGTCACAGCAAGCTCATTTAGTCACCCAAACAGTTTCCTTTTGAAATCCATTCAAGATCAGTTGGTGTTCCAAAACATTCCATAAAGTCCATCAACAAAAGTATCGAGTACGAGAAATCGTACAAAACATTCCATAAGGTCCAAAACACAACAAGCTGAGTACGAGAAATCATACCTGGTAAGTGTAGAGCAGTAGCCAAACAGAAAGTGCAAACTTCCACTAATCACCTATAATTAATGTGTTCCAAGTATCGATCAGTTAAGTAGCTCACAGAGCTAAACACCTTTCAATTATCCTCACGTAGTATCTGGGCCAGGTTCAGGTAATTAACTCTTTTTGTTAGGCCCATTTCATTTAATCCGGAATGATTTGAAGTTTTAACCTGAGAGCGGCCCAAACTCTCTTGGACTGTTTAAATGGCTTTTGAAGTTCACAGACCTGGGCTTAGTAGGTTAGTCCAAGACCGGGTTGCGGTTTTTTATTATAAACGAAATTCCCTAAAAAGATTATGCGGGGTTTCGAACATGCAACCCCGACTCAGTTCCAGGTTTATCTTGACCAACTACGCCATTGAATTTCTTGTCTAACAGATATGTCTAATTTTATTTTACTTACTTACTCCTAGCCATGGGACTAGTTAAATAAACTTTTAAGTTATCATTGGCTAATCACTACAACATTGATTAAAGACCTGAAGCTTAGCACCAGTATATAGTTATATATATAATATATATTCTTCTAATTAAGTTTCCCACAAGAAATGTTAACATGATCTCTTAATATTTCTAATATACTTATATACATATATTAGGATTTATCCCAAAACATTCCTTAGGAAATTTTATTAAATTTAATAACTCTTACACATCTAGTATCCACAAGGTATATTATATGTTTTATTATTACCTATGCAAAAAGGTGTTTAGTATCACCTTTTATGTATCCTTACTTACATTTAGTTTCCTAAATGTTTTATTTTTACACACATTCCCTCCATAGACTATGTATAATCCTTTGGTACCTAATTTTAATAAACTTATGTCTTAATTACATTTTGGATTATTACAAAACTTAAGGTTTCAAAGGAATAACTTAATGAATTAATTTCCTTTATTGTATTTTAGGATAAACATTATATCCCGACGTAAGGTAAAATTTACCTAAGAATTAAATTCTCAATTCATAAGTGAATTTGTAAATTATTTAATAGGATCGTGTATTCTGAAAAATCCTCATATCGTATATCCAAGTGACATATTAATATTCCCAGTGTCAAAAGGTAAATCAGTATAATATCCTATTTAACTTAGCTTCATCTAACTAAAGGCTCAAAGGTTCTAATTCTCTAATTACTATTTACAAACCTTTTATAAGTCCTAACCATTAAAGACATCACCTATTTATATAACTCTCATTCTGAATATTGGTAATTAATGTTATAAATGTATTTTATATGTCTTATCTAATTCCAAGAAACTTAAGGATCATTATTTAGATTAAATTCCTAATCACATTTTAATACAGTTTTATATCTAATCCTTTTAATGATTTCATCTTAAAATATTAAGTTATTACTCAATACTATAAATGTCAAGAAATGATTAAATCTAGACTTAATAATCCTCTTCACATTTGGATGTAAAAGTAACTCATTTATTTTATTATTGTTTATATAATAAGAACATTTAAATGTAAAAGTATTTCATTCATTTTATTATTAATTATATAATAAGATCTATTTGTGTAACACTTTATGTAATCTAATTACAAATACTCCTAAATTTTAACTTATTAATTTCTTAACCCAATTATAGATTTACATTGTGGTCATTGACTAAATATATACATGTATTTTAACACTGTTTATATGAATCTTAGAAATTTAAAGGTAACTCTTTAAGCCTATACATTACTATAATTTAATACCACCTCATATAATATTCTTCTATTTGTATTATGCAGAGGTTAGTTTAACTTATTAATTCCTTCGTATTATTTTCCTATAAGGTATTTAATTTTATTATGTTTTACTGTGTATATATTTATATATACTAGGATTTATACAAAACATTATTTATGTAGTTTTATTGTATTTAATTATTTATTAACTTTTACACACACCTACATCCAAAATATGGTTAATAAAATAAAGTATTTCCCTTAGTTTCAGTTGAGTATATTAACTACCATATTATATAATTAATATAAATGTAGATTAATTTAGTTCCTTGATTTAACCCAAGTTACTATTTTATCCCTTAGTTTAATTAAAAATATCAACTCCCATAATATAGTAAGTAAAATGTAGGATAATTAAATTCCTTAATTTATATAAGTTTCTACTTAAGTAAGTATATATACATATATGTACATAATTTCACTTCTCTTAAACGCTAATACAAAACATTTATAAACTTACTGTTATAAAATGTTAATTTAATTTCCCTTATTTTTCCCCAGCTTAAAAGTTAATTAACAAACCATACTTTAATTTTTGGTTAAATAAAAACTTTATATTATAGGCTATTCTTATGAAAACTAATAAACACAATTTTTAAAACCTTTTACTATTGCCCAAAAATTCCCAAATTTAATATACAGTAACTATAACATTTTAGACATATTATAAAATTTTTATTTCATAAAAATATCTTTTAATTTAGCCAAATAATTCTAGAAAACCTGTAACTTGTAAAAATCATAACTTATGTTTAAAAACTCCAAAACCATATTAATTTACATCAAAAAAACTAGATTAAATAAGGAATTTATGGTTAAAATTTCAAGTCAAAATACATTCGGGAAGATATTTAAATTAACCCAACAAGTTAGGACTATTTACTGGAATTTATAAAACCTAATATACTCTTATATTCCCACGATCTAATCTAGGCCGTCCGTTCCTTTAGACTGCGATCGGACGGTCCCTGAGTCTCTAGTTCATCATCGATTTCGAAATCCCAACCGAGTACTAATTCTCGTTTTTCTCACAATCTACAGAACGAAATCGAGTGATTCTTGTTTATAGATTCGTAATCAAATTTCGGTTCTATTGGTGTCAATTTCCCAATTATAATGCAGAGTTCATCAAGATTCGAATTCGATTCGAATGTTAGGGTTTATTTTCGAAACAGAGTACAAATCGGTTGCAATTCTTACAAATTCTCCTAATCTAATACGAAATTGACTAAATTAACACATGGGTTAGATCGGAAACACGACTACGAACAGCAAACAACGGGAAATTTGATCGGAGACTCACCGGATTGTGCGAATTGGGTGAATTCCGATTCGGAAACTGGGAAAAAAACTCGAACTTTAACCAGTTCGTGGTGCCAACTTTGAGGATCTAAAACTAGCAGTACAAAACGAGTTAGATAATGAGTAAGGGCTCATTGGAAAGAAGAAACGTAGATCTACGTATTGGTAGCAAGAACTAAACCTAACTCGCACCATACAGAAAGATATTGAAGTTACAAAATACGAGTTTACCTCTCTGTTTCGGTGTTATTTTATGTGCTGTTGAAACCGAAACTTTAGACCTCTATATCTCCCAACTGGTTACGAATCAGACTTGAGCATAAACACGAAAATTGTAGATGGATTAGAGATCTTTACAACGAGCTAAAGAAATCGAATTTTGGTTGATTAATGAAGAAGTTATGATCGACGCAAGTTACCTGAAAACGAAGGAAATCTGGAATTCTGGAAACAGCTTCGCAAGGTGGCTACTTTGGCTCGATTTTCCGGTTGACTCAGAAAGATTTAGGGTTTGTATGAGTAATGGTTGGAAAGAGGAATTGAAGGAGAAGAGAATGGTGAAGACAGCATGGAAAAATATTGAGAGATGCAAAAGTTATAGCCGTCTAAAGTTAGGGCAAAGTAAGGGAAATCGGTTACCGAAAATCAGGGAAGAAATCGGCTAAGTGTGGGCGACCCATTACAGAGTGACACGTGCATCTCTTAAAATTTTGATTCAAAACTTCAATCTAGCATAACTTTGGCTAGGATGATCCGTTTTTGACGTTCTTTTTATCGATCTTCATGGTTTTTCATAACCTATTTATTGGTATAGGTTTCATGACCTGGGTTGACCATTCTCAAAAGTCAACTCTAGCAAGGCTTAATAAGCTTTAAGGTTTCTAGAATTTTATATTGACTTTTATGTTTCAAAACAATGTTCCAACACTTCCTAAAATCTTATAATATATTTGGAGTGTTTAGAAATTTCCCAAGATTTATTGGCTTATAAATCTTATTATTAAATTCATAATACTATATAATAATGTATAATAATTAGGGTTAAATAGGAGAAAACCCCTAAATAAATTTCACAATTCCATATAATAATTTAACATTCATAATTCCATATAATAATTTAATACTTAATAGTATTATTAAAGGTTTAATAAAAGAAATCCCCTAATTAATTTAAATTAATTTAGGGGTATTTCATGAGTTATGGTAGCTCTTGCTGTTAGTGGCTTTGTCATCAAGTCAGCTAGTTGGTGAGTGCTGGGAACATAGTGTACCTGTATTAAACCTGCCTGCAACTTTTCACGCACAAAATGACATCCAGTTCAATATGTTTGGTGCGTTCGTGAGAAACCAGGTTCCTCGCGATGTGTATAGCGGCCAGATTATCACATTTTACAGGTATTTGTGTTATGTTATCTACTCCAATTTCATGTAGGAGTCTGCTAAGCCAACTAAGTTCACCAGTTACATGCTGCATTGCTTTGTACTCTGCTTCAGCAGAGGACAAATAAATAGTGCTTTGTTTCTTAGATTTCCAGCTTAGAGGGGAGCCTCCTAAGAGTATAGTACCCGGAGACAAATCTCCTCGTGATTGGACAAGAAGCCCATAAGAAATCACAATAAGCCTCTAGCTGGTAATCTGGTTTATTGTTGAAATATAGGCCGAAACCTGCTGTTCCTTTTATGTAGGACAGGGTATGATATGCAGCTTTTAGATGTTCAGTTGTCGGGGCCTGTAGGAACTGGCTTAAGAATTGTACAGCAAAGCCTATAGCAGGTCTAGTGTTGGTTAGAAAATTTAATTTTCCTACAAGGCACCTGTACAGTGTGGGGTTTTCTAGAGTAGAACCAGAATCCTTATACAGTTTGAGATTGACTGCAGAGGAGAGATAGAGTGTTTACTGTTCTGCATCTTAAAGTCTTGGAGGATCTGATTTATATAACGTTGTTGTGACATTATCATACCTCCATCTGTTTCCAGAAACTCCATTCCCAAGAAGAAATTCAATCTGCCTAAATCTTTGATTTTAAATTCCTTGTGAAGTTGGTTTTTCAAGAACTTAACTTCCTTGGTATTGTTCCCGATGACCAGTATGTCATCAACATATACTCCTAAAAGGGTTTATGTTGTCTTTTTGATTTTTGACAAATAGGGAGTGATCATTTTGGGAACGTTGGAAGCCTAGATTCTGTAGAAATTTGGTTAATCTTTCATGCCATTGGCGGGAAGCTTGCTTCAAGCCATACAAGGATTTATGGAGTTTGCACACTTTTTTTTCCACTAACTTCTAAACCCTCGGGGATGCTCATGTAAACATCCTCATGGAGATCCCCATGGAGGAAAGCGTTATTAACATCGAGCTGATCCAAGATCCATCCCTTTTTTATTGCTACTATTATCAGGGCCCTAACTGTTGTTAGTTTGATGACTGGAGAGAAAGTCTCCTCATAGTCAAGACCTTGTTTTTTAGTGAAGCCCCTAACTACCAGCCTAGCTTTGTGTCTTTCCAGACTTCCGTCTGCTTTGAATTTCAGTTTGTATATCCATTTACATGTTATGGGCTTCTTTCCTTTAGGTAAGTCAACTATGGACCAGGTCTTGTTTTGCTTTAGGGCTTGAAACTCTTCAGCCATCGCTTTTGTCCAGTTTGGGTCCCTAATGGCAGTTTTGAAGCTTGAGGGTTCTTTCAAGTTGCTCAAGTTTTGGATGAGTCTGTTGGTGTTTTGTGGTAGAGTGCACGATAAAATGGTTCTAGCTGGGATGTAGTCAGTCAGGGTAGCTATGGTGGTCTGTTTGTGGTACTTGGGTGTTGTATGTTGGAGTCTCTCATTGATGATGGTAGAAAATAAGTCAGGTTGACTAGTGCTCATGGAGCAGATATAGTCATCATATTTTGATGGTGCACGGTGTGGGCGTGTGGACCTCCTAAGGGAAGTGGTTTCTATAGGAGTGGATTCTGGTTCACTAGGATCTGTGTCATGCGTCTGATCATGGGTCTGTTTGTTTCATTGAGGTCTGTGTTATCATTCTGAGGATGAAAATCTTCTCTTATATCCCAGAAAGCTGGGACGTACAAGAGTCTCTCTTCATAGTTGTGAGAAGTGGGAGGAAGGAAAACATCTGTGTTTTGTAGGTTGTCATGTAGCAAATTTTTCCATTCGTTGTTTCTTAGTGGAAAAATATCCTAAAAAAGGTTAGGTCACAACTAACTAGGACTTTTCTTTGGCTTGGGATAAATATCTTATATCCCTTAGTGTTTTTACAGTTTCCAATGTATATGCATATGGAAGCTCTTGGATCAAGCTTACTTCTGGTTGGGTCTAGGTTGGTGGCATAGCAAAGGCATCCAAAGTTTTGATTTCATTGTAATCTGGTTTGGTCCCATACAGTTTCTGAAATGGGGTTAAGTTTTCTATGGCTTTACTTGGTGTCCTATTGATGAGGTAGGCAGCTTGTTCTACGCAGTAGCCCCAAAACTATTATCCAAACCAGATTGGAACAAAAGAGCCCTAGCAATCTCCATCAAATGTCCTTGCTTCCTCTCCACCCCCATTCTGTTGGGGTGTGTGAGGTAGCTAGTCTGATGGATGATTCCTTTTTCAAGGTAAAACCTTTTTCCTTCTTCTGATTTTCCTAGCTCCATAGCATTGTCACTTCTTATAGTTTTTATGTGCTTGTTCATCTGTTTTTCAATCAGGTTAACAAAATTTTTAATGTTATTCATAGCTTCAGATTTTTGTTTTAGAAGTGTGACCCAAGTTCCCCTAGAGTAATCGTCAACCATGGTTAGGAAGTATCTGTTTCCTTCAATGGTTTCATCTCTCATTGGGCCACACACATCCACATGCACTAATTCGAAAGGTTCAGTAGTTTTAGTTTTCAGATGTTGGAAAACTGAGACGTTTTCCTTTTGCCTTATAGCATATTGTGCAAGGGAAAGATGCATTTAAGAGGGACTTGGGAATTTGGACATCTGTTATTTTTTTCATCTTTAATAAGGGCATATGGCCAAGTCTATTATGCCAAAGAACAAAATCTTTTTCATTATTGATTTCAAAATTTCTGTCACAGGAATTGGCACAAATGTATGTCTCATCCTTACTATCTACAATATAGCTACTCAAAGCTTCTACATCAACAAAGTACATTCCATGCATCTGTTTTCCCACCTTTCGAAGAGTCCTTTGCTTAAATCCTGCAAACCACAATATTCCCCATGGAAAATAACAGAGATGTTCAAGCTTTCAATTAACCTACTTACTGAGATGAGATTAAAACATGAAACTTGCACATGCCATCACTTATTCAGAAGCTACGGTACCATTAACACAAACATCAGCAACACAATCAACTTTGCTCTTATTTCCATCAGGCAGAGTGATTTCAGTAGCAGGATGAAATACCCCAAACTTAGATATGGTGTTTAAGTGATAAGCTAAGATATAAGGAGGCTAAATAATGCCTTAGAAACATTAAGAAACATTTCTAATCAAGGAAAATATAAGGAAACACCAAAAGAGCAGTTTTAACAAAAACGTGCTCTAAGCTTGGAGAGACTTGGGAGAGTACCCAAATATTGTTCTAAGACCTTAGTAATATCCTAATGATCATTTTAAGTCAATTACCAAAGAAAACCAAGCTTGAAAACAAGTTAAAACACAAAATGTGCTTTAAGGAGTCTTAAAGCACGTTTTTGAAAAATTGTCTTGTAAATGAGTTTTGAATGGCTAAATGTCCATCATTACTTTAATTAAATGTGTACTATATAGTATCACATTTGGAGGTCTATATCAATGGGAAATCAAAAATTTCATAACAATGTGCCTTGTTTTGATGAATAGTGAATTAATTAAGCTAGTTTATAACATAAGTCTATATAAGTGAGACATTTGGTCAACAAAGACTAAACTACCCTCATTCACTAAAGGGGGCCGTTTTTTTAAGTGTGACTCACCACACTTATCTAGCTAAGTAAAGAGAAAGCAAAATAAGTAAGTTATAAAGCATAAAACACTATTCACCTTTTAAGATAAATATCACATTTGCTTACCTCTCTCCTCACTTCTTCATTCTCCCTTGTTGCCCACGATTTCTTGCTCTCTTTCTCTTCTCCATTCACGTAGAGCTCACCTCCATGAAAGCTCCATCTTCCCTTGGTCACATCTTGCTCATTTTAGCTCCAAATCCAAAACAAAATACATATTCTTCTTAGTTAGCTCAAGCTCCTCCTTTCTATCTTTTCAAAACTTCAAGAGCTTCATTTTGGTGCCAAGTCAAACCACCATTAGAGGAGGAGGATTCAAGTTTGGAGACCCATTGGCATCTCCATTCTCTTAAGGTAAAGAAAGTGTAAGAAAATCTAGGTTTCCACCATTTTCTTCACATAACCGAAAATATATATCATGGGACTCCATGTTTATGCCTTGTTCTAGCTTGTTTCTACTCTTCAAAGGAGAGAGGAGGTCCTTCTTGCTTCACATCCAAGTTGTCTTGAGAAACCAAGGTAAAAACAATCACATTAATACCTTAAAACATATTTTTAAACCTAGGGTTTGTTCCTTAGGGTTAATGTGTTATCTAGTACTCATTGGAGTCATTGGATTATTGGTAGAACATTGGCAAGGAGAATCACATTGGTGACCGAGATTGAACAAAGAAAACCTAGGAGAAAAGCTTTAAGCTTGTGAGAAAACAAGGTAAATTACTTCCTTGAGGTGTTTTGTTGTTTAAGGGAATGAGATGTGGGTATATGATGAGTTTAGTTGGAGTTTATATTGGGAAGGTGCTATAAAACCTAGGAGAAACAATGAGTATACTTGTGAACTTGTGACTAAGGAGCAAATGAGAAAAGAGATAGTTAAGAATATAAGGTGAAGTACAAGAAGCATTTTATTTCAATGGGAGCCTTGTTGAGTGTATTCGCAGGTTGAAGGCAAATATATGTGGAAATTCAGTGGTAAGATTATTGTCATTTAAGGGCTAAGTGCCAAGCATTTTAAGTTTAAGCATTATATGATGATGTGGTGAAGTTTTAGTGTAAATTGGGTGTTAAGGTGTTGTGATGAGAATTTGTGTGGTATTGGTTGTTTGATGGAGAAAAACCATGTGTTAGGAGGTACTATATACTAGAGAACCCATGGCGAAATTTAAAGGAGAGTTTAAGTGTTTAAGATATCCTAAGGGAATTTAATGACTAAGGAAATACTAGGAATGTTCTATGGGTTGTCTTGATGAAAAAGGGTGAAGTTAAGGTGTTTTGATGACTTATGATGACTTAGGTATCACCATGGAAGATTTAGGAATCAAGAGAATGTATTTGAGTATTTAGGACTTAGGCAAACGTTGATGCACAACTAGGAAGGAAATAATGTGATGATGACGGAAGTTTAGACTTGTTAAGGAACTTTAAGTAAATGTTTAAAAGAATTTTAGATAGTGAGAGATGCTTGGGAGATGATGTTATAGTGGTGAAGAAAACATTTGGCATAGTGGTTACACTAGGTATGAAACCACCTAGAAACCTAGAGGAAAGCATTACAAGTGTTAGCATTATTACAGGAAAATGCATAATGACTGGTGGGTTTTGGTGGATGATTTAAGGTATTTTAAGGAGGCTTAAGGTGTATTTGAGGTGCCCAAATGAGGTTATAACATATGAGAATATATGAGGAGAAGTTTGGAGTTGAAAGAGAATTTAGAAACCAGTTTTTTAGAGCCGACCGGCCTTAGGACCGGACTTGCAAGGTCGGTCGGGCTCTGTTACACTACCGGAAATGTTTCTGAATCGACCGGACTTGGGGGACAGGACTTACAGTCCGGTCGGAGCTTGTGTTTTGTGAGGGAAAATGTTTCTGGATGGGCCGGACATGGGACGGACTTGTCAAGTCGGTCGGGCATGAATTTTGTACGTAATAAGCCTTGGAATCGACCGGACATAGGACCGGACAGTAAGTCCGTCGGAGTGAATTTCAACGGTAAAAGGGTACTGGAATGACCGGACTTAGGCAAGTCCGGTCGGTAAGTCCGGTCGAGCCTAAAAATAAAAAAAAAGACTTTCAAATTCTAAGAATGGTAATGGGTAATGAGGTATGCCCTTGGAAGGGTAGTAATGATTGGGACCCTAAGAACTTAAGGAGTTAAGTTAAGATTAAGTATAAGTTTAATGTTAAAAGTAAAGTTGTAAGACTAAGTGATAAAGACTGATGAAGGTTTGAATGGAAGTCCTTAGAGACTAAGTGAGTTAAGTAAGGTGCAAATAACTAATACCTAAAAATGAATGAATGTTTAGGTTTGTGAGTTGGACCGACCCGAAGAAGATTAGTCAAACAACGATCGACGGTGATGAACGGTACAATCCTTCTTGTGACCTGCTTGCTAACGAGGTGTCCCTCGGCTTGTGTGCTATGTTTATTTACTATGACTAAAACAAGATAAAGCATGCAACCGGTTAATTGTTCTCGTTGTGATGTGTTATATTTACACAACCCCGAGACTTGAGATTGTTACTAACCAAGTTTAGTACTTACTGAGTTAAGAATAAGAGTTAAGTTTGATGGTTGTTGGTTAATGCCCGTTAAGGCTTAGCTAGCACATGGTGTTTAAGATGTTTACTAACTGGAACTTGAGTGAGGAAACCCGGGACCGATCTCCGTCATGCATGCTAAGTGAAAGGGGGACGGTATCTAATCAGATCCGCCCTCCGCTTAAGGACTTGTCTTCGGACTTGCTGCCTAGGGCCAGTTGCCGGCTCAGCTACGCTGGACTCCCGTCCAGAGTAGGGGCATTAAGATGGTGCGGTGGGATCACCTAAATCCTAGGTTCGAATTAGATACAACCAATCCCTTCCAGGAAAGGTTTGTATACTGAGATTAAGATTGAGATTGAGATTAAGATTTAAGGTAAGGTAAGGAACTGAGATAAGGAAATGAGGACTAGGAGGGGGTTACTAACCACTTGTTAAGGGAACGCTTGAGTCGTTCATTGTTTTTGAAACTATATATGTTCATCTGTGGTTATTGTTATTGCACTTCATATTATGCTTGTGTATGTAATCAATTTCCATGCTATCGACAATTAGTCGTCGTAGCCCCGTTAGCTTGGGGCCATGAGAGGGTGTACCAGCATTCGTGCTGACCCCCTCGGGGGCTATTTTTTACACGTGCAGGTAAGAGGCCCATGAGGAGCACTACGAGAGTAGGAGCGGTTAGACTTAGTTGGGGACTTTTATTTTGAGTTCGGGTTGCGCCTGTGCACCCGACTGTTTATATTAAACTGTTGGAAGTTTGAGATTGCATTTGAGATACTAGTACTCGGTTGGTTGTGGGATTGTGAATGTTGATGTTTGAGTTGGATAAGTATTTTGGTTAAGTATTGTAAGTATTTAAGCCGGTATATTCTAACGATCAGACCGTGGCAAGGTCCAAGTGTTGTATATTCCGCTGCGACGTATTCGTTTAAGTGTTCAGATTGCGATAACCACGATAGGCTTTGGATGGGGTGTTACACAGGATTTAATGATTTGCAGGTTATCAATAATTTTCTGTTAACGCATATATGCTTAGTAGCACCAGAATCCAATATCCACATATTCTGAAGTTTATTTATTATGTTGTTCCCATTGGAAATCAAACACGGTAGAGAGTTAAACAAGGTTTTAGGGTTACCTGAGAAATTCCCAAAATTGGCTTGTCTCGAGGGAGTATTGGCTTCTTTGGTTTGCTGAAGGTAATTGACGAGTTCTTGCAATTGTTCTGGATCGAAGCCTCTTACCGGAGATTGGGTACTTCCGGCTTCCTTCGAGGTATTCTTTCCTCTTGTTCCAGCACGCGGACCCGAAACGATTCTCTCTGCCCTTCTTACTCTCACCGTCTGGGAATCCAATCAACCACCAGCACTCGTTCTTCGAGTGTCCAAGCTTGCTGCAATTTTCACATTTTGGTAGATCCTTTCTATTGCCGTAAGTTGTCTTGTTCGTCGTCTTTCTAGCGGCGTTTTTAGGGTTTGTCGAACTTGGTGTGTTTCGGGACTTGTTGAAGCTGAAATTGTTAGCTCCTCTACTGAATAGGCTGACAGATTGTTCTTGCCCTTCTTTCAAATCATTTTTGCCCCTATGCTCCTCTTCTTGAATTATCATGGAGAAGACGTCTTCTAAGGTGGGCAACTCGCTCATTGCAAGAATCTGACCTCTCAAGTGTACGTATGAGCGATTCAAACCCATAAGGAAATGAATGATTTCCTCCTCCTCCCTTCTTTTCTTCTGATTCTCCTTCCCTTTGCAAGAGGCGCAACAAGCGCACTCATCGATAGGTCTCGCGAGTTCGTATTCTGCCCAGGTTTCTCGCGATTTCATGAAGTAATCTGTAACACAGTCTTCCCCTTGACTTAGATTGGCGATCTGGATCTTTATGTTGTGTAATGTCGCAAAATTCTTTTTTTCGAACCTTCGACTAAGCCAATCCCAGACCTGTTTGGCGTCGTCTGTGTACATGATGCTCCGGGCAATATTAGGGGCGAGCGACGAGACAATCCACGAGATTATTAGGGAGTTGACCCTCTTCCATTGTGAAAGCTTTTGTGAGTTGCTGGCGCTGGGACGCGTGATTGTGCCGTCAACGAACCCAAGCTTGTTCTTGGCGTTTAACGCGGTGCTCACGGTCCACTTCCAGCCCAAAAAACCTTCCCGGAGAACTTCGTAGCAAGGGGAGCGCCGGGTTGCTCACTGGAGTGAATATAGAATGGATCGTTTGCATCCATGGCGGTCGAGTGGTTCTTCTCAGTTCCAGGGTTTTCTTTTACTTCTCCACTCATTCTTACGAATTAAAGAAGGTGCTCTGGTACCATGTCAGATTGACAAAACTATGCTTTCTATTTCTTGAAAATGTAATGACCGAGACGGTCTTACAAGACTATTGTCTCTCTGTTGTTACTTTCTCTATAAGGAAGATAAGAGAATTTATACAGCCCAAACTACTAGTAGCTGTAACGGGCAGAAAAAATAAAAGAAAGAAATACAGATGGTAACATACCTATATACACTCTAGAAAAGTACAACGCTTTACCTAAGGATACATTCTAATACAAAGTATATCCTAGATATCCTAATAATTTTACACTTTGTCTCTTATATTACAGTAGTAGTATTTTAAGTAACGCAAAAAAAAAGTAGTAGGTGCATTTCAAGCCACACGCTTTTGGTTTGGCCGGTTGCAGCAGTTTAGAGGAGATAAGGTTGAACTAGGTAGCTTCAGAGTTGAGACATTAGCCTAGAGTATTATTTGCCTTAACCGTATGTGTATCATGAATGAGCAAGTATTAATTAACTAGCAACTAAAAGGTGTTAATTGATGAAGCAATTATTATGATTAATTATTTGGTCGACAAGATATAGTAGAATATGTGTCCGACCGAAGTAGAAGGTCAAAAAGGCAAAGATCGAACACAAGCAAGCATTAATCAAAAGGGTTAGTTCGACCTTTGACGCACTCAAAGGCCAGATATATGGACGGGGGGTCAGATATAGTATATACCTGGGGTTGGGGTGTAATAATTTGAAGCGTTTATGCGCCTAAACTGAACCGCAAGACTAAAAACTTTAGTCCACAAATCAAAATTGTGTATGTTGCAACCATTAATTATTAATTAACAAACGACACAACCATCAATAAGTGATGCATGGTTGCGAAAGGGAAAGGGGTAATGAAAAGCGCGCGTGAGGAAAAGATTGTGACAGAGTTATACATGTCGTGTAGTTGATCAATATTCAATTGTTTTAAACTCATGTGATGTTGGTTGTAGCTAGCTACTTGCATACTGATTGATGGGGTCCGTGACTTGTTATAGCAGGTGTCAACCAATCAATCTTTATTTATGTAAACAACCATCTTAATTTACTGGATAAGATCGCATGCACTTTCCACATCTTATTATATAAAGGGAGCAAGCGCGGGGAGTATATACAATTACAAACCCCGAAAGACGCAATATAAAGTAAGTAAGGAGAGAGCTAGCTGAAACGACGACAGTTATGGTGATGCAAAAACTGGAGATGTGTTTCAGACTTGTTAGGCTTGCTGTTGAGTTTGTTGTCTCTGTCTCTATCGCATTTGAACAAGCAACTATTATCCCCTCTTCTGAATTCGAACCCACCAGCAACAACAACAACAGCAGAAGGATAAGAAGGAGGAACAACGCTTTGGCTTCAAGGATTCCTTTCTCTTACCCTGGTCTCATCTCTTAATAAATCTTGATTTTGTAAGAACCAGCAATTTCCACAACAATTTTGTCAAATTGTATATTAACTGAGGTTGTGTGTTGTTGTACGTTTATTATGATGAGGCCTCAGGCCCAGGCATATATCGATTGTACTAGTACTACTTCCTGCAGCTAGCTTAACTTGTACAGTTGTACCATGTTATTCGATATATGTATGCTAGTTCTAGTGATGTAATTTTACAATAATAATATACACATGATCATGTTATTCCATTATAGATGCTACCTCTTATAGCTTAGTCACACATAAGATGGATTGAATCGACCGGCGGGCTGGGTCAATATATATTTTTTACGATGTCCGACCAAACAATCTTGACTCATCTGAGCGACGACTTCTGCCGGTTCTAGCTATGTCGACGACCGACGGGAAAGTTCAGACGATCCCGGAAGGAGACGACATGGTAAATTAAAGAAACGACAGAATTAAAGGTTATAAAATAAAAAACAGGAACTTTTAATATAATAGGTGTATTGAGGAGTGGACCCCGACTACTATCAAAACAAATTAATGCCGGCTTAATTGGTATAATGTGCAAGACGACACGATGACGGTATGCCCACCATTCCATCACTAATTAGGGTGGTTCCCACTTCCACCCAATGAGACACCTTGACACTATTTACAAGGATAGGATTTTAGTACTATATACATATATTAAAGCAAATAAGTTTTCATAAAAGTGCAAAACAATGGGCCTTATTTATCTTTTGCACCGTTGATATAGGCCATATAAGTTAGATTGGATATCGTTAAACCAAGTAAATCCTTTTGTTATATTATATTATCATGTCTTGTAAGTGCGCGCTTTTTTTTAAAGGAAATAACATCATTCATTAAGGATCACAAAAAGTCAATACACAAGAGTATGATTACTCCAACTCGGTTGGGTTTTGCAGTCAGTATTCTAGTTTTTGCAGTCATTTTAATAAAATTGCAGTCATTTTTTTAAAATTTGTAGTCATCAAATACAGTTAATATTATAGAATACGCAGTCGCAAAAAAAAAACAAAAAAAATGACTATATATATCCCAACTCTCAATCTCTCTCCTCTCTCATTTCTATTTCGCGCAAAAAAAATCAGATTCCAAAACCTCTCTAACATCTCGTTCGCCCAACTTCCGTTTGAAGCACTTAAGGTAACTGTTTACCCTCCTATTTCATTGTATCATACTATTGTATGATTAGGTATAGTTTTGAAGATGATTTAGATCAAATTTAACTCAAATCAAGCTTAAAATCAAAAAAAGAAAAAAAAAATGTTATTTTCAGTCCGTAAAACGGACCAGTTTGTTACAGTCCGTTTTAAACAGTCCGTAACGGATCGTTTAAAACGGGCCGTAACAAACTGGTCCATTTTACGGACTTCTTAAAAGTGGTCCGAAAAACGGACTCCTACGAATCGTCCGTTTTACGGACTAATCTTTTCTGTCTGTTTCGGACCGTTGACCTAATAGTCCGTTACGGACTATATTCTTGGGGTCCGTTACGGACGTAATGAACATAGGTCCGTTACGGACTGTATGTTTTTTTTTTGGTTACTGACTCTAGTTGTTTTACAGATGAACCGCAAGGACAAACAAAAAGCGACAGTAGATTGTTCCTCTAGCGTTCCTAAGAGGAAGAAGGTCACACGATCTGCTCGGGAGCAAATGGAAATGGAGAGGCGGTCCAAGCGCGTTGCAGACCGGCCATCGGTATCACAGTCACTTGCTGCCTCATCTCCCCATCCTCCTGTTGTTGGCACTTCTGATCTATTCCCTGCTGATCAGCAGCCATCGTCACCGAGGAGGCGATTCGCATCTGATCATGACGATAGCGATGATTCTAACGATGATGATGATGATGATGATGTGGACCAGCAGACGGCCGGACATCAGTTAGCCCTTACTGCCGGTGGGGGTGCGACATCAGCTGGGGGTCAGATACCCACCGATTGGTTCATCACTCCGGAGTCCGTTCCGATTCCTGGTGGTCCTTCTGATGCTAGTCTGCTACGTAACTTTGGTGGACATGTGGCGTTGGATGTGTGGCGAGGAGTGGTATGTATCTCTAACATTTGTTTTAAATATATTTTTTTATGTTAACTGTAGTTTGTGGACTTATAAAATCGATATATCTCTAGGAGCGTGGTTGTTTGTCATTTATCACTAGAGGCCCTTTACTGGAGAAGTGGCATATTGACCTCTTTAACCATGAGAGGGCTAAGGAGGTAGTGAGAGATAGTGGGCTAGCACATCTTCACGACTGCTCCCATGGATATTTTGATATGGCGCTGATATCTGCTTTCGTGGAGAGGTGGCAGCCGGACACCAACACCTTCCACCTACCTTTTGGTGAGATGACGATCACTTTACATGACGTCTATCACATCATGGGCCTTTCGATTCAGGGGAGAGCAGTTGCTTTTGAGGCCCCCGAGGAGTTACGTGGAGGTGCAGCGCCACCAGAGCTGACATTGGATTGTGCGCTAGCTGCACTTGCTGAGGTTGTAGGCCTTCCTTCCGTCGGTATGGTGAAGGAGCAGAGGTGGTATTACAAGGGTGGCGTCCCCTACAGTAAGATTAGGGATTGGTGTGGCCACATAGATGCCACTTACGCTAGCGAGGCTCGTGGCTATCTGTACTACTTGATCGGTTGCACATTGTTCCCCGACAAGGGGAATGATAGGATACGCCCATACACCTGCTGGCCCCTACAGGACATTGACTCCATCTCAACTATGCGTGGGGTGCTGCTACACTGGCCTACCTCTACAGACACCTTGGTGTATCTTCTCGTGCGAGGCGAGGACCATCGCTGGGTGTCTTACCCTATTGCAGGTATAAATAGTATTATAAATTATCTTGATAATTTTCTTCCCGCATTACAATTGTCAAAAATAGTATGATATTTTTAAATGTTACAGTGCTGGATCTATGAGTACTTTCCAGGTATTTGCCGTCGTCTGATGGTGAATACCGCCTCACCTGTCCCATCTGCTGCGAGGTTCGTGAAGATTGAGGGTCGACATAGTTCAGACAACAGCAGACTGGTGGAGTACCGGCGACGTTTGGATGCTCTTACATCTGACCAGGTAGGGTACTCAGTACCATTAATTAAAATTAGTTTATTATTAACTTGTTAGAATTAGTTGACAAATAGAGATAAAATCTAAATGATAAGGTTATGTGGACACCATTCGAAGTGGATGCATGGCGTGTTGAGCAGGGTCGGTCCCGATGGTTTGGGCATCTACACATGATGGATATTGTAGAGCCTTACCATCCGAACCGGTGTCTGAGGCAGTTCGGCTTGGTCCAGGTTATTCCCTCCACTCCCCCTCTATGGCCATATCAGGCTATACGGAAGAGGACCGGCAGAGACTACATTGTTGAGCATGTTGCATCACCAGCGCTATGGAGCAGTCAATCTAACATGTATGCCACTGAGTTTCTTAACTCACGACACGCTTCTGCTGGTGATGATGTGGAGGCAGATTACCTGGAGTGGTACCTTGCTCGGACCCACCCGAGGATCATCCCTTCTGGTGGTGCTGCAACCCCGCCTGCTGATCCTACTGTAAGTTGTTATATTAATTTATTCGTACTTTATAACAATCAATTATTAGAAACTAATCTATATACTTTTCATACTATTACATCCACAGGTGACGCTCACTACTATTGCGCAGCTGATGGATCCATACTTCCCGGCCCCACACCCAGACGGAT
Source organism: Limonium bicolor (assembly GCA_023374045.1). Classification (NCBI taxonomy): domain Eukaryota; kingdom Viridiplantae; phylum Streptophyta; class Magnoliopsida; order Caryophyllales; family Plumbaginaceae; genus Limonium; species Limonium bicolor. The sequence continues at coordinate 110,404,894 of CM041777.1, read as the reverse complement.
GGCTCGCTCAGATGTCGCCTGATGAGTTGTCCCAGTTTCAGCATTCTTTTGATCAGATGTTGGGACAGGTTCAGCACTTCCGGATCACACCGCAGACTGAGAGGCCTGGTACATCCAGCGGGTCGCAAAGTAGGGGGGCTGGTAGAGGTAGAGGTTCTAGAGGGGGTGGCAGATCGGGGGGGGGGGGGGTAACTATGCCACAGCTGCAGAGGGGTCATAGGGGTAGGTAGGCTGGTTGCTATGGAAGGGTTGTTGGATATTTTTAGTTATGCTTTATTGTTGTTGATTTCATGACTATTACTTCGGAGACTATATTGTGAGTTTTATGACTGTTTGTTGGATGTTTGTTAAAAAGACTATCTCAATATGCTTTGGACCGGCTGGGTTTTGCAGTCATTACACCATACACCTATATAACTTTCTACTCTCCCCACATTAGCTTGAATATGAGCTTCAAGATTCGTAGCTCTGTTGAAAGATTTACAAAATGCTAAGGGGAAGGGGGACCTACAAAAGCTTCCCACGTGCCAAGCAAAAGTGGCATGACTCGCTTGCATCTCTCAACAAGACTGTTAAACCATTTACACAAAAGTGTGCTCAGAGTGAGCTTTTACTTATTAAAAGAGCAAGCTATGTACGTTAATCCAAGGTATATATAGGAACTCTTGGACCCAAAAGTGTGCTGAAAGTGAGCTTTTTCCTCCTAACTTCGACGTGACGGATACTTCTCCCTCCAGAGTGTGATCCACTGATGATATGCCTCATCCCAACCTTGAACTAAGGGATCTCTAACTCTCCCCCATGTCAAATAAAGGGGAGGTATGGGTGCATTATCTGCCATATCAACACGTATGAAATGATTACCGACATGACACATATAAAGCACCTCCGAGCACGCATGACCCCAGCCATTGTTATCTCTGAATGGTAGGCATGTGCAACTTCATTTGGGAAGACTGAAGCCAAATCTTGAGTGCTGCGTGTGAGCTCTCAGCTCTGTCACATTAACTATTAATGAGCATCTTTCATTGTCATTGGAAATGAACAACACATTAAATTGAAAATCAAGAATAAGTATGTCACACATACCTATTTGTTGTGCAGTTTCCAAAATGTGATACTTCATTTGTCCAACATTCAACGAACTTTTCTTTGTAAACGAGGTAAGTGTCATCCAGATATTTTATCCAGTCAAGCTTCCCTTTCTTTTCATAGACGTTCCTCATGTGTGCATACTCCTCCCTGAAATGCACCTCCGTCGTACTCTTGACTACCTTAAACCAATGTTTAGTAGCCTCAGCCACTTCACCTGTCTAGTGGAAGAACCTCTTTGCATTCAAATCAACATTGGTGTTAATGTGCCAACGACATAGTAGATGAGGCACATGGGGGAAAATAGAAGGTAGAGCTTTCATAAGACCAGCTCCCTGTAGTCACAAACACAGACGGCTCACGTCCTTGAATCAATAACTCCCTCAAGTTTTTCAAAACCCAAGTGTACCCTGCTTCGTCCTCATTACATACAAATGCATATGCAATGTTGAAATTCTTCCCAGCAGAAGTCATTCCTACTATCTCTACAAGCGGCATCTTATATACATTTGTCTTGTATGTAGCATCAATGATGATGACATAAGGGAACGCATTGAAAAGCTTCACAGATGTTGGGCTGGCAAACATAACATACCCGGTAACATCCTTATCGTCTGTACAAAATGAAAAAAAAGAATTTAATAATAGGAATAGTTTAAAACGTAACAGAACTTAAATGATATGATGGCAGAAACAAACCTCGACGGCCGTCACAAAATACGTGATACTTGTGTTGCTCAAGGTCATCAACAAGCACTTGCATAACTGGTCGTCCCCCCTTATGCTCCTTTGTCAACTTCTTGTTCAAATTGTATATGAAGTTGATACCAATGAATAGATTCGGATTTTGTTCCTTCATTCGCAACCACTGCTCACGTGGGGGAGTACCTACCATATGAAAATGACGAACTGCTTTCAACTCATCATCTGTCAATGGATGTCTACTAAAATGTCCCTCTGGCAGCTTAGGCAAGTAGTGGTTGTGTCGTCCATCCTTCACAACCAATTTCCATCCTTTATGAGTGCACTTGCCACGTATACGGAATGGACATGAGCACTTCTTCGAGGAGGTACGTCCTCGCTGCACATAATCATCATCAGCTTTAACTCTTCGTGGATGCCAGTACCGCTCACACGTAAGTACTACTAGGTCATCTGTACTTGTCTGGACTATGGTCACCACCATCCACTCACGACCCTTTTGCCGCCCTACAATGTCCACCCATTCAACAGCGGCTTGCTTAGTAGGAAAAAATTGATTGGTTTGAAATACATGAGTAGTATCGATCCATTCGTCTTCAGGAAGTTCAAAGGGTGAATCATGATGAGCAGGGGAGTCATGAGGTGGGACTGAAGCCTGACAAAAAGTAGGAGTAAACATGTGTCAACAAAAGAAGTGACAAAATCTGCACATCTGTCCGTTACGGACTGTTTTATTAACGTCCGTTACAGACTTCATTCAAGAGGTCCGTTACGGACTCATCTGAAACGTCCGAATTACGGACACGATAATTTAGTCCGTTACAGAGTGTAATAGGCGACGTCCGTTACGGACGTTATGCAATTTAGTCCGTTACGGACGGTAAAAAACGGACGACGCAAAAAGGACGATATAAAACGGATGTTACAAAACGGACGACGTTAAACGGACGAAAACGTAAAAAATTGCGACATTTTGATTAAAATTTACCGTTGGATCGTCCGAGAACGCAGTTTCTTCATTATATGGTTCGTTCAGATCGAATTATTTTTCATTGTTCGATTTCCACTGTCGTTTCCTCTCTTTCCTCTTCTGATTGAGCCTAAATCGTATTTTATCTCCAACCGTTTGTTTTCCTCTCTCTACATTTTCTTTCTTCTCCATTTGGAAGTTTGAGTGCAATAGTTTCATTAACACCTTTGATGCTTATATATAAGTGTATTTTTTTATGACTGCAAATTACAAAAATCTGACTGCATATTTTTTTAAATGACTGCGAAATCTAAAAAATTGACTGTGAAAATGACTGTAAATTCTAAAAAACCGACTGCAAAAACGAACACTCTTAATCCAAAGTATTTCATCTCTAGTCATTCTATCTAGATTACCCAACATATGTGCATTACTGTTACCATCAATCCCTTGATTCAAAACCCCACACTATAACCTCAATACCTATCACTAGATTTAGAACATTATCCGGTACTAACTTTACATCATAATCCACACTACCTTCATCATTACAACCCACAGCTAACACACACTTGACACCAAACTTCACATGGCCCATGCTTCAACAATCCCAGTTGAAAGATGAGCTCAATCCCCTTTGATTTTCATAACATAAACCAAATTGTGTGCTTGCCAACACACTATAACAAGGTCATAGCTATCCCCAACTGTCAAACAACCATTAATAAAAACGTATGTGTCATGTATCCCATAGCTGCGCCATACTTCTAGCTATACCAATGTTGCATTAGTCTTCTGTAGATAATTTTCAGTCTAGAACCTCCTCATGCCACCCCTCATGCTTTGCTGATGAGTGTACAAGTGAGCATGCTTTAGGGGTATATTTCATATGTATTATCAACACTTTTCATACTCATTTTTATACTTTAGCTATATTTGAAATACCCCTAACCTTTAAATAATTAAATAATGATGAATAAGTATTATTTATGGGATTATTAAACCCTAAGAAAAGTATATAAATACTTGGGCGTTAAAACGCACCTAAACTCCATAAGGTCAAAACGAGCGTTAAAGCCCGACCTTAAGCTAACCAAGTTATATAAGCTATGAACATCATATGAAGTTAATCAAGGATCATTTTATGACCTTCAAAACACAAGTTCTCAGTTAGAAATGAGCAAAAATACAATATGCCCGGGAGTTCCCTTAAGGGCCCCTCAAGGCCCGAAAGTCCCAGAAATACTTTATTAAATAAAGTAAAGCATTACACTTCATTCTAAATGCACAATAACACTTTAATGAACATTTAAGATGAAGTTCTCAAGATAAATTTCAGTTAAAGACAAAGTTCTCGGAGGTTCCCGTTGAGGGCCCCATAAACCCCCGGGAATGCCCCGGAGAGGTACCGAAGTGGCACAAACTCCAATATAAATCATTCTTAGAGTTCCTATCACTAATATTCATCATTACAAAGAGGATTCTCGAGACTTTCACAAAAATAAACAAAGTGCTCGGACGAATTTCTTAACGCTCCTTTTTGCCCCGGGAGTGTCTCGGTAGCCCGGAAATTGAGTTATGAGTTGATATAACCCCACATAACTCAATGTAACACCTTAATATATTATTATTGACTATAAACAATGTTTATAAACACTTGTAACTCATAGAGACTACTTATATTCCAAAATATCCTTAAAGCACAAAAACGCACCTTCGGGTGTCACAAAAACGCGTTTTACGCAATTACCTTGAAGCTTTTGAGGAGCCACGAGTTGATAATATTGAAAGGGGATAAATTGAACATCTAAATCAATTAATGCCAGTACTAAATTCATAGTACAAGTGGGGGCAATTTTTGGATCAAAAAGGTACCTAAAATCAGCATTTTTACCTTAAAACTTTCATCTTTTACCTTAGTATAAATGTACCAAATAAATGCTGGAACCTATTACATGTTATAATATGGTCTTAGTAAATATAATGTGACAGTAATTAAATCAAAAATCAACCCCATCTAGTCTCCATTGTAGGCGCCATTTTTGGTCTATATTGACTAGTTTTGGCCTAGAAAATTTCCTTATAGATAATGACTCATCCTATCATGTATTATATGATAAGGTATCAAGTAATTCAGTCAAATGGAGCACCCATTACCGATTTCCCTGCAAGAAAACAAAGAAGATTAGTTTATGTAAAGACAATAGATTTTTTTTTTGTAAAGGGGTAAATATATGCTGAGAAAATGTAACTGTACAGATTGGTATATAGTTACCTATATACCGAGTGGCGAATAGGCCTACAAAAGTGGCAACCGGAAGTATAAGACAAAAACTTCCTTAGCGCCATAAACCAAAAAGGCTTAGAGCCTGCAAAATGGGTTCAAAAGAAGAGGGGTAAATGCATGATCAGGGAGAACTATGAGCTCAAGACCCTCTCTAACCAATCAAAGTCTCTAATAGACTCTCTCAATTTCGTTTCAATAACCGCCTTCATAGCGCGCTTGATGTCGACAATGATGAGTGCAAGGTCCTTAGATTGACTCGCCATAGCACGCTTGCATCTCTCTATCCAGATGTAGTAGACCGTGGTGGCCACAACCACTCTTCTAACCAGATCTCTTGGGTGGTTCCCTTTGCAGTAACGGGTGATCCACGCTGAGCAGCTTTGCAAGCTTGTCCTATTCGTAGAGAGCCCGAGCCAGTCGCATAGGTTCCACCAGATCCTGCGGGAGAACCTGCATTCAAAGAAAAGATGCCTACTAGTCTCTGGAGCAATCTCACAGAGCCAACAACGGTTAGCAAGACATATACCCCAAGATTGGAGTTATCAGTGGTTTTCAATTTTCCTTTAAGAGCAACCCATAAGATAAATTTAGACTTGGGAGGGGCCCAGGACCTCCAACAAATGTTGTACCATGTAAACGGTGTGGCGGGGTTAAGGGCGTCTTTGAAGAGCATGCTCACCCGGGGAGGGGAAGGGTAGGATTCCATGAGAGAGGCATCGTCAGCGATGGAACCACATTGGGAGATCCACCAATCCCTGGCTCGGATGGTGGACTTCCAAGCCCAAAGGTCATCCCTTTAGTCTTGGTAGTCCAAATATTGGCCCGGACTAAGAATCGGTTGTGGATCCACTGGATCCAAAGACGCTCAGGGTCACTAGCAATGGAAGCGATGGTTTTGAGTAAGAAGCACATATTCCAATTGTGGATGTCCTTTAGTCCAAGCCCCCAATTACGCTTACTCTTGGATATGGCGCTCCAAGCGACGACCGGGGTAGACTTAGAGCTGGTGTCCCCAGACCAGAGGAAAGCACGAAGCCTCTTAGTGATATGCGAGATGATATTCTTGGGGAGAAGGATACAAGAAGCCCAGAAGCCAACAATGCCATAAAGGGTACTTTGGATAAGGGAGAGCCGACCAGCAAAAGAGAGGGATTTTCCCTGCCAAGAAGAGATGGCTTTGTTGATGCTATCTAGCAGGGGGTTGAAATCAGCGGATCTAGGCTTCCTAGCGGTGATAGGGATGCCAAGGTAACGAAAGTGAAAGGTGCCTAAGTTAAAACCAGAAGAACGGACAATCAGGTCAGAATTGGCCTGGGTCACCCCCCCAAGAAAAATGTCCGATTTTGAATGATTGAGCCTGAGGCCAAAGGCTTCAGAGAAAAGGTTTATTTTGTTGATCATCTGCGAAATAGAGGACAGGTCCCCTTTACACAAGAGGAGCGCGTCGTCAGCGAAGAAAAGATGGGTGAGGCGCAGGGGTCTACAAGTGGGGTGGAAATGGAATAAGGGATTGAGGTGGAGCTGGTCCAGCAGCCGGGAAAGCTTGTCCATAGCCACCGCGAACAGGTACGGGGAGAGGGGATCACCTTGTCTTAGCCCCCGCTTCCCTGGGAAGAATCCTGAGGAGGAGCCATTAATATTTATGGAGTAAGAGGTGGAGGTTACACACTGCATGATCCAGTCAATGAAGTTCGGGGGGAAATTCATGAAGCGAAGGGAGTCATGGAGAAAGGTCCAGTCCACCGAATCAAAAGCTTTGCTAATGTCCATCTTCATCATGCACCGGGGAGATACATGGGTCCTTTGATAATGTTTCATGAGAGAGGAACAAAGCTGGATATTGTCAGAAATAAGGCACCCTTTGATAAAGGCACCTTGACAAGGGCTAATAAGAGAGGGCAATGTGTCCTTAAGCCTGTCCGCCAGGATCTTGCTAATGATCTTGTAGAGGGTATTGCAGCAGGATATAGGCCTGTAGTCCCCTGGGGAGGAGGCAGCCTCGGATTTGGGTATAAGGGTTATGAGAGTGGCATTGATCTCTTTAAGGAGCCAGCCTCCATGAAAGAAGCCTTTGATAGCCCGACAGGCGTCTTCTCCAATAACGTCCCAGACAGCTTTAAAGAATTTAGCAGAATAGCCATCTGGCCCGGGGGCTTTGTCATCCCCGATGGAGAGAAGGGCATCTTTGATATCTTTGTTTTCCACAGGTCGCGTCATGTGAGCCCATCTGTCCTGGCCCAGGGTTCTAGAGTTGTCTAGATTGAGATCCTGGAGCGTTTTGCTGAGAGAGTTTATGGTGCCAAGTCTATTCTTGAAGTGCTGGACCAGAATATCTCTAATGTGGGCAGGTTCATTCACCACCTCTCCAATGTCGTTGGTAATGGAGGAGATACAATTTTTGTTCTTTCGAGACTTAATGGCTCTATGATAGAAAGCGGAGTTAGAGTCAGCAAACTTGAGCCAACGGGACTTGGAAAGTTGCTGCAGGAAGAGGATTTCCTGGTGATTCCTTTTGAGCAAGGAATGCCTAAGAGTTTTTTCCTTGGTAATAAGAGTTGGATTCCAGGGATCACGATCCATTGCACACTGCACATCTCTTAGCTCGGTCCGGATATTATGGGCTTTAGCACCAAGCGAGCTGAACTCCGCTTTATGGAGAGCAGAGAGACCCTTTTTTAAGTGACGCAACCGGTTAACAAGGGTGTAGAGGCGGCTTCCCTCAATAGGTATACTCCACGCTTCCCGGACAAGGGGGAGAAACGAGGGGTCCTTAGTCCATATGTTTAGGAATTTGAAGCTGCTTTGGCGGGGGGAGGACTGGAGAATAGTGATGATCATGGGGCTGTGATCCGAAATAAGCGGGGGCAGAAAGGAAGCATAACTAGTGGGGTACGCCAGAATCCAGTCCTCATTAACGAGGACCCGATCAATTTTCCCTATAACCCTATTATGATCAAATTGATTATTCGACCAAGTGTAGAATTGACCATAGTAGCGTAGGTCTTGCAGCTCATTGCTAGCCACACATGTAGCAAACTCCCGAAGATCTCTGTGAGAGGGAGCTCTGGCGCTAAGTCTATCGTGGGAGTAGAGGATACTATTAAAGTCTCCGGCCACCACCCAAGGGCCTGAAGTTATATTGCCCAGAGTGTTGATCTCATCCCAAAGGTGGGTTCTCAGAGTGGGGTAATTACTGCCATAGACCACGGATATGGTGAACGAGTTAGCGCCAAGGATGGCTTTGTAGGAAATCATTTGGGCCGATTGTTGGAGTTGAGAAAGGGAGATGAGGGCGGGATTAAAGAGGATCCAAATGCGCCCGTTAGGGTGGGCCGCATAGTTATGAATGAGCGACCAGGAGGGGAAGAAACGACGCAGGATAGGAAGGTGATTCGAGTCCGAGACATGGGTTTCAAGGAGGCAAAAGACACAAGGCTTATGGAGCTGGACAAAATTTTGAATCTCATGGATTTTGGAGTGGTCATTGCACCCCCTAACATTCCAGATTGCAATATTCATTAAGAGCGGGGAGAGAAGGGGGGGAGGGGCAATAAGAGTAGCGCCCTGGGCAATCGTAAAGAAAGAATTCATGAGCTGGAGGGAGAAGTCCTTAACCAAGGGCAGGTTAGCTTTAGATTTACCAGAGTCCTTCCGGGGAACTACGCTCCACGGTCCGCAGGGGGGGGGGGGGAAGCACCAACTGAAGAGAGGGGGACATGAGCCCGGAGGTAGCATCAGGGACGGTAGAGGAGGAGCTAGGAGGAAGATCGGGGTTGGCGAGAGAGGGCACATCAGCAGAAGGGGAGTTGAGGCGTGGACTAGGGGGGAGGGGAGATGGGGTAGGCGCAAGGGCGAGGGCGGGAAGGATAGGAGGAGGATTGGGGGAAGGCGTAGGGACAGGGTCTGGGGTAGGGAGGATAGGCGGGGCAGAGGAGGAAGGAGGGGCACACGGGGTTTGGAGGGAGCGCGAGCTTTCACAATAGCGGGAGTAGCTTTCGGACAGTTCACGGAGGAGTGGCCCAGCAGGTTACATGAAGCACAGGAGACGGGCTCCCATTCATAGACAACTGGTTGGAAAAGGGTACCAGAGGGGGAGCGAATCTCAATTTCTCTCAAGATTTCCTTGCTAAAATCAACCTCAACAAGAACTCTTGCGAAGGAGATTCTAGACTTGATAGCAGTAGATTGATCTATGTGCAAGGGAAGCCCGATTCTAGAGCAAATCTTCCTAAGGCTGGATTGAGACCAAAGGCTGATAGGGAGCCTAGGGAATTGGATCCAAACTGGGATGCGGTTGAGGTCTTTGGGGTTGAAAGAGAAATCAGGGGACCATTTCTTGAGGACAAGGGGGGAAGAGTTTAGAAGCCAAGTGCCCTTGCTCAAGACTAGTTTGAGGTCCTCCTCATTATTAAACCAGAAAAGAAACCAACCTTCCTCATGGAGAAGGATTTGAGGAATGGCCACAAAATTCCAGGCCCTCTTCACAAATTCTTTAACTATATTAAATCCATATTTTTCCCCCAAATGTGACCCATCAGCGAGTTTGTCCAGTAATCAATCTCTGAGGATATGTCCTCTTCCTCAATCAAAACATATGGGTATTCAGGATTAGGCATGTCCAGATCATTCAATTGCAAAGATAACCCAGAACTAGCCCGTTGCTTAGCAAGAAGCATTTCTAGAAAGGAAGGATTAGAGGACTTACCTGAGGGCGGAAAGTTAGTCGACCGCTTCGCTAGAGGAGGCTTTGCCGCCCTTGGGGCCTGGACTGAAACGGAGGATGGCGCCACATCCACTAGCTGGGGATCAGGACGGCTGAGGTACTTCTAGAGGGCCGGATCCACCGGAGGCCTTGAGAGGTCTACTATAAGCCCGATGGCAGGAGCCGCAGAGAGGGCTCCAACGGGAATCGGTTTGACGGCTCCGTTGCTATGGATTAGAACTTGGGGGCTAGGGGCCTGAGCGGAGCCAGCGCCAACACCGGACGTAAGTGAATCAGTCGAGGGAGGAGGGCCTAACGGTGAATCCAAGTCCCGGACAACAGTGGGAACCAATTCAGCCCCCAGTTTTTGGTGCCCAACTACCACAACAGCTAGCGAGGCAGGAATCAACTCATGGTCAACCCTCTGGTCAACAGCTTTAGAGTCAACTGGGTCTTCACCAATCCCAGCGACATCGTCATCCAAAATAGGGGCGCACCAGTCTTCAGAGCCGCACCGGACTCCAAGCTCCACCACAGGTCCAGACTTTGGGGGAGGGTTAGCCAAAACACCAGGGCTCGACACCAGCGTTGCCTCGGCACCTACCACCACGTCAGGTGCAACCAGAGAGACGCCAACCTCGCCTTCAGGCAACGCGAGATCCCCACCTCGGGGCATGCCTTCAGGCAACTCGAGCCCAGCGCCAGCGAAGGGAGAAACAGCGGGGACGACTGTACCTGGGCTTGGAGCAGGACAGGGAGGGGACGACGGCAGGGGGGTGGCTCTGGTAGAGGGGCGCCGCCTACCCATAGAGCGGAGGAGGAGTTTGACGGGAGGGAAAGGTCGGGAGGGGAAGCACCCCGGGTGGGGCCAGCACAGCCAGGCAAGAGCCCAACCGGCGGCGGATCCACCGAGGACTCAGGGGGAGGGGGCGACTAGTGGCAAGGCAGCGGCAAGGGAGTCGGCGCCGGCGTGCACTGAGGGAGGAAGGCGGAGGAGGAGCGGGCCTGAGAACGAAGGAACAGGGAGTTTGTGCGCGTGGGGCGCGTAGTCGAGGGCAACGACTCTCTATCCTCTTCTTTTGTTGTGTTCTTTTCCACTTAAAAGACAATAGAATTAATTACATAAAAAGTAGATGTAGATTTGTATAATGTAAAAGTTGTGACTTAATTAATGAAGCAGCCATCTTATAGCACATGGAGCAGCCGATCTCATACAGAAGAAAGGAGGAATGATTGTTGTTAAATTAATCAAAGATAGACAAATACCTAACTAGCATGATTAACTTGTTTACAATTAACAAAATCAAATGGCCTCCTAGGACTCCCATTGCCGCAAGCCTACAAGGAAGAAGACAAGGTTAGTGCTAATAATCAAGCTTAGGAAATTCAAAAAGAAGACAACCACTTACATTGCTTTGTCCTCTTCTTACAAGTTGTCAATAATGACTCCTCTTCTTCTTGCCAATCAGCCGTAAGTCTAGCAAAATTAAGAGACTTTGTAGTCAAATAAAACAAGACAAAGACATAAAATAATGACATGTGACATACCAATTATTCCCATTTTGATTCAGCCTTGTCTTGCCTTAAGACCTTACGTAACCTTTCATTCATTCCTTGTCCTTCATTCAACCGAATGTGTAAGTCTCTCTTCTCCTCTCTTTTCTTCTTCCTTTGCTAGTTAATTCCTTAGAGCTCCAAAGCTCCATTAATGGTGTGTTAAGTTCTAACACCATTTTATGTATTTTCCTAGTTAATTCTACTAAGTCTTGAAGCAAGAAAAATCATCGTAGCAATCCTTGCTATTTTCACCAAGCTTAAGAACTTCAAGAAGGTGTCTTGATTCAACAACAACACAAGGAACAACAAGATCAAGTTAAGGTATATTTTCATGTTGAAAAATCCTAATAAAATACCTTAAGCATTTCCGAAAATTTAGAGCTTCTAAATCTATATTCTCTTCATTATTTCATGAAGGAAACTTGGATCTACAATCATCCCAAGGTGTACCAAAAATACCTTGTTAAATTCCTAAGGTAAACTCTTGTAAAACTACTCCAAATATTATTTATAAATCTTTGTTAGAAGTCTAACAAATGGATCTCCTAAATATATACAAGGAAGCCGAATTCTCTTCATCAATATAGCATTGGAAGAGCTTGGAATTCAAGGAGAAATCAAGTACAAGAATTGTCTTGATTTAAGGAGTAAGTTATATAGTTAAGGTTTATTAAGTTTAAGTTTGATTTAAGCTTCAAACTTTGGTATAAAAATTATGTACAACCTCTAAATAAATTAGGCCGAATATCCTAGGAGAGAAATGGTTTATTTTGAGCTTATAATCATTCTAAGTCATTAACATAATTTTTAGAAGTGTTATATGGCTTATATACATTTATATGTACATATTATAAAGTTTAAATCAAGTTTTAAAAACTATATAGTAAAGTATTATTAAGGCCGAGAATGAAATGTGTTAATTGGTGATTTATGAAGTATATAAGTATATTAGCTTATATTATAAATTTTTGGGAACATTAAAAATAGCTACAAGTATTTAAATGGCTAGATTAATAAGTTATGTGGTTAAAATGTAAATTTTGAAAAGTTTAAGGCACTCATATTAATTGCCGAGGAATAATGGGTTAATTTGGTGTATTAATAATATATTATAGGGTAGGAATTAATATTATGAATTTTGGTGAATTTAAATAAGTGTTTAAGTGTTAAAATAACATTTTATAAAGTCTTGGGGCTATTTTGTAATTATTGGGAAGTTTGGAGTATAACCGAGAATACACATGATTTTATGGTTATATTAAAGTGTTAATTATGAAATTAAGTCTTGGTCAAAGTGTTGACCAAAAACTTTGGGTTAAAATGATTTATGACATAAAATATTATGTTTATAAAAGTTTTGGGGTGAATATGTAATTTATGAAAATATATATGTAAAACCGAATTAGACATGGGGCGAATTCATAATTTGTAAAAGTATAAGGGTCTTTTCGGTATTTTAGAAAATTAAATATTAAAACTATAGTTTATAAGTTAATATGTAACTTATATAAAGTTTTTGGGGTTAAAATATGATTATGGGAAAAGTATATAATAAAACCGAAATCATATGTGGCCATATTGTAATTTACGAAAGTTATTGGGTATATAATATAAATACCGAAAGTTGATATGAATAATTGGTAAATTATAAAAGTTATATGGTTATTTGGTAATTTATAAAAGTTGTTGGGTACAAAATATAAATACCGAATTATTATGGTTAGTTTTGTAATTTAATAAAGAAAGGAGTTAAAACTATGTATTATGATACATTGTGGAGTATAATATAAAGTTTATAAATAATTGTGGCTATAATAAAAATAACCAAATGATATTGACATGTGGATTAAGTGGAAATAGCTATGGATATATGTTTAATGGAGTAAAGAAGTACAACACAAATGAAATTCATTATCACATGTGAGGTCACATGAAATAACGAACTGTTGAACTATTTAGAGCCACTGTAAAATAACAGGGGAAAATAAAGAACATACGGGGTTAGTGTATTACGAGTCTTAGTTCTACAGTGACAGTACTGTAATGTTTAGTGAATAGTTGTATTAATATTACCCGGTATTGCATGTATATATAACAGCGTACGGGAAGGAATTACTAGAGCGTGGATTGTCAAGCTAGTTGTTATCCTGGTGAACGGTATGTTAATTGTGTGGTCTGAATGTCCTAAGGATTTTCCTGAGGTCTAGACGTTGTGTGTTTAAATTGTTAAGTGCGATATATGTGATTTTATGTACATTATTTTGTATACTGTATTGCTCAACACTGTTGCGTTTTACTTTACGCGAACGTCTTATGACTGGAACTTTATACATCTAAACTGAAAAAAAGGGACTAACTGACCTTTAGGTATTTTAAACCTAACTGATGGTCAACTGTTATAGTCTTAACTCAAGGATTGGATATTGTATTATTGACTAAAGGGCTAACTTATAAAGAGAGGAATCCAGACTGTTTCGACTTTCTGGTTGCGCATCGTGATCACTACGAGAGACTTCAATGGGGAGTCACTCAAGGGAATCCATTGTCCACACTCGACGGATGGCGGAGGGCACTGCCGTTGGTGCACAGGTTCAACCGGATCGGTCAATATATTATCCAGGGCCATAAGGTCAGCTGGTAACGGTTCCATTGGAACCCAGGGGACTACTGTCCATTAATAAGTTTTAAGGGTTGTCTTGACATGACGCCTGAGGTGGAAATTAATTGGAAAAGTTTAAGTGGTTGGTTAAAGGACAAGGGATAACAAGTGTAGTTTAATACATGTATCTTGTTGAATTTTGTTATGGATTGTTGGTATTTGAATACTGGTTGTGGTTATTATTATGCACTGATGTTCGCAGGTGGACTACTGTGTGAATGTTTGATATTACAGTTATTTCTGTTATTATGTAAACCGGTATATCTTGTAAAGAATCTAATATCAAGATGGCTAAAACGACTTAAGGAATCTAGATGACTTAGGACTACATTTAGCATACCAGTATTTCGATTGCTGAGCCCTTCAAAGGGCAAAACATTTCAGGTTACTGAAGAAGACACAAGCCGGAGTGCGGGGAACAGGGTAGCTGCTGTGTTTTAATAAACACTCTTAAGTTTTATTTGGTATTGTAATAAAGAGTTTGTTGTATTCAGTTTTGCTTATCTAGTTTGGATTTGGTCTGTAATAATTAGAGTGCTCAGTATCTGTTTATCACAGCGTGAGGAGTTATGGTTGTTGGATGGAGCAAGGATGCCTTGTTACTCACAAGGGTGAGTAACGGCGTGTAACACCAAGGTTAGATAGTTTTTATTTTCCACTGCGACGTTATTTATTTTGCTACGACTTGCGACGTTTTTAACAGGTTAGGATTAGGGGTGTTACAATATTTCTCTAGTTTTGTGTTTCATTGATGTTCTTACATATTTATTGCTTAAACATGAGAAAACTCTACAAAGTAGATGAAGAAGGCAACATGTGGGCGCAAATAGATCTCAAATCGGAACTAAAACAAAGAATGTGAGGCATGTACAACGACATGCGTCTAACCCTGCATGTTCGAACAAGTGCCAAGAGTAGCGACATAGTTGGGTTCGGGTTTGTGTCCGGGTAAACATACCAAAACCAAAGCAGTGAGGAACTTTTTCTGCCTCTTTTTAACCCCACTTCGGGTATATGTCTGGGTATTAAACCCAGACCAACATTTGTGAGACATCCGGACATACTCAAGGCCGCGCCAGGAATCGACCACGTCGACTTGGTCCGGGTCTACATACCTGGACACAAGTCCGAACCAAACAAATCACATAGCAGAGATGTGGGTTTAAGAAAGAAAAAAAAGAAGAGAAAGAAAGGGGACTTCGAATGGCAATAGAATAGCACGACACAAGAAAGAGATAAAAGGGGAAAGGAAAAAGAAAGAAGAGGAAGAAGAAGAAAAGGAGAAGAAGTCTCACCTCCGTTAAAGCTCTTCCTAAACCTTCAATGGCTAATTCCTCCCCCTTCTCTCATTTTGATGCTCTGATGCTTGATTAGTTTCCTTTGCACTTTGGGATGGAGATTTTACCCCAACATCCCTAAAACTCCCATTTTGAAGCGTGAACTTGTTTAATGCTTTATATTAGTCCTTGTGTTTGATGAAGATGATTATTGAGTGTTTATGGCTTCTAAGCTTGTCTACGTTGAATTTAGGGATTTGATTAGGGTTTGCTCAATTGATTATCAAATAGTTAAATTGATTGGTTTAACGTTGTCGATTAGTTTAATGCTACTATGGGTTTCTATGGACGGGTATCTGAAAATATAAACGTATACCGTTGGGGACTAAATCAGTGTACTTAATTCTGAAGGAAATTGAGATGAGACTACATTGCAACCTATAGGGAACTTGTGCTTAGTGCTATCAATTGAACTGCGTACTTGAGCTAACATGCGGGTTTCGACTAAATTAGTTACGATTAATAGACCAAGATTTGGCTATTAGTTAATTAAGTGTTCTTGTTGTTTAGTTATGAGTAAGAGTTGACAATTGGTAGTAAAGGTATAAGGGGGAAAATATCCATCCCGGGTTACATCTATCTTAGATCGTTAGCTTAGTCTTACTTCTTTTCTTTCTTTTCCATTTATCAAACCAAAACCATAAACCCCTAACAATTTACATTTATGCACTTTTGTATATAATTATGCACACTTACTAAATTGTAATTAGGTAGATCGTTGTGATGTCCTCATGGATACGACCTTGTTGCACTACTACGACTGGGTTCACTACCCATAGTTAGCAAAATATATTCATTTATATTTTCCACAACAAGTTTTTGGTGAAATTGTCGGGGACTTTGGTCCAACTATCTTACTTATTATCAGTTGTCCGACACAACTTGTACATGCCCCAAATTCTTCGTTTTAGCTCTAATTTGAGATCTGTTTGCGCCCACATGTTTCCCTCTTTGTCTACTTTGTTCCTAGTTAGGTTTTCCTCATATTTAAGCAATAAATATGTAAAAACATCAATGAAACACAAAACTAGAGGAAAACTAGCTAAAGTGAAGAAATGAGCATGAAAAGTGTTGATAAAACATGTGAAATACACTTCTAAAGCATTCTCATTTGTACACTTATCGTTTGCCATGCACCATCTGCCTCCTTGCAAACCATAGTTTCTAGAAAAAACAACATGAGTTTCGTAACAACAGACATTCCAGATTAAAGACAGGCACCAAGGAACCAATCCCTTAGCGCACCATCGGTATCAACTTCCTCAGGCTGATTAAAACCTTCTTTGACCCACTTTGAAGCAGCACCATTACAATGAAGAAATACATGCAATAAGGATTCAGTATCCCTAAAAAAACACAAAGCATGAGAGATATTTTCACATTTAGAAGCAACAACAGTCTTACAAGGATGAAATTCATGAAGGAACTTCCATGCAAAAATCTTAACACGGGTTGGTAAGTCACATTTCCATATCAGTTTCAAAGCTTTACCTAACCTACTACCACCAGACATGCACACTAATTAGACCATAACATATCAAACGCTGCAAAATAAGAAGACTTCATAGTAAAATCCCTTGTTTTAGAAAGTCCCCATATCCATCCATCACTATAGCCTCATGCACCCAGGCCGAGGCAACAGAATACTCAAGATATTAGTTGTGGCATCCTCTTTGAACCATACCCGTACAAAACTCTCACGCCAAGTACTATTAGTCAGATCAATTAGCCAAGACACTTTCCCCTCGTTCTTTGTAATGGTGGGCATAGTCCAAAGGAAAGGCGTGCCACTGTACTTCCCCCTATCCACTTGAAAGTAGGAGATTAGGACATGAGACTGACCTCCATCACTATTTATCTAGAAGATCCCTAGTAAAAGCCATAAGATCCCGAAAGCCTAACCCCCCCTTCAAATTCTGACACATTGCTAGCCTTTTTTTCCAATATGAACCTCGTTTTGTTAATCCACCACACCACCAGAACCTTGCAATGACTCTATTTATCTCACAAAGAACACACACAACCTTATAACACTCATCACATAAGTTGGAATTGATTGAAGGACCGCTTTAATTAGAATTCCAGTCCTAGTTTGCAATACTAGCTAACTCTAACCCCGATTTTTCTAAATCACTCTATCCTTAACGATTCTAACACCCTTGCACGACTTCTACCAATGCAACTAGGAAATCCTAAGTAGAGCAAAAAATCAGAGGCTTCATGTGTACCGAAATGGCTAACTATGCTACTGCAAAGCACACAAGGAACTCTAGAAGAAAACATGATACTAGATTTTTGAGCATTGATACATTTCCTAGAGGCCAGTTTGAAATGATCCACAATATCATACATTACTTGCACATTCTAAACACTTGATTCACCAAAAAAGTATAGTCGTGCGCAAAAAATAAATTAGTGATATCCATTTCTAATCCTCAAACTTTAAATCATCTAGGAAACCCAACATCAGATGCAAGCCTCAAAGTAGAAGCTAAAACTTCCATGCAACAAATAAAAATGAGGTGAAAAAGGACCCCCTTGCTTTAATCCCCACTCTAGACAAAAAGTTCTACCTAGAAATCCATTCATCAGAATAGCCATGGTTACCATGGTGAGACACTTCTGAGCTAACCTAACCCAATTCGCATGAAAGTCCATACTTCTCAAAACAACAAATATTAAACCCAATTCCACACGATCAAAAACTTTTGAATTGTCTATTTTGAATGCAAAAGACCCCCATTTAACAATCCTAGAATTCCTATGTGAAGTAACTCATGAGCAACTATGACTTTAACCGTAATTAAACGACTGCTAACATAAGTTGTCTGGCTATTGATGAGTGAATAAATAAGCATGTTTTATGGGTGTATTTCATGTGCTTTATCAATCCTTATCATGCTCATTTCTCCACTTTTGCTAGCTTTACTTTAATTTTGTGTTTTTATTAATGTTATTACATATTTCTTACTTAAACATGAGGAATAACTTTGCTAGGAGCAAAGTAGACAAAGAGAGAAACAGGTGGGTGCAAATGAATCTAAAATCAAAGCTAAAACAAAGAAGATATGCTCTATTGTATAAGTATCAAGACATGTGTCCAACCTTATGTCCAGACCAACATGTTCAGGCAGATACACAAGCCGGTTCCGGGTCTCAGGAATGCATCAACCCAGGTGTAGAAATGAGATTACACATGTCTGGGTTTATGTCCGGGTAAACATACTCGGACCCACGTACATATGAACTTACTGCCTTATTTTGAGCATGGTCTGGATATATATATATCCAGGTGGACAAACTCGAACCACATTTAGCCGCGTCCAGCCCTATATACATGGACACAAGTTTGGACGTCCACAAACACAACAATGAGAATCAGACAGATCCTTGAAAGATCTCCACTAACCTTTAATGGCTAATTATTCTCCTTTCTCTCTTATTTATGCTTTATTTGAGGAGTGGCCTCCTTGTGCCTATGGATGAAGATTTTTCCCCAAAATCCCTAAAACATTATTGTTGAATCCTGAACTCCTTTGTAGCTATTGTAGTTTTTGCTTTTAACGTATGATGATTGTTGAGCGTTTATGGATTTGAGCTTGCATACCTTTTGATTATGTGGTTTGATAAGGGTTTTGCTCAACTGTTATGTTATGGGTTTTTATGGAACTCAATCAGAAATAGAAACCTAAATTGTGGGGACTAAATCATGTCATTGATCAAAGGGTACTGAGATAGATTTCATTGCAACTTATAGGAACTTGTGCTTAATGCTATCAATTGATAAGGTTCTTAAATAATTCATAAGTTCAAACTCAATTGGTTAGAATTAATATACCATTATTTGGTTATTGATTAATTTAGTATTCTCGTTGTTTAGCTCTGAGTTCACGAATCGACAATCAATAGTAAAGAGTGAAGGGGGATAAAGATCCATCTCGGGTTACATCTATCCTAGTTAGTTAGTTTTGTTTTATTGTTTTATTTCATTTTTGTTTATCAATCAAAACCACAAAACCCCCAAAATTTATTGCACTTTATATCTTTTGCATATATTTATGTAGTACAATTACTAGACTTGTAATTAGCTAGATAGTTTCCAAGTCCTTGTGGATGCGACACTTGTTGTATTACTTCGATTGGGTGCACTTGTCGTTGTGTTTGCATGGGTTATAATTTTATAGTATTTTAAAAAAACAACTATCGGAAATCACAAAATCCATTACTCTTCTACTCTATTCACCAGGACCTTAGAGATAACATGATATATTGTATTACATGGAGAAAATGGGATACAAACCTGTAACAAAACATGCACCCTTCTTTATTGGAACACAATATGTGAGCGTGATTGATATTCTAAAGCAAAGCATTAATATTTAGAAACTCGAGCACAGTGGAAAATAAATCGTCACTAACTATATCCCAATAAGTATTAAAAAACATATCGTTAACTCCATCAGGGCCAGGAGCTTTGTTAGGATGCATCTCCTTAAAGCTTGCATAACCTCCTCTGTGGTATAAGGTGCACCAATGGCGTCTGATGACATCTCCTTAGGGACACGTCCCTCTACACAAGCAAGCAAGCGGCTATTTGACTCAGGGTTCATGGAAGTAAAAAGCTTTAAAAGTATCCCCTGGCTACCCCCTCTATACCAACCCAATCCATTTCCACAACACCATCACCCCTTAACAACCCATGAATCAAGTTCCTTCTTTCTCTAGAATTAAAGTGATTGAAGAAAAAACGTGTATTTTTATCACCTTCAGACAGCTAAACCCATCTCAACCGCTGACACCCACCTGACCTCATCCTTGAGAAGAAAGGAGTCAAGCTGCCATGACAACCGGACCCAATCATGAAGGTTGTCATATGTTGGCGCAACAGAGGCTAAAACATGCATCTTGATTTGTACTTTCTAAATAATACCTCTTTCTGCCCTAATCTTTTGACAACCCCTACATCAACTCTGACCCACAAGCTGCCACCTTATCCTGATAACCACCACGAGCAAGATGAGCAGCAAACCAAACCCATTTAACAAGATTCTTACAATCTTTATTATGCGCCCAACAATTCTCATACCGAAAGGGTTTCACCCCTTGCTGATATCCGGGAGCAAGATAAGCTTGATGGGCCAGTGATCGAATCTCCCTCGATGTAGGTGGAAGTAATTTGCATGCGGAAAAGAGATAGCCATGCATCATTACCCAGAAAACGGTTAAGCCTGCTCTTAGTACTCCAACAACCTCTTCTCCTCTTAGTGTAAGTAAAATTTCCGCCAACAAACCCTAGATCTACCAAACCACATTAGCTTAAACAACTTCGAAATGTCTTTATACCTTGTTTGTTCCTCAATCTCTGCCCTTGCTGCTCAGAGACATACAAAACTTGATTAAAGTCTTTACAAACAAGCCACGACCCTGTCTACATGTCATGCAAATCTTGCAACAGGCGCCACGACGTTTTCCACCGCTCAGAAGGATTCACTTAACCATAAACTCCCATCACTCTCTAAATACCGCCCTAAATTAGCCACATACAGTCAATGTGGCTTCCCAAGTAACTCAAAATAGTAACATCAAAATCATCTTTCCAAAAAAGTGCAACTCCACCTCCCTTTCCCTGACTATCACCCGTAGTCCAGTTGTATGAGCACATTTTATTACCAAAACACCGCATTTCAAGGATGGCTAACTTAGTCTTCGTGAGCAAAACTAATGTTGGTGATTCTTCCCGGACTAGGTCCAGGACCCAGTGAATCGCACGTGGATCACCAAGGCCACGGTAGTTCGCAACAAAAACATTCACTATCTCAAGTGGCCTTGGGATTTCCCAGGGTCACCTCTGTAAAGTCTTCATCCGAAACACTCTTTGCCTTCTTAGATGCTTTGCTCCAAGTGATGCCTCACTAAGAATTTCTCCAAAGAGGAGTCAAACTCCATCACATCCAAACTTATGTTTGTGCCTTATCCGCTCAGAGACCTCTCCTTCCTTTTGAAGTGTCACAACCCCAACATCTGAATCCTGCACACCATACCTCTCCTCCATGCAACAGTCCTGGTAAGCACCAACCCTGATATTACCAACACAATCTGCCTTAAAATAAGAGTGATTATCGTGAGGTAAAGAGTGATCACCACTGCACTGTTCCGCGTCAGCTTCTTTCTTAGACTCTATCTCTACCATCATAACCTTCCACATGAAGACGCCCACCTCCAAGAGTACCTGTCTATAGCCATACACCATAGGGAAGATCCTTACATGTAGCTTCAGTACGTAAGGACAATCCCGAGTTCCGTGGGAAAACATGTTGCAATGAAAACACAAACTTGGCAAATGCTCATATGTCAGGTGAAGAATCGAAGGTTGACCTTCAATCAAAATAGTGATATATCTCAATATACTGGTTAACATCAATCCAACCTTAATACACAAAAAATCACCTCCAATACGCCGATCATTCTCTTGGTAGTCCATAAACCTACCGATCCGATCAATAATTGTTGAGTAAATTCTACACATTAATATATATAGATTTATAGCAAACTAATAGGCAAGTGCACCTTAGTCGGAGTAGTACAACAAGTGTCGTATCCACAAGGAAATTGTTCAATTATCCTAGTCTCGGTATTTAATAAAAACAGTAAAAAGGGGTTTAGCCGGAGGCAAGCTTGATTTGTTTTAGGATCAGTGCTAATATAATAAACGCAGTAAAATGTGAATTAATTGATGTGGACGGAAAAAGGTATCCTAGGATAGCGGGGGAAATGCCTAAATTACTTAAACAGATTTATAACCTTGTCTCAATTATTTATTGTCTATTAGAGTTAATAAATGTCAGTTACGAACTCTTAGTAATAGCCTCAGTATTTTCCTGCTCAATCTGGAGTGTAAATACCAAGGTTTATTTCTTTGTGGTACTTTGACTATCGCAAAATCATATGTTGATAGTTACCATAAAAATGCAGTTGTTTGTCACGTAAAGCATTTAACAATATTTGTTGAAAGGAATTAAAACAAGTTTAATAAGTGAGACAGGTAATAAATATTGTTTTATAATATTAGAATCAAACCCCCATCCTAGGATACAAATGAAAATTACTCAGACATTAACAGAAATAAGAAGATAGCACAGATAGAATTAGCCATTATTTCAGAGAAAGAACGGGTCTGCTCTTGCTCTCACTTCTGCTGCTTCTCTTCTATTTCTTTTGTTCTTGTTGAGTATGTGAGTGTGGAGTGTTGTGGTGTTACGGGAGAAGATGAATGGAAGAGAGTGGTGGAGTGTGGTGCTGTTGTGTGATTTCTTCAGTCTCCCGTGTATGTTTAATCGTTGAAGGAGCTGGGTTTATATAGGAGCAGAGGATAAGGTTGGAGGCAGATCTGGAGTGGAGAAAGAGCTGGAGCACGCGTGAAAGGATTTACAAGATAAGGGAGGTGCCTGATATTGTTAATGGAGTAGATGGATATGCCTGTAGGCGCCGCAAAGGAAGAAGCAATTGGGGAAGACGGTCGGTGAAGGAAATCAGTCGCGACAGTTTCTAGATCTGGGTTGCATTTCTATTTGTTGTCCGGTCAAATTTGAGCGAACAGCTCTATCTCTTGTCCGTCTATATTTCCACGGACACATTGTGTCCTTGCTTCTGTCTGTCCATTGTCCGGTCAATTTTCCACGGACATATTGCTTGTGTCCTGTCTTTTTTCCCATGGTCATAACACGGACATAATCTTCAAATTGGCACGTACGGACCTACCTGGTTCGGACGGTGCGTTTTTGTCCGGCCAAATCTCCACGAACGCGACACGGACTCATTCTGTCCGGCCTTATTTGATCGGACGGAGCACAGACGGGTTTTTGAACTATCCGAACCACTGTCCAGACAAGCCTGGTTCGGACCGGTCCTTGTTTCGGACAGTGGTTCGTACGAAATTGTTTTGCTCCTAAAATATTCGTTTCAGCTCCGATTTAAGATCCGTTTGCGCCTATGCGTTCGTCTCTTCGTCTACTTTGCTCCTAGCTTGGTTTTTCTCATGTTTAACCAATAAATTTGTGAGATAACCAATAAAACATAAACTAGAGGAAAAGCATACGATAAGTGAGAAATGAGCAAGAAAAGTGCTAATATAATATATGAAATACACCCATAAAACATGCTCATTTGGACACTTATCACACCCCCACACTTACCTTTTGCTTGTCCTCAAGCAAAACCATGTACCCAAGTAAGTAGGGAATGCTCAATACTAACAAATATTATTATCAAGGGTAGGATAAAGAGGTGAACAGTACATGATCTTAAACTTTTTAAGGAGTGTGATCCATCAACTGCTGGTGGCACAGGTGTTGGTTAAAAACCTAACGGCAATAATACCGGTCGATTATAGCAAGTTTTCCTAGAAGTGTCCCTCCAGGTTATCGAATCCAGGGGAGGCAGCGTTTTAGTTTGATTAATATTTAAGATCAAAACAAAGTAAAATAACTCAAGTAACAGGGGGTTTTGTTTGTTGAATTACTAAGTACTGAAGCAAAATGTAAATAAGAACAAGGGTAATAAATGCAAGAGCAACAGTGAGCAGAACAATGATGTTTTTGAATTAATGAAAAGGGAAAATTCCGGTTTACTAATCCTCCAATTTCTTCGGTTCCTTTCTCAGTGTGTTTACCAATATCTAGATTAAAAATCCTAGATCAGAATTATTCCACGTTGGTCTCCCGCTCGGTGGAATCTAATTAACAGCTAATAAATTTTAACTCTCGTTACAAATTTACTAATTGCTAACAGCTTTAAGAATAATCCAGTTTAATGATCAGTTAATATCCTAGAGGAATTACCATCTCTAAATTAACCGGTGTTGTTCCTGTTGTCTATTATCTACCGCAGTTCTCACTTATAAGCAGATAAACAGATAAAATCCAATAATTGGCCAAATCACAAGATTTATAACAATAAATAAGGAACAACACTTTAATCTGTTAAAATGATAAATCACAAAGATAATGGAACCTCAGAATTTGGATTACATAGCAAACCGAAATTTATAGAAATTACTCAGCCATGGAAATGGAATTACTGCAGCAATATGTAAATAACATTAAAGAAGAAAAAGAAGAAGAAACTCTGTTTTAAGGCTCTTTGATGGAGTCTCTGTGCACAACCAGCAGTTTCCTCCGCTCAATCTCCAGATGGTGAGGTCCCCAGCTGCTTGTGTATTCCAGGTTTCTGTAGCTGTGTATGGTGTTTAATGGAAATGGTGATATGAATGATACGTGAGAGTGGAAATGGATAATGGATGAAGGAGTGTAATGGATGAAGAATGGAATGGTATATGTGAGGGAGGATGTGTTATCCGATGGATATTGTGTGTTTTGGTTGTGTGGAAATGAAGTCTATTTATAGTGTTCCTGGGTGAGTACGTAGCATGGTGTGGTGGTGAGAGTGCTGGACTTTGTGAGTGGAAAGTTGAATGTTTAAGTGGGTGATGAGCTGAATTTAGGGAAATAATTGGATTAGTGGGAAGATGATTGATAGTAGCGTGGGATGGTCTGGAAAGGAAGTACAGACATTGGAGATATGGGGCGGCGCAGTATAATAAGAAGAGAATCTCTTCTTTTCAATCGCGCGCTACAGACGTCTGATGCAACCTCTTGGTCCGGGACTTAGGATGTAGTTGAAGTCCCGGACCATTCGTTTTGGGATATATTCTATTTCACCATCTGTGTGGTCCGGGACTTAGGCCATGTATCAAGTCCCGGACCATGCTTAGAATCTGGTCGAGAGAATTGCTTCATTGTGGTCCGGGTCTTCACTCCTGCTTCAAGTCCCGGACCATAAACGATTTAAATAAGAGAAATGAGTCATATTGTGGTCCGGGTCTTAGCTCCATGTTAAGTCCCGGACCAAGCCTGAATTTAATTCGAGAGTTGAGTTGCAATGTGGTCCGGGTCTTTGCTCCATGTTCAAGTCCCGGACCAAGCTTGATTTTAATTCGAGAGTTTGTTGTCTTTGACTCAAATCTGCTTGTCTAATTTTCCATGTGTTCCAACAGTGATGGGAATGTGTTTCCTTGAGATTAAAAACCTGAAAAAGCACACAAAACCCATAACAGAAGACAATTGCAGCGAGAAGCATGAAAATGCTTATAAGACAGGAATTTAACAGTGAATAGCAATGAATTTGATATCAAAAGATCCTTTTGAAATAGGTAAATTCCTGACTTATCAACATCCCCACACTTAATCTTTGCTTGTCCTCAAGCAATTACTACAATCAGATCAGGAGAAGTGTACAAGGAAATCTAATGCAGAACAACAGTCATAAGAAACAACGATTAGTACTGCAAGTTTTCTTAAACAGTGAAGTTAAGAAGTTTGACAAATGCATGAGACTATCATCATAACTGTTTAATCCAAACTGTACTCGGGGCTTTACTTTCCTTTTTGCTTTCCACAATTCCTTGGACGACAAGGGGCAAGAAGTAATGTCTTATTCCACATTACCTTTCATTGCCACATACTCATAATCAAGGAAGAATTTGCAATAAACTGTTTAACATGAAAGAACTTTCCTTCCAATTTTTCTGAGTAAGCATTATTCATTTATCCCCCCAGACTTTTTCTCCCCATCCTTGTAGCAGTGTTGGGCCTTCTATCCCAGATCAGATGATCTTAGGTAGATGAGTGATGAGGCACTCCAAGGGCTTAATTACCGAATGGGAGAGGCCGTTCGGTTCAGAGTAGATTAGAGGAGTACCTTGCCTTTGTCCTTTCCTTCCATTCATTCCAAAACTTTCCCAAAGCCCCAAGTTAGTTCAAACAAAATAGTTACAAAAATGGTCTCACCTTTTTATGAAGGAAATAGAGGAATTTTAACCAAAAACTGACAATGAAGCAGTCTAACCAAAGTTCTTGTGGCCGAAGCTCAGATTAAATTTCAGAGATATTTGCTACTTGTACGTTATTCTCAACCAATGCATCTGATCACAAATGAAAGCCAAGTATGTTGAAATTTTTTTTTGTGGAGGGTCACCAAAGGTTAATGAAGAGAGAATTAGTAGTTTCAGGGAACAAAGAAAATAAGCAATAAACGCGTAGCCCCCTTTACTACGAACCTCCCCACACTTAGAAATTAGCAATGCCCTCATTGCTGCTAGAATATGATCATAGTGCAAAAGAAAGAATATAACTCCCCTGAAAATTGAGTGAAGAGGGCGTCCCCACACTTATGAAAAGGAACGGGAGACTCAAGGAGTGTTGGAAAAATTTCGGCAGAGTCTCCTTTGTATTCTTTCGCACACACAAAAGATGGCAATCCTGTTGAATATCAAATGCAGCAGACAGGCTGTGGCAACAAAAGAGATTATGCAAAACCAATATTCAGGGAGAACCAAAGTATCCCATCAAAAACAATCCAAATAGAAAAAGAAAGGTACTAGAAATAACAACCTACAAATCTAAAAGACATCAAAATATCACATGGTACCAATTCCTAGCCGCTTCATTGATGAAGTCGGAATCAACTGTCTCCCGGACCCGGAGTGGAGCTGCCTCGGTTGACGGTGGAGCAGCGGCGGATGAAGATGCACCTGCAGTGGTGCGTCTAGCGCGTTTGGGTGCCATTGAAGTTTGGATTAGTGATTGGTGAAGGGTAAGTTTGGTGTTGGGCAAATGGACTGTGCGGTTTCGAACGGGACAGGGGGCGCGTTTGTTGTGGAAATTGGAACGAGAGCAAGGGAGTGGGTGGGTGTGTACTGGTGAGGCGATGGTGAATTTCAGGTGGTGAAGGGTGGTGTATGTGGGGCGACTTCGAGAGCGAGGAAATGGAGTGGTGGTTGGTGACGGTGGGGCGTGGGTTGGGTACAGGGGTCTGGAGGCGGTGATGTGTGGTGGGCGACGGTGAGAGCAGAGGTGTTAGCGATGTCGGAGGTGGCCGGTGGTGCGGGAGTGGCGATGGGATTTCAGGTGACTGGTGGGTTTGGCTGGAGTGAAGTATTGCTTTCGAGACTGGGTGAGAGAAGGCGAGGTCGAGAGGCGGAGGCGAGAGCGAGAGAGGGAGTTAGGGATTTGAGTGAGATTGAAGATAGAAGAGAAGCGGGAGAATGAAGACGACCTTTTTTTTTCGTAAGCTGTGTTGGTCCGGGACCTAGGATATGGATGAGGTCCCGGACCGCTATGCTCAAATAGGTCGAAAGTGGCTGTTGCTCTGGGTCGGGACTTAGGATTTGTATAATGTCCCGGACCATCGATCTTCATTTCTCGGAAATACTCTCACTCATGGGTCCGGGACTTAAGATTTGGATGAAGTTCCGGACCATCGATCTTCATTTCTCGGAAATACTCTCACTCATGGGTCCGGGACTTAAGATTTGGATGAAAGTTCCGGACCACCCCTTAATTTTTGTTCGAGACTTGCCTTGCCCTCTGGTCCGGGACTTAAGTCTTGTATCATGTCCCGGACCACCCTGTTTATTTCAGCCGAAGAGTTTCCTATGTGGACTCTGTTTCTCACCATCCACCACTACTGTGACAACAAACAACTAAAGGAAAACAGCTAACAAAGGAATTAGCATATGTAAAATCATGAATTAAAATGAAAATCAAGAAGATAGAAGAAAAGAGATTGGGTTGCCTCCAATGAGCTCCGTCTTTCGGTCTTTGGCTAGACCGTGTAATTGTAAGATCAGTATGGAGGATCATACGTGAGGATGATGTCACCAGAGATAGTTGGAGGATCTCACCACTGAGATAGTGTTTCAACTGAGATCCGTTTACTTTGAAAGTCTCCCCTTCCGCATTGATTAAACCTATGGCTCCATAAGGCGAGACACTTGTGATTGTGAACGGTCCAGACCAGCGAGATTTCAACTTTCCCGGGATAATTTCAGACGGGAGTTGAATAGAAGCACCTTATCTCCAACGTTAAACTCACGTTTTACCAAAAGCTTGTCATGCCACCTTTTTGTCTTTTCCTTATAGATTTTGGCATTTTCATATGCTTCCTCTCGAAATTCCTCCAAATTGCACAACTGCATCTTGCGCTTCTCACCAGCCTTTTGTAAGTCAAAATTTAATGCTTTGATGGCCCAAAAGGACTTATGCTCCAATTCTACAGGCAAGTGACATGCCTTGCCATATACCAATTTGTACGGAGACATACCTAAGGGGTTTTGAAGGCAGTGCGATATGCCCACAAAGCATCATCTAGCTTGAGTGACCAATCGCGTCTAGAAGAGGTGACAGATTTTGAAGGATCCACTTGATTTCTCTATTTGTAATCTCGGCTTGCCCGTTTGTCTGTGGATGATATGGTAGGGAGACCTTGTGTCGTACACCATATTTCTGTAGAAGGGCTTCAAATTGTTTGTTGCAGAAATGGGTACCTCCATCACTAATGATTGCTCGCGGAACACCAAAACGAGTGAATATATTCCGCTTCAAAAATTTGAGCACTACTTTTGCATCATTAGTTGGTGCTGCTATTGCTTCAGCCCATTTTGTAACATAGTCTACTCCCACCAAGATGTAGAGGTTACCTTGTAATGATGGGAACGGCCCCATGAAATCAATGCCCCAAAGGTCGAATGGTTCAACTTCCAATATAGAATTCAAGGGCATCTCATGACGTCTAGATAGGTTCCCTTGCCTTTGGCACTGGTCACATGTAGACACAAACTGATAGCAATCTTTGTTCAAGGTCTTCCAAAAGAAACCTGCTTCCAAAACTTTTGCGGTTGTTCGGGCATGACCGAAATGACCTCCTACTTCTCTTGAGTGACAATGATCAAGGATATCTCTTATTTCAGGATCAGGAACGCATCTGCGAATCATCCCATCCGCGCAAACCTTGAAGAGAAATGGGTCGTCCCAAAGGTTATGCTTGACTGTGGAGAAGAACTTCTTCTTCTGCTGATATGACAATTCTGGAGGAACAATGCCCTTGGCTAGGTAGTTTGCAATATCAGCATACCAAGGGTCTATGGGACAACTGATCGTGTAGACAAACTCATCAGGAAAATACTCGTTAATCGGCTTGCCATCATCTGGAATTTCCATACGGGATAAGTGATCTGCCACTCCATTCTGTGCTCCAGGTTTGTCCCTAATTTCAATGTCAAACTCCTGCAAAAGTAAAATCCACCTGATTAAACGAGGTTTAGCATCAACTTTTCCAAAGAGATACCTGAGAGCGGAATGGTCGGTGTGCACAATGACTTTGCTGCCAATAATGTATGGTCGAAACTTGTCGCATGCAAAGACAATTGCCAGCAGCTCCTTCTCCGTTGTGTGTGTAGTTCTTTTGTGCCTCATTCATAGTCTTACTAGCATAGTAGACTATCCTCAATACCTTGTCATGCCTCTGACCCAAAGCTGCCCCTAATGCGTAATCGCTGGCATCACACATTATCTCAAAAGGTAATGACCAATCAGGAGCAACAATAATAGGTGCAGAAACCAAATTAGCCTTGAGCAAATTAAAAGCATCTAAGCACTCTTTTGTAAATTCAAATTTTGCATCTTTAATTAACAGATCACAAAGAGGCTTAGAGATCTTGGAGAAATCCTTAACAAAACGCCTATAAAAACCTGCATGACCGAGAAAACTTCGGACATCCTTTACCGACGATGGTGGTGGCAGCTGCTCTATTACCTCAATCTTTGATTTGTCTACTTCGATCCCTTTCTTAGAAATCTTATGTCCGAGCACGATGCCTTCCTGTACCATAAGTGGCACTTCTCCCAATTGAGCACAAGTTAGTCTCCTTGCACCTAGCTAAGATTAAATCCAAGTCTCTCAAGCATGAATCAAAAGTAGGTCCAAAGACAGAAAAATCATCCATAAAGATTTCGATGCATTTTTCAATAAAATCAGCAAAGATAGCAGTCATGTATCTTTGAAATGTAGCTGGTGCATTACACAAACCAAAGGGCATGCGTCGATAAGCATAAGTACCATATGGACATGTAAAAGTAGTTTCTCTTGGTCTTCCTTAGCAATTGGAATTTGAAAGTAACCGGAGTAACCATCTAGAAACAGTATAATAGTCTTGTCCTGCAAGCCTCTCCAACATCTGATCAATGAAAGGAAGGGGGAAATGGTCTTTCCTAGTGGCGGCATTTAATTTCCTATAATCAATGCAAACTCTATGCCCGGTAATAGTACGCTGAGGAATTAATTCACCTTTATCATTAGGTACCACAGTTAAACCTCCTTTCTTAGGTACGACCTGTGTAGGACTTACCCATTCGCTGTCAGAAATAGGGTAAATGATACCTGCATCCAAGAGCTTGATGACTTCCTTTTTAACCACCTCTTTCATGTGCGGGTTCAGTCTTCGTTGAGGCTGTCTTGCTGGTTTGTCATTCTCCTCAAGGTAAATGCGGTGAGTGCAGAATGTAGGGGCAATGCCTTTGATATCAGCAATGGACCACCCTAATGCCTCTTTGTTCCTCTTCAGAACCTGCAACAAGGCTTCTCCTGTTCATTGGTTAAACTGTTAGAATAATGACAGGCAAATCAGATGGAGGAACTAAGAAAGCATATTTAAGGTGACTAGGAAGAGGGTTAAGTTCAAGAGAAGGTGGTGAGTCCACAGAAGGAGCTAGTGTCTTTGGAACTCGGTCCAGCGGTTCCTCTTCGATTTTGTAGTTCTTCCTATATGGCCTACCAGCAGCAAGCTGAAATGCTGCAGCAGAGACTTCAGAATCATCATGAACTGTTTCTATGGACTCTACCAAGCACTTCTCCAATGCATCCAGCTCCGTGGGACTGTAAGAATAGTCCTGCATCAAGGTATCAATACAATCTAAACTAAAACAAGCATGAACATCAGAAGGGTGGGTAGTAGCTTTGGTCATATCAAATACAAGCTGCTCATCATGTAGCCGAAGTATAATCTTCCCTCCTTCAACATCAATGAGGGTCCTTGCTGTACGCATGAATGGTCGACCTAAGATAAGCGGTACCACCTTGTCTTCCTCCATATCTAAGATAACAAAATCAGCAGGGAAAGCAAAAGTACCAACCGAAACAATTAAATCCCTTACCACCCCTTTAGGTAGGATGATTGACCTATCGGCTAATTGCAGAGTAATTCGGGTAGGTTCACATTCTCCTAGACCAAGCTTCAAATATATTGAATAGGGCATTAAGTTAATACTCGCACCTAAGTCACATAAACCCTTACCACATTGCACATTACCTATCGCGCAAGGTATGACCGGGGTACCTGGATCATCAAGCTTAGGTGGAAGCTTCTGTGAAAGGACGGCTGATACGTTCTCGGTAAGCTGCACAGTATCTTTCTCCACTAAGGACCGTCTATTGGACAGGATGTCCTTCATGAACTTCGCATATATCGGCATCTTTAACGCATCAGAAAAGGGAATGTTAATGGTTAGTTTCTTAAAGATACTTAAGAACTTACCAAACTGCTCATCCAGGTCTCTCTTTTTCAACCGGTTTGGAAAAGGCACGATGCTAATCAACTGTGCGGCGTGGAGGTGTGGAAGTCTTAGAAGTCTTACTAATAGCCACCTCATTTTCAACCGGTTCCTCCTGAGAGCTTTCGGTGTGGTTTCTTCTTTTTGCTAACATTAGGAAGAGGAGCTTCAATTTCAGGAATCACCGGCTCAAGCTGTGTACCACTTCTCAATGTGATGCCTTGGTGCTCTCTCGGGTTCTGTTCTGACTGACTGGGTAAAGAACCCAAAGGGCGCTGAGCTAACTGCTGTGATATCTGAGATATTTGAGTTTCGATGTTCCTATTGAATGTCCTTTGATCATTGTTGAAGGTCCTCTGCTCCTGATTGAAAGCTTCTAGCTCATTAAATTTCTTGGTATTGACAGTGATGAAATCATTCATTCTGGCCAGAACTTCATCCATACTAGAGGATGCACCAGCACCTGTATTCTGCACTTGCTGATTCTGCAGTGGCTGCTTCTGATAAGAGGAATTATATTGCTGCTGAGGTCTCTGATTGTAATTGCTGTTACCGCCAGCTTGGTAACGACTCTGTTGCTGATATCCTTGATTGTTTGGTTGTTGTAGAAGGTCCCTTGCCTGTTTCCCAGATAATTTACCTCTTCATTTTGCTGAGAAGTACACTGGCACATGTTGGAGCTTCTACCACAATACTCACACTGTGGGAAGGAATCGGTCACAACAGCGGCGCTTGACTGAGGTTTCATCATAGCACACATCTTCTCAAAATGTTTTGACATTGCTTCCATCTTGGCAGCCAGAAAGTATTTGAATCTACTTCATAGACTCCAGCGGTTTTCTTCGGTGCAGCTTCTCCTGTTCTCGCACCTCCCCACTGATTGGATGCATTGGCAATGGTATCCAATAGTTCCTTGATTCTAGCTATTGGTAGCTCCATGAGGCTTCCTCCTGCACAAGTGTCTACCAACAAACGACTTGAATGATCCAAATCTTTATAAAAGGACTGTAAAATTACCTCCTCTCCCAAGCCATGGTGTGGTACTTTGCGCACAATGCCTTTGAAACGCTCCCAAGCCTCAGATAATGTCTCACCAGTGAACGGTTTAAAGTTGGTGATCTCCTCTCATCATCAGCATCCGAGAAGGAGGGAAATATTTTGCCAAAAATGCATTTGCTAACTCTGTCCAGGTGGTGATACTGTTGGGTGTCAAGAGTTTAGCCAATCTGCAGCTCTGTCCCTCAGGGAGAATGGGAAGAGAGTCATCTAGCACCTCTGTGAAGCTGATGTAGAACAAGCTCCACCAATCTATGAAAGTGGTGAGTGGACATTGGGATCTTCGGTGATTGTTCCGCTGAACTGAGGTGCATTCATGACCATAGTAACATATGCGTTTTGAACTGCCAATGCTCCCCTGCTGGTAACGCAGGAATTACTATTGGTGAGACAAGCCCTTCAACGCTTGGGCGGGTGTAATCCCTCATGTGCCTCTCCGGATTCTCCATATTGGTTCTGAGGGGTTGTTAGAATTTCTTCTTCAACAATTCCTTCTGTTGGTGAATCTTTTAGGAACCTCCTGCTCAATTGGAGGATCCAGCACTAACCTCTTCCGAATCCTTCTTGTTACTCTTTCTTCTCTGGTTCGATTTCGAATTCAGGGTCTCCTCAGAACGAGTTTTAACCATAAACCAAGATCAGATAACTGATAGTAATGCAGTTCTAAAGGAACAAAATAAAATGACAAAACTAAAGGAAAAAAAAAAAAAATAAAAATAAAATAAAAATCAAACTAAGCAACCGTGCCTCCCCGGCAACGGCGCCATTAACTTGTTGGGTAAAAACCTAACGGCAAGAATACCGGTCGATTATAGCAAGTTTTCCTAGAAGTGTCCCTCCAGGTTATCGAATCCAGGGGAGGCAGCGTTTTAGTTTGATTAATATTTAAGATCAAAACAAAGTAAAATAACTCAAGTAACAGGGGGTTTTGTTTGTTTGAATTACTAAGTACTGAAGCAAACTGTAAATAAGAACAAGGGTAATAAATGCAAGAGCAACAGTGAGCAAAACAATGATGTTTTTGAATTAATGAAAGGAAAATTCCGGTTTACTAATCCTCCAATTTCTTCGGTTCCTTTCTCAGTGTGTTTACCGATATCTAGATTAAAATCCTAGATCAGAATTATTCCACGTTCGGTCTCCCGCTCGGTGGAATCTAATTAACAGCTAATAAATTTTAACTCTCGTTACAAATTTATTAATTGCTAACAGCTTTAAGAATAATCCAGTTTAATGATCAGTTAATATCCTAGAGGAATTACCATCTCTAAATTAACCGGTGTTGTTCCTGTTGTCTATTATCTACCGCAGTTCTCACTTATAAGCAGATAAACAGTAAAATCCAGTAATTGGCCAAATCACAAGATTTATAAATAAATAAGGACAACACTTTAATCTGTTAAAATGGTAAATCACAAAGATAATGGAACCTCAGAATTTGGATTACATAGCAAACCGAAATTTATAGAAACTACTCAGCCATGGAAATGGAATTACTGCACAATATGTAAATAACATTAAAGAAGAAAAGAAGAAGAAACTCTGTTTTAAGGCTCGTTGATGGAGTCTCTGTGCACAACCAGCAGTTCCTCCGCTCAATCTCCAGATGGTGAGTCCCCAGTGCTGTGTATTCCAGGTTTCTGTAGCGTGTATGGTGTTTAATGGAAATGGTGATATGAATGTACGTGAGAGTGGAAATGGATAATGGATGAGGAGTGTAATGGATGAAGAATGGAATGGTATATGTGAGGGAGGATGTGTTATCCGATGGATTGTGTGTTTTGGTTGTGTGGAAATGAAGTCTATTTATAGTGTTCCTGGGTGAGTACGTAGCATGGTGTGGTGGTGAGAGTGCTGGACTTTGTGAGTGGAAAGTTGAATGTTTAAGTGGGTGATGAGCTGAATTTAGGGAAATAATTGGATTAGTGGGAAGATGATTGATAGTAGCGTGGGATGGTCTGGAAAGGAAGTACAGACATTGGAGATTGGGGCGGGAGACAGTATATAAGAAGAGATCTTCTTTTCAATCGCGCGCTACAGACGTCTGATGCAACCTCTTGGTCCGGGACTTAGGATGTAGTTGAAGTCCCGGACCATTCGTTTTGGGATATATTCTATTTCACCGTCTGTGTGGTCCGGGACTTAGGCCATGTATCAAGTCCCGGACCATGCTTAGAATCTGGTCGAGAGAATTGCTTCATTGTGGTCCGGGTCTTCACTCCTGCTTCAAGTCCCGGACCATAAACGATTTAAATAAGAGAAATGAGTCATATTGTGGTCCGGGTCTTAGCTCCATGTTAAGTCCCGGACCAAGCCTGAATTTAATTCGAGAGTTGAGTTGCAATGTGGTCCGGGTCTTTGCTCCATGTTCAAGTCCCGGACCAAGCTTGATTTTAATTCGAGAGTTTGTTGTCTTTGACTCAAATCTGCTTGTCTGATTTTCCA
The DNA here is from genome assembly GCA_023374045.1 of Limonium bicolor. Taxonomy (NCBI): domain Eukaryota; kingdom Viridiplantae; phylum Streptophyta; class Magnoliopsida; order Caryophyllales; family Plumbaginaceae; genus Limonium; species Limonium bicolor. The sequence goes on along the minus strand of CM041777.1, from coordinate 110,369,645 downwards.
TGTGTTCCAACAGTGATGGGAATGTGTTTCCTTGAGATTAAAAACCTGAAAAAGCACACAAAACCCATAACAGAAGACAATTGCAGCGAGAAGCATGAAAATGCTTATAAGACAGGAATTTAACAGTGAATAGCAATGAATTTGGTATCAAAAGATCCTTTTGAAATAGGTAAATTCCTGACTTATCAACAGGTGTGCTCAGGGTAAAAATAAAAATTAGAGTTTTGTGGTATGATCCGGAGTACTTAAATGCTTCTTGGTTAAGGTGACTTTGAGAACTTTTACCATGGCCAACTTCTCTCAAGAATGGGCATTGAGGAGAAAACAAAAGGAAAAATAGATTTATGCATTTGTTTTACTTTTGCATGAGAGATGAGAAGATAATATGTAAGCATCAAGCTTTTGTTTTTAAGAACACTCAACTCTCTTTTGTTGGTTACCAATGGTGTCTCGCAAGTCTCTTATTTATTTTTTGTATATATATTTTTTAGACAGAGAAGCACCCCTTAGCAATCCCTAAGAGAGAAGACAGAAAGAACCCCTAAGCAATAAAAATCCAACCATTTCAGATCATTTGGTCACACCGCATAAAAATGCTCCTCAAAAGTAATCAAAATGAAAAATTTTGTACCATTTATCCCACAATTCATAACAGTATTTATTCTTAAAGAGAACAACCCACATATAAAGGGTCCACGATATTGAATTTGGACAAACGCAAGATAAGCAGAGAGATTAAGCATTTTAAGCACAAAATGTCGCCGAAAAGGGCACTCACTGTAACACCCCTCTCCATAATCACGTAATAATCTCTCACGTAGCAATAAATAAAACGTCTTACAGCGGAAGATAATATTAACAACAACAATACTCACTTGGGTGTCACCGGCCATTACTCGCCCATGCGAGCAACGAAGCCAAACTACATCCAACTTCCAACATAAACAAACTGCTAACCGCCGTGATAACGAGAAAAACTCCTATACATCATACTAAGTTCATACTCAAAAACATCGACAAGTGAGCGTCTACCCAAACCTGAATATACATAACCGTATCATATTACAATTCCATGTGCGGTAATTAAAATAAACTCTAATTACCTTGTTCCCGCACTTCGGCTTCGGCGATAATCAACAACCTGCATATGGTGTAGTATCAGCGATAGACGCTGAGTATGCCGGGCCTAGACCCTATTGGTCACTTAGTCATTCTAACCATCTTATTATTAGATTGGTTTCATGCTTTACCATTTTACAGTTATAATCAATACTGTAATACACATGTATAATATACATAATCATCCATCCAAATATTCATAAATATTCAACCACCCATCCAACTCAACATTCATAAAATATCACAACAACAATTGTATATCGAACGTATCGAATAATAACAATATAATGTACAATGTACAATCGCCGTAGCGTTCACCATCCATTGTTAATTTAATTTAATTTGGCCTTCAGGGCCCCATCCATATCAAACTGATTACAGTATAATGCACAATGTATAATCGCCGTAGCGTACAGTTTCCATAGTTAATAATGTACAATGTACATTCGCCGTGGCGTACAATTTTCATATTTAATTTACCTTAGCCTCGTAGGCTCCATCCAACCATGTTTAATTAATACCAGTAGGGCGTCATGTTAAGACAACCCGATAACCTCACCATGGACAGTAGTCCTCCCGTACACACAAAGGTGCTCATTTCGCCAGAGGTCCGGAGGCCCCTGACTATTCTCTTATGTCTCATAAGATGTCCATAGAAAAGGCCGTAGCCACCTGACCCACGATCCAAATAGGGCTCGTATGGGTATAACCTGGAGCGGAACCCGATCGGGTACCCCTCAGTGATCACAACTGCGCAACCAAGTAGTTCGTAAACTACCGGGATTCCTCACCTCAACTCACACCATCTCTCTCTCATAATGTTTAAGATATGCTCATAGTCTTATGGAGAATAATTATTAGTTAGCTGCCCAATGGGTCTCACGCATACCTAGAAGTAATCTAGGTCATATTCATGTTTGAGATCCATGCTCTAGAGACCGACAATGTCGTGACTCGTTTCCTAAGTATTTTACTTAGGTTACCATATACTTAATATTAATACTATGGTATTATATCAAGTAACCGTCTTGTCATCACAGTAACGTATATGTATGTTTATATAAGTCGATCTATAGTCGACGTAGTGTTAATCTCGTGGGACGCTAGTGCATAAATAATTAATGCAGTAGCACACAATCACATACATGTATCCAAAACACTTAACACACAAGTGATATCAACCAAATCCGAGCCCAAGGAGTTTCCTTAGGACAACTCGGATCAAACCCCTTTACATTCGTTCACCAAGACCTAGGATGCGCAATGTAGTCCACTAGCTCGTCAAGCGCCTCCGTCTGAAGTATGATCTAAACGGTAATAAAACTATAAGTCAGTCTCCATGACTAACTACATCCGGTATTTCCGAATAACAAGTAACCCCGACAGTTCATCCCCGGATTTCTACAGTATTTGTTACGGGTTTTTCTAAACCGGTCGGCTTTGTTACTAAAACTCGTATGTCAAAATATTTCGACTGTTAAGTTTAATTCGTTATATTTCTTTAATCTTATCCATCATTGAACTTAGGTATATAACCTATAGTTGCATGTATGCATGCATTATTATATTATATTGTAATATTTTTCCACCATCCATTATAATACATCGTATTATATAATCCATTACCTTTAGCAAATAATATTTGCATCCAAAAGCTCATAACTTATAGTTTGTAACTATTTTTTTAAATAACCACCACCATTATATTATATGGTTTCAAACCATATTATATATTCATTCTTATATACATTATTCTTGTGTATGTATATATTTACCACGTAGGTAAATTCCGTGAGTTTAATAAACTCTTATATTATATGTTACATTTTATCATCTTATTTTAGATGATTATTCCCATTAGTTGTATTATATTATACAACTTATATTAAGATTATTATCCTAATATTATGTAACATTTTATGTTGTATATTTACAAGTCCTAAGGTTTATTCAATAAATACCTTAGTTTATAAATCTCATTTATTTATAGTTTGTCACATTATTTAATGTGAGTATCCTTACTTATATTAATCCCCCTTAAACCATATAATTGTTATAACAATAGACCATAGTCTAAAATTTATTTTCCAACCTTTAATATTTCGGTACAGCCCTTGAAATTATTTAAATTCTATGTTGACCACATAACATTATGTAATATTATACCATATACTAATATCATTTGATATGATATCTTTATTTCCTTTAATTTATAACCTATAGTTTTTATGCAAAACTATTTATATTGCTGCATAGGCACATATATTAAAACCTTATTCTTTTTCATACTCCATAGTTTCCTTTATTTACAAAATCACCCCATTATTTATAACATGTTATATATATCATATAATATAACATTTTTAACTTATAAAATGGTATAACCTATGGTTATATTTTTTTAAATTCCGAACAGACCCACCATATTCTTATAATTGCCATTTGGCCCAATTTATAACATATAGTTTTATAATCTCATTAAAACTCTATATTATACATATATCTTATTAAATACCCTTATATAATTCTAAAAATCACCAAATTTCACCAAAGGGTTATAATTACCCTTACTAACCATATACTTTCGGTATATTTCATTCCCAACCCATCTTTTATTCCAAAGTGTCATAATGTCATAATAACTATATATTATACATATATAGTTTATTTTAATTCCAAAAACAACCCAATAAATTCCTAAAAATTCCTAATAACCCATGGGTGTTATAATACCATTTACACCCTTTATTTTTCGGTAATAAAATATTCACCACATATGTTATAAAAATGTTACAAAAATACTTATTATTATAAAACCTTAAATAAGATATTTAATTTATCTAACTTGGTCAAAACCTACCATATGGTCAAGGTTGACCACCTTAATATTTCCTTGACCATTAAAACCATATATTACGGTTAGTACCCTTATCTTTTCAGAAATTACAATTTAACCCCAAAACTTTATATAATCTTATATTTTTATTTAAACTCATTTAAACCTCTAATTTTCGGTTTATTAATATATAGCCCCCAAATTTAATTTATTTACACTATAACCCCAATTATATGCGGTAATGCATATTTAGCACCTAAATTAATAAAGCTATAAATGCATAATAAAATGGCCTAAAAGTACATGGCCTTATTACAAACATTGGCTTATAAAATGAATTACATAAATGCCATAAAGCCTTAAACTCTCGGCCTTACAAAATATTACCATATTTACCAATTTTCCCAAATGTCTTAAATTTGACAATTATGCTAATTAATTAGTTATAAAATTTACTAAACCATTCCTTAATCACCTAAGGTCAAAATAAGACCTTATAACCATTCACTCACGGCAATATATATACATATGTATAAACACATATTAATATACCAAGTGTAGGTTTAAGTGATTTATACCTTATTTTTGCCAAGGTTAGGCCTTGTTTGGCCACGGCTGCTTAAGGATAAAATTTCCACAGCATAAATTACATGTTTTCAAACAGCAATTAAGGCATGATTAGTCTCCAAGCAAGATCTAACCATAAGAAGTGTTTTAAAGTATTTTCAAGGTAAAATTTACCTTAGAATACAAGGCAAACACAAGTGCTCCACGGCCTGTTTTTACAGTAGGAAAAGAGCATCAAAAGAGCTACTAAAACCAAGCTTTAAACTGGTATAACTCAGATTAGAAGATGGCTAATTTTTTACCTTGTTTAAAATGCCTAAAATGGTGTTTTTGGCTTGGATCTGGCTATACCTTGAAGCTCTTGATATACAAACTGAATAAGTATGTTAAGAAGAAGATAATAAGGCTAGGAACAAAGTTTCACAGCCGAATTTGAAGGGAATCAAAAGGTATGTGCTTAAAGCACATTTTTATACCTTAAGAACAAGATTAGATTTATCCACCTTCTTCCCTTGTTAATGCCGAGATACACCCTCCATTTAACCTCCAAAACAACCTAAGAACATTGATGGAAATGTTTGATGCTTTTCTCCATGGAAAGAGGAAAGAATTGTGAAGAAAATGAACATAAACTAGCTTAATAAGCTTACCAATAGCAATTGTTGTTCTCTTCTGTTCTTGGTGTGTTCTTACGTAAATGGAGAAGCCAAAGAGAGGTTGAAGGAGCTGGGTGTCGGCTGGGATAGAAGGCAAGTGAAGAAATAAGTGAGTTTAGCTTATAATGTTACTTTATATTACTTTATCAAATAGTAACTAGGTGACTCATGACATTAGCTAGATATTTGCTTATAAGTTGATTAATGAATGGGTGAGACAGCTGTAGGAGGTCGGCAGCTTAAGGCATGGTCAATGGGTGATGTTTGACCTTAGTTAATATTAAGTAACCAAATGTTATTTTTGGGTACTATTCATACTAAATTGCCCATTTTGATTTTATTTTCAAACTTTGATTTAGACTTTATAATATAGTATATCATGTCACATTAATGTTATAAAGAACTTAATATAGTCTTTATAGTGACAAAAAGTCGTTATCTTAGAGCTCATACACAAAAAACGTGCTTTAAGGAATTTTAGTGCACATTTTGAGTCGCAGGGTGTTTCTGAGCTCTGTTTTCTTTGATAAAAGTTTTGTTGTGTTCCTTACATGATATTTGATCATGGTATCCAATTTTATATCATTTAGAGGTCATTAGACCTTTAAGGTTTTCTTAGAGCACATTTTTGCCCTACTTGACCTTGAAGCATGAAAATGCTTGTTCTTTGTGTTGGAGTGTTTTCCAACGATTGTAGTGTGTTCCTTAATGTGTTATTATGCTTAGGACAAATTTTTAGGTCCTAAGAAGTTCATCTGGGTATTTATTTACCCTAAACAGTCAAATGGTGCAACATCTTGCTTTGTGTTGACCACTGTTGTTCTCAGTTGACTTTTAAGGCATGTTTAGGCCTTAATCAATGTGATTAGATATTTAATCCATATTTTATTAGTTTGGGGTATTTCACTCACCCCACACTTAAATTGAACAATGTCCTCATTGTTCACCAGAAAAACAAGGGAAAGTTTCAGAAGACCTTTTCGGTCAGTAGATAAAATAGAGAGAACACAAAGGTCGCAAATAAACATTTTAGCACAGAAGCTCTCCACAGCAGATTTTTATTTAAAATAAAAGCATAAGTAAAAAAACTGGTACTCCCCTGAGATTATTTTTGCTAGCGTTATAGGAGTTCCCCCACACTTGAGCTTCAGCCTCAAGTAGCGTGGCTTGGTTGCGGTGTGGACATGAAGTTGCACCTGCATAGGACACTAGAAGCAACCATACTACAAACGGGGTTAAGAGTAAGAAAAAACAAAATTTAAAGAGAGCCTGAAAATTAAAAGAGCATAAAAGAAAATAAAAGAAAAGTTCATCCGGGTTGCCTCCCGGAAAGCTACCCTTCTTTAACGTCTTTGGCTAGACGCTTTGTTGTTAGATCAAACCTGGGGGGTGGTTATGAGGAGGAGATCCAAAGAATGACTCGATGGCATTTTTGAGTGTCCACCTGGATTTATGTTTTCTTTTCTTATCCCGCTTTTCATCAGGGATTGGTGGTGGTATCTCTGTAATGGACATTCCGTCAGGAAGGGTGACAAAAAGAAGTGGGGATGATGGTGATTGAGTGTCCCTCACAAACTTGAGATCCTTGGATTTGTTATCTGGAGACCTTCCTGATGCAAACTCAGCTTTTCATTATAAGCTTGAAGGGTGATTGTCCCCTGGGCCACCCAAATGTGCACGTCGGCTGTGGCAAGGAAGGGTCGTCCAAGGATGAGAGGTGTAGTGGAGTTCTCTTCGATGTCCAAAATGACAAAATCGCATGGGAAGTATAAGTGTTCCACTTTAATGATAACATCCTCCACCACTCCGCTTGGGTAAGCTACCGAACCATCCGCCAGTTAAAGGGTCATCTTGGTCTTTTTCTGTAACACCCCTACCGTTAATCCTATGCTTACCGTCCAATCATCCCTTTAATTCTATCAGTTCGCAGCGGAAGGCCATTACTACTACTGCGGGTGGTACAACGCCGCTAACCGCCCATACGGCTAGCTAGGCTTACCTTACTTACAGTCACGGTCTGATGATCGAAGTGTACCGAGCTACTACAATTACTTACTGATTATAAAAGGTATCATACTTACATTCCTGGATCACCGAGTATTTAAAGTGTATTCAATTACATTCCCTTTTCCAATCTACCCAAAAATAATGAGTTTAACAACTACTCATCTATACCAATGCTCCATCCTTTCATTATCCAAAAAGGTGTACCCCATGGTACACCGGCTATCAAAAAGCTACAGTCGTGTACTACTTAGTACACCATTCCTAATTCATTGTTTACAGACAAAAAGAAACAAAACTACATCTCTTCACAGTCTTCATCCTTCCCTTGTACCTGCGTGTAGTAAAAACATCGCCCCAAGGGGCTCGGCAAAAGCTGCGCATGAACTCCGCATATACCGCGTGCTAGCTAGGGCACGCCGACTAATTAAGGTCAAATAGGCATGCGGTTGATTCTTAACATACATACATGCTTTGCATACAACGTACATGCATATACAATACATTACACAAATCAAGGCAACATTGCAATAACATACACTTCACTTACCTTCACGGTGTTAGCCAAATTACGCATCCGGGTTAATCGGTATGCTTATTACTCTTTTACTCATCACGTCTTACTTACTCTTACTTTACTTACTTACTTTCATTTACTTACTTACTCATTCTTACTTACTTACTCATACTCAAGTTAAGTCGGTATGACCTCCGGCCCGGGGACTACACCGTCCCACCACCGGGATTTACTTGACTCACCAATCCGGGATGCTACCCACTTAAGGGATTTGGGCCGCGGACCAGTTTAAGAGTCAGGAATCGGATCCAACCTCTTGTGTCTCCTCATCCTCACGCGTGGCCGAAACTATATCGGACTTCTACTCATTCCAATTTAATTACCAATTTAAGTTATATTGGTTAGCTTGTTAGGAATCAGTTAGAAGTCCAATCACAAACACATTCGGTCACAATACAATATATCATACATACACACATTCATTATCATCCATACATTTCATGAATTATACAAACTAAGATTTAAAGAATATATTCATAACATACAACACTAAATATTCACAAGTCAGCATAATAACTCCGATTCGTGCATTTATCTTATTTGGTGATCAATTAGCACACAACACACAAATCAGAGTAACCAAGATAGCATACGGGGCATGAGGAATTCATACCGTTCACCGTCGTACTTGTATCCCAATGTTCCTCCGGTGTTCAAAAATCAAATCCTATGATATGCATACAATTGAATGATTAATCTAACTATCATTAACTTAACTCGATTACCCTTACGTTTACTAATTCATGCTTACTAAGTCTTTCCATTCCTGTACTTACATTTTGTTTACTTACTTTTAATTACTTAACAATGGTATACTACATATATATGCAGATATGTATAGGTGGGTATACATACATATATATATATATATATATATATATATATATATATATATATTATTATTTATTTAATTACATTTTTTTTGTATGACTCGACCGACCTTACCCAGGGTCGGACCCAAGGTCGGTCGAAGTCAGTAAGGTTCTACGCTGGAAAATTACAGGGCCGACCGACCTTGCCAAGTCCGGTCCCAAGGTCGGTCCATTCCAGTGAGTTTTGGTTTCAAAATTCTGGAGTCGACCGACCTTGCATGTCCGGTCCCAAGGTCGGTCCATTCCAGTAAGTTTCATTACAGGCGAATTTTAGGCCGACCGACCTTGCGAGTCCGGTCCCCAAGGTCGGTCCATTCCAGAAGGTCTTATGACGGAAATTTTTTCTGGCCGACCGACCTTGCAAGTTCGGTCCCCAAGGTTGGTCCATTCCAAAAGCTTTCTGTCCTTTGCAAATCTGGGATCGACCGACCTTGCAAGTCCGGTCCTAAGGTCGGTCCGGCCCAGTAATTGCATTTTAATTTCTGTTTTCAGTCCCTCTTCTTACCCATTACTTCCCCATTGTTCCTACACTTACTCCCACATGTTTTAACACTAATTAACCCTCCTAATACACCCTAGTTCATCCTTTAATTCATCACTCATCCCTACACTATTTTTTACACACTAGTTTTCTAATTCCCATTTCAACACTTACATTGTTTCTTCCTAGCATAGTTATGCTACAGATTTTTGTTCTAACTCTCTCCAACTATAACTCCCTCTTTTAATGTCATTCCTAAAGCTTCTAAGGCATTACACACCTCTCATAACTTACCCACTAACTAACTCAATTAAAATCTGTTACAACATAAATTTTTCACCTAGTTTCTAGATCATTAAGTGTTCTATTCTTAGGAAAATTTCGCCATAGTCTCCCCTATAATTTTATACTCTCACCACATTGTTTATTCACACATTTCTATCCATCTCACCTGTTTATACACAACAACAATATGCAAACTCTCATACACCAAAACCAAACACAAAACACTCTTAAAAATTCCAGCACTCAACATCCCAATCCCAACCAGGTTTCAATAAGTTTTACATGTCTTTTAAAACTTTAAACATCTTGATCTTCCTCCACATTATGCTACTACTCAATACCATTCACCATACACATTTTAAACTACTCAAAATCTGTTACATTATTCATTACTAAGCTACACAAAAGAAGAGTGTAATTACCTTGTTTCTTTACTAGCTTCTCCTTTACTCCTTCTCGCTTCTTCTTCCCTTCCTCTTTCTCTTCTCTTTCCACCGGTTTGTAAACCAATTCTAACACTACAGCCCACATATATACACACCATTTTAATACACTAACTAACCCTAACCACTATTTAAGTTTTAATGCAAGTTTTAGGGTTTAGAAATTCCATTACCTTGCAAGGGTATTTGTAATGCTTGGAACAGCTCAAGAGTAAGACTTCCCACTCTCCAACAATGCCAAAATCGGCTAGAATACAAAGAAGCCAAACAAGGTTTAGCTTTAAATTTCGTTTTGCCCATAAGGCTAGAAAAACAATGAGGTTTCAAGAAGATTTTTACCTCAAAATAACAAGGAGAAGAAGGTGGTTCTAGTGGTAGTATTGAAGCTCCAAATGCTCCATACCCATGGAGATGAAAGTTGTCCTTTTCGGATTTTGAAAGGATAAGAGTGTTCCTCTTGATGAGAGGAAGACAATGGTGTAGTTTTTATAATTTTTGGAGGAAGTTTAAGCACTTAACAAGATGAGAGAAGATGGAGTTTTGTGAGTTTGCTCAAGCTTCCATGGCTATCGGTTGGAGAAGGAAGAAAGAAATCAGAGAGTGAGGGAGTGGGGTTTACGTGAGTGAAGAGAATAGAGTAGGAGAGAGAGTGGTGAGTGAGTAAAGTAAGGTGAGTGTTTTACTTTATTACTTTTGTTGTTTTGTAAATAAGGAGGAGTAAGTGAGTGTGTGAGAGAGGGGGATGGGATCGGCTGGCACCACACACACACACACAAACTTTACTTTTTATTTTAAAAGTGGACACATAAGTTTTGGTTATTTATGTTTCTACCCCACAACTTCCCGTTTTTGACAGTTTTTACTAATTTCTTGTTTTATTGATTTTATTGGTTCTAAAGCTTCACTAATATTTATTAATGATTATTTAGGTGACCAAAATTGTTACGAGTCTATTTGACCCGCTTAAAGTCACGTTTTCCCGGTTTCCTTGAAAAACGCGCTTTAAGGTTCGTTAGTGTTTTTAATCCGTTTTAAGGATCCGTTTTCTCCGGGATTTGTTCCCTCGTGATTATTTACACTTAATTAAGCTTCTAAATTACTTGTTATCCTAATTAATCACTATTTTTAATTACAGGGTATTTCAATCTACCCCCTTAAGAAACTTTGCCCTCAAAGTTGCTCAAGGTTAATAGTTTAGTGATTCTACTCATTAGGCAAACCAATTGCCATAATGTGTCTTACTACCACCTATGAGGTGTTTACTTCTTCCACATTGCAAACATACGCAATCCAAGCACAATACACCGTTCACATACATCATACACCATTTCCATGCATACCAACACATCCATATTACACAATACACATTACGCATACATCACACATCGTACATACACATCCATACACTACACCTTACATATGCATCCATACACATATCAAATTCACTTGCACTACATGTGCCATACAAAAATCTATTACAATACCTACACACTATGCAATGCTCACCCCGAAGCAATGCAAAAGCAAAAAGGCTCTACCCCCCTTAAAAATGGTACGCCCCGTACCCGTATTACTAAATACTAGACTCTCTAGTCTATGAACAACTGTGGGTACTTTGCCTTCATGGCATCTTCCAACTCCCATGTCGCTTCTTCGACATCGTGGTTTGACCATAGGACCTTTACCATTCGTATAGACTTGTGGCGAGTGTCCCTGGCCTTCCTATCAAGGATTCTCACCGGGGTTTCAACGTATCTCATTGTCGGCTCAATGGAAAGTCTTTCGGGCTCTAGTACATGAGAAGGATCAGCAATATACTTCTTGAGTTGTGACACATGAAATACATCATGGACACGTCCTAAGTCCTCAGGTAATGCTAACCTGTAGACTACGGCTCCAACTCTTTCGGTGATAGCATACGGCCCTACAAACTTTGGGCTCAGCTTGCCTTTCTGACCAAATTGGAAGACACCCTTCATAGGTGAAACGCGCAAGAACACTTGGTCGCCCACGGCGAACTCAAGGTCGCGTCGTCGCACATCCGCATAGGATTTCTGTCTATCTTGGGCTGCCTTCATATTGGCTCGAATCTGCTGGACTTCAGCTTGTACTTGCTCAAGGTACTCCGGTCCTATGATGACCGCTTCACTTGACTCATCCCAACACAAGGGTGTACGGCAAGGTCTACCGTATAGAGCTTGGAATGGCGACATCTTAATCGAGGCATGGTAGCTATTATTGTATGAAAATTCGATAAGATGAAGCTTATCTAACCAACTCCCCTGAAAATCTAAGGCACATGCCCGAAGCATGTCCTCCAGTGTCTGGATGGTCCTTTCTGTCTGACCGTCGGTCTGAGGATGGAAGGCGGTACTCAACTTCAATTCTGTACCCAGCGCTTCCTATGTGGCTCTCCAGTATCTCGAAAGAAATCTGGTGTCGCGGTCAGATACTATTGTTTTTGGGACTCCGTGATGTCTGATAATCTCCTTGTCGAATAGCTCTGCAAGCTTCACTACCTTCCAGGTGTCCTTCATCGGTATGAATCTGGCAACCTTGGTAAGGCGATCGACTACAACCCAGATCATGTTGAGTCCTCCCCTAGCAGGTGGGAGTCCTACAACAAAATCCATGGAGATATCATGAAATTTCCACTCCGGAACTGGCATCGATTGTACCATTCCACCCGGTCTACGATGTTCGAATTTTACTTTCTAGCATGTTAAGCATCTCATACAAATTCTGTCACATCCGACTTCATTCCAGACCACCAGAAGTACCTCTTCATGTGTTTGTACATCTTGGAGGCTCCTGGATGGACTGATAATGTGGAACTGTGTGACTCTCGTAGGATGCGATCCCTTAGCTCAGCATTGCTTTGGGGGACGCATAGCCTGCCATTCAACAACCTCAAACATCTTCATGTAATTGAAGTCATACTTCTTCTTCTCAAATGTACCATTCTCGATCTTTTGTCTGATTTCGGTTAGGTAAGGGTCGCTCAACTGAGCGTCTCGCACCTCGTCAACCAAGCTAGAAGAAGCGAGTAGCGAATGGAGCGAGTGTGCTCGACGGCTCAGGGCGTCGGCTACGATGTTTGCCTTCCCTTCCTTATACTGTAGGTCGATGTCGTAATCTGAGAGAAACTCCATCCACCTTCTCTGTCGCAAGTTCAATTCTTTATGCGTGAATACATATTGTAAGCTCTTGTGGTCGGAGTAGATGGTGATGCTTACCCCATAGAGATAGTGTCGCCATATCTTCAAGGCGAAGACAATGGCTCCTAACTCTAAACCGTGTGTCGGGTAATTCTCCTCATGCTTTTTCAGCTGGCGGGAGGCATAAGCTACAACCTTGCCATGCTGGATGAGTACGCATCCCATTCCTTTGTCTGATGCACACATATACCTCAAATCCCTCTGTGCCCTCTGGAAGAGTAAGGATGGGCGCTGAGGTCAATGAGTCCTTTAGGCTCTGAAATGATAACTCGCACTCGTCTGTCCATACAAACGGTGCATCTTTCTTTATCAATGTAGTCATGGGCTTAGCGACTTTCGAGAAGTCCTTTACAAATCTCCGGTAATAACCGGCTAGACCAAGAAAGCTCTGAATGTCGGTAACAGTCTTAGGTCTAGGCCATGATCGTACAGCTTCAATCTTAGAAGGGTCAACTGAGATACCTGCGCTCGAGATGACATGACCGAGGAATGATACCTGATCTAGCCAGAACTCGTATTTGGAGAACTTTGCATACAGCTGGTTCTCGCGCAGTGTCTCAAGCACTTTCCTCAAGTGAACTTCATGTTCCTCTCCTGATTTGGAATATACAAGTATGTCGTCGATGAAGACAACAACTGAAGTGTCCAATTGCTCACTGAAAAGTCGATTCATGAGGTCCATGAATTTTGCCGGTGCGTTTGACAAACCGAATGGCATGACGGTGAATTCGTAGTGGCCATATCTGGTACGGAATGCCGTTTTCTCGATGTCTTGCTCTTTGATAGCAATCTGATGATACCCAGAACGGAGGTCAATCTTGGAGAAGACTGATGCTCCCTTCAGCTGATCAAATAAGTCGTCGATGCGTGGCAATGGGTATTTATTTTTGACTGTAACCGCATTCAGCTCGCGGTAGTCAATACAAAGTCGGAGGCTACTGTCCTTCTTCTTCACAAAGAGGACCGGTGCTCCCCAAGGTGATACGCTCGGGCGTATGAACCCTTTGTCGAGTAGATCACGTAGTTGTTCTTTCAGTTCAGTCATTTCAGCAGGTGTCATGCGGTACGGTGCCCTAGCAATGGGACCGGTACCTGGCAAGAGGTCAATTTCGAATTCCACTGCTCTCTGAGGTGGCATGCCGGGTAGCTCCTTAGGGAATACGTCGGGGAATTCAGATACAATGGGTACTTCGGGGTTAAACTCTGGATCTCTCTCCAGGTCTTGTACATAACATAAGTACACTTCTTGGCCCTTTCTGAGCTCCAGGTACATAGCCATGGCAGATATGAGTGTGGTCGAAGGCTCTCTAGGTCTCTGGCGGTAAGATATGGTAACCCCAGAAGGACTCTTGAGCAACAATCGATGCTCGGCGCAGAGGATCCTACCCTTGTGCCGCTCCAACCAATTCATTCCGATGATTAAGTCGAATCCCAATCCATTAAACTCGATGAAGGAGATGGGAAACAATTCGCCCTTGATTTCGATCGTGGCTGCTTGGTAATACTTGGTGCACTTTACTCGCTCCTTCGATGGGAGAGTAACCAAGAAGTTCGGTAGCTCATCCGCATCTAGCTTCAGCCTCTTCACAAAAGATGGTGATACGAAAGTGTGAGAGGCGCCGGAGTCGAATAACACATTGGCTTCAATGCCGTTCACTGGGAATGTTCCCGTCAAAATGGTGCCGCTTCTGCCGGCTTGTGCTTCGGTGAGGATACTCAGGTTACCTTCGGTACCGAGTCCACAACCTATTGGATTCACAATTGGATAAGTATTGATGGTGGACACAAGTGGAATTTAAATCAACACTGCTCTTTATTGATAAACCAACCATCATACATACCGTGTCTCTAATACACGTTACTAATAGATTACATGATATTATCAATTTAATACTTTCTAAAGGTAAGGTTCAGGCGTCCTGGTTTCATATGTGTGGCATTGATTATTGCCGGCGGTGTCGTATTCAGTTTGATCTTGTTGATCCCATGATACAACATCCTAGAGTTTCCACCCATGATTAGGACATCTCCTGATCTCAATAGCAATTTCTCTGCGAGGTCCACACGCTTCTGCTCGCTATACATAAATACGGCGTCATCACCAATGGACCAAGACACTACGGGCACTCCTTTTTCAAGAGATTCCGCTGTCTCGTCCTTGTCTTGGTGTAACCCAAGTCGTCCTTCTCTCTCATAGAAGTTGATGATACAGAGGTCCGCTTCAAGTGTGGGAATCGGATCATGTTCGCATTGTTGTGCCAGTTCTATTGCTTGTGTGACAAGTGTCTGAAACTCTGGAGGTATTGTCGGTGGCGTTGCTCCGTCTCGTGTTCGTGTCTCTTGGTATGTCTTGGTGTAAGGATTCCAGTCCTTTCCCAAGCACATCATTTTCAGCTTCATCTTCGCTCCACCGGGGAATTCGGGTGTATAAAATCCTCCTTGACCCGTTCCTAGCTCGTTGCATCGTCGGATGATTGAGATTTGTGCTTTGGGTGTCAGGTATTCCTTTAGTAGAATCATACCTGGTCGGATGACCTGACACTGTTCGTTGGTGTAGTAGTGGTTGGTGATGTCGATCTCTTCTTGATTCAGGTTTACCGGTATCGGATAACAGATACTAAAGCTTCCTAAGGTTATAAATTTCATCTACGGTGAGTATTAGCTTCAACTACTTCATTTCATGCTCATTACATATTCCAATTCATTCAATCATGCATTCACTTAAACAGTTGCTCTACTACTTAATCATGCTTCTTCAAGGATTAAAGGTTCGGGTAATTACCTGGGCCGGACTTAGAACCGGACCCGTCACGGTCAATCACATGCAGGACAGGCTGCCTCTGAGGTGCACCCCTCTGAGGTCCCCGGGATCCCTGTCCTTGTGGTGCCTGCTGGGTCGGTGCATCGCCAGATGCAACCTCCTTGCCTTCCCTCTGCTTGTAGCTTTGGAAGTTCCCTTTTGGCTTGGCATTCTCTGGGCATCTATTGGCTGTATGTCCCGGTTTCTGGCAATTGTAGCACTTTATTTCTCTCCCATAGCAGTCCTTGCCGGGATGGTCTTGGTTGCACTTCCTGCACACATAGGTGCGGCCGTCGGAGAAGGTTTTGGTGAAACCGGAGCCAGAACCTGAGGTTTAGAGGGTTAGCACATGTGTGCGTGAGTATACTAGATATGGCACTTGTACGAATACGATTTAGGAATAGAAGTTTACCCTTAGGTGGGTGTGATCTCAGTGGCTTGGCGGCCACCGGTGCAGAAGAACCTAGTTGAAGCAGCTCAACTGGTTTGCCCTGCTCAGCATGGGCACTGCTCTCACTTGGGAAGTTCTTTTGAGTTTGATTGAAGAACTTTCCCTTCTTCTTCTTCCAGCTTTTCCCCTGGTTCTGCTCCTCAGAACTTGTGTTCTTACTGTTTGCCTTGCGCTTCAGCGCGGTTTCTTCATCCCGTAGTTGGCAAGTGATCTCGACGTGAGAAGCCGCGTGATAACACTCCTGAAGTTTCAGGTATTAGCCGGGATTCTTATTCAAAGAGGTAGAGGAAAAGATTCAAAGAATTCAAGGAATTTAAGGAATTGAAATGGTACTAAGGGTTAACCGGTATTTACCTGAAGGGAGGTAAACCTGGTATAGCCCATACCGTACCGAAGGCGATGGCTCAGACCGCCATAGAAGCGATCAACTAACACCTGGCGGTGTACCCTAGGTCGGGTAGAAGATGGAGGATAGAAGTGAAGGTTCTGTAATACTCGTCGACAGACATCTTCTCTGTCATTTTCAAGGCATCCAGCTCTAGCCTTTTCTTGGTTTTCACATGTTCCGGGTAGTATTTGGAACGGAGGAGTGAGGCAAAGGACTCCCAATCGAAGGTGGGGTCGTTGACATGCTCATGCTTGACCAGCTTCCACCAATCCATGGATGCATCTTTCAGATAGTAGGCAACAACTCTAACTCGAACTCCAGCGGGAGCTTCGAGGGTTTCAAACGCCGTCTCCATCTCGGAGATATAGGCTTCTAGCTTAGCCGGATCACTCTCGCCCCTAAAGCAAGGAGGGCGGAGTTCCGCTACAGCTTTTACCCAGTTGGCTTCTCTGGGTGGAGGGGGAGGGATTGGCCCCGCTTGTGTTTACTGATTTTGCTGAGTTTGTTGCATCGCGTTAATTACTTGGGGTAGCATTTATGCTACAATGGCGGCAACGATCTCTGCTATCGTCTGCGCGCCCGGTCCGTCAGATGTCTCTCCCCTAGGTCGGCCTCGACCTCGTCCTGACATCTGAACATTTAGAATTTACATTAGACTTCATAACATGTGACCCATGGGTCTTGGGAATTTAAGCAAAGTATCGTTCCTAAGAACGTTAGGGGTATCCGTTATTAACAACGGTAGTTCCTAGTTAGGTTTCTAAGTATCCGTCTTAAGACGGTTGAAATCCTAACTCGGTAATCCCTATGCTCGGTAACTTAGGACATCAGAGCGTAGTTACGCTCTGATACCACTTTTTGTAACACCCCTACCGTTAATCCTATGCTTACCGTCCAATCATCCCGTTAATTCTATCAATTCGCAGCGGAAGGCCATTACTACTACGGCGGGTGGTACAACGCCGCTAACCGCCCATACGGCTAGCTAGGCTTACCTTACTTACAGTCACGGTCTGATGATCGAAGTGTACCGAGCTACTACAATTACTTACTGATTATAAAAGGTATCATACTTACATTCCTGGATCACCGAGTATTTAAAGTGTATTCAATTACATTCCCTTTTCCAATCTACCCAAAAATAATGAGTTTAACAACTACTCATCTATACCAATGCTCCATCCTTTCATTATCCAAAAAGGTGTACCCCATGGTACACCGGCTATCAAAAAGCTACAGCTGTGTACTACTTAGTACACCATTCCTAATTCATTGTTTACAGACAAAAAGAAACAAAGCTACATCTCTTCACAGTCTTCATCCTTCCCTTGTACCTGCGTGTAGTAAAAACATCGCCCCAAGGGGCTCAGCAAAAGCTGCGCATGAACTCTGCATATACCGCGTGCTAGCTAGGGCACGCCGACTAATTAAGGTCAAATAGGCATGCGGTTCATTCTTAACATACATACATGCTTTGCATACAACATACATGCATATACAATACATTACACAAATCAAGGCAACATTGCAATAACATACACTTCACTTACCTTCACGGTGTTAGCTAAATTACGCATCCGGGTTAATCGGTATGCTTATTACTCTTTTACTCATCACGTCTTACTTACTCTTACTTTACTTACTTACTTTCATTTACTTACTTACTCATTCTTACTTACTTACTCATACTCAAGTTAAGTCGGTATGACCTCCGGCCCGGGGACTACACCGTCCCACCACCGGGATTTACTTGACTCACCAATCCGGGATGCTATCCACTTAAGGGATTTGGGCCGCGGACCAGTTTAAGAGTCAGGAATCGGATCCAACCTCTTGTGTCCCCTCATCCTCACGCTTGGCCGAAACTATATCGGACTTCTACTCATTCTAATTTAATTACCAATTTAAGTTAGATTGGTTAGCTTGTTAGGAATCAGTTAGAAGTCCAATCACAAACACATTCGGTCACAATACAATATATCATACATACACACATTCATTATCATCCATACATTTCATGAATTATACAAACTAAGATTTAAAGAATATATTCATAACATACGACACTACATATTCACAAGTCAGCATAATAACTCCGATTCGTGCATTTATCTTATTTGGTGATCAATTAGCACACAACACACAAATCAGAGTAACCAAGATAGCATACGGGGCATGAGGAATTCATACCGTTCACCGGCGTATTTGTATCCCAACGTTCCTCCGATGTTCACAAATCAAATCCTATGATATGCATACAATTGAATGATTAATCTAACTATCATTAACTTAACTCGATTACCCTTACGTTTACTAAGTCTTTCCATTCCTGTACTTACATTTTGTTTACTTACTTTTAATTACTTAACAATGGTATACTACATATATATGCAGATATGTATAGGTGGGTATACATATATATATATATATAATTATTTAATTTAATTTACATTTTTTTTGTATGACTCGACCGACCTTACCCAAGGTCGGACCCAAGGTCGGTCAAAGTCAGTAAGGTTCTACGCTGGAAAATTACAGGGCCGACCGACCTTGCCAAGTACGGTCCCAAGGTCGGTCCATTCCAGTGAGTTTTGGTTTTGAAATTCTGGAGTCAACCGACCTTGCATGTCCGGTCCCAAGGTCGGTCCATTCCAGTAAGTTTCATTACAGGCGAATTTTAGGCCGACCGACCTTGCGAGTCCGGTCCCCAAGGTCGGTCCATTCCAGAAGGTCTTATGACGGAAATTTTTTCTGGCCGACCGACCTTGCAAGTTCGGTCCCCAAGGTCGGTCCATTCCAGAAGCTTTCCGTCCTTTGCAAATCTGGGCTCGACCGACCTTGCAAGTCCGGTCCCAAGGTCGGTCCGGCCCAGTAATTGCATTTTTATTTATGTTTTCAGTCCCTCTTCTTGCCCATTACTTCCCCATTGTTCCTACACTTACTCCCACATGTTTTAACACTAATTAACCCTCCTAATACACCCTAGTTCATCCTTTAATTCATCACTCATCCCTACACTAATTTTTACACACTAGTTTTCTAATTCCCATTTCAACACTTACATTGTTTCTTCCTAGCATAGTTATGCTACAGATTTTTGTTCTAACTCTCTCCAACTATAACTCCCTCTTCTAATGTCATTCCTAAAGCTTCTAAGGCATTACACACCTCTCATAACTTACCCACTAACTAACTCAATTAAAATCTGTTACAACATAAATTTTTCACCTAGTTTCTAGTTCATTAAGTGTTCTATTCTTAGGCAAATTTCGCCATAGTCTCCCCTATAATTTTATACTCACACCACATTGTTTATTCACACATTTCTATCCATCTCACCTGTTTATACACAACAACAATATGCAAACTCTCATACACCAAAACCAAACACAAAACACTCTTAAAAATTCCTGCACTCAACATCCCAATCCCAACTAGGTTTCAATAAGTTTTACATGTTTTTTAAAACTTTAAACATCTTGATCTTCCTCCACATTATGCTACTACTCAATACCATTCACCATACACATTTTAAACTACTCAAAATCTGTTACATTATTCATTACTAAGCTACACAAAAGAAGAGTGTAATTACCTTGTTTCTTTACTAGCTTCTCCTTTACTCCTTCTCGCTTCTTCTTCCCTTCCTCTTTCTCTTCTCTTTCCACCGGTTTGTAAACCAATTCTAACACTACAGCCCACATATATACACACCATTTTAATACACTAACTAACCCTAACCACTATTTAAGTTTTAATGCAAGTTTTAGGGTTTAGAAATCCATTACCTTGCAAGGGTATATGTAATGCTTGGAACAGCTCAAGAGTAAGACTTCCCACTCTCCAACAATGCCAAAATCGGCTAGAATACAAAGAAGCCAAACAAGGTTTAGCTTTAAATTTCATTTTGCCCATAAGGCTAGAAAAACAATGAGATTTCTAGAAGATTTTTACCTCAAAATAACAAGGAGAAGAAGGTGGTTCTAGTGGTAGTCTTGAAGCTCCAAATGCTCCATACCCATGGAGATGAAAGTTGTCCTTTTCGGATTTTGAAAGGATAGGAGTGTTCCTCTTGATGAGAGGAAGACAATGGTGTAGTTTTTTAATTTTTGGAGGAAGTTTAAGCACTTAACAAGATGAGAGAAGATGGAGTTTTGTGAGTTTGCTCAAGCTTCCATGGCTATCGGTTGGAGAAGGAAGAAAGAAATCAGAGAGTGAGGGAGTGGGGTTTACGTGAGTGAAGAGAATAGAGTAGGAGAGAGAGTGGTGAGTGAGTAAAGTAAGGTGAGTGTTTTACTTTATTACTTTTGTTGTTTTGTAAATAAGGAGGAGTAAGTGAGTGGGTGAGAGAGGGGGATGGGATCGGCTGGCACCACACACACACACACAAACTTTACTTTTTATTTTAAAAGTGGACACATAAGTTTTGGTTATTTATGTTTCTACCCCACAACTTCCCGTTTTTGACAGTTTTTACTAATTTCACGTTTTATTGATTTTATTGGTTCTAAAGCTTCACTAATATTTATTAATGATTATTTAGTTGACCAAAATTGTTACGAGTCTATTTGACCCGCTTAAAGTCACGTTTTCCCGGTTTCCTCGAAAAACGCGCTTTAAGGTTTGTTAGTGTTTTTAATTTTTAATCCGTTTTCTCCAGGATTTGTTCCCTCGTGATTATTTACACTTAATTAAGCTTATAAATTACTTTTTAGCCTAATTAATCACTATTTTTAATTATGGGGTATTTCATTTTCATTTCTCCAATTCCCAGCTTTTTGAAAGTTGATAGGGGCATCAAATTTATGGAGGCACCCAGATCGCATAGGGAGTATGGAAATGAGGTGCTACCAATTGCGACTGGAATGGTGAAGCTGCCTGGATCATTGCATTTCGAAGGCAGTGGTTGTTTCAGAATAGCTGAGCAAGCTACATTGAGTGGTACGGTACCTACTTCGACCAATTTTGTTTTGTTGGAGATAAGGTGCTTGAGGAATTTTGTGTAGTTCGGCATTTTGGCAATGAGGTCTACAAACGGTATGTTGACATTTAATTGTTTCAACACTGCCAGAAACTTCCCATATTCAGTATCCAATTTTTGCTTTTGGAGTCGGTGGGGAAATGGTATAGGCGGTTCTTGTGGAGAAGATTTTGGAGCTGATGGAATAGTGAGGATGCTGGGAGATGTCTTTTCTATTGTAACCTCAACTCTTTCTTCACTATCCTCTTTGGATTCTTCTGACCTTTGCGGGATGTGAATCTCGTTGGTTTTTCTACCGCTTCTCAAGGTTATCGCCTTAACCTCTTCTTCTTCTTCTTTATAATCGAGCTTTTCATTTTCATAGCCGGCCACCAAGTCCTTAAGGTAGGTATTCTCGGACTGAATGCGATTTTTATAGACTATGGCGGTACTTTCCAGTTCAGCTACATTCCTTTTGGAAGTTTCGATTGCTATTACCCACTCTTGAAGGGAAGGGTGAAGTTCTGGAACCTCAACTGTTTTGGCCACCCCCATCTTTTCTTCACTATGTTCCTTCACATAGATGCATTTGGCTTGCTCTTTTGGATTTGGCTCCGGTTGGCTTGGGAGAGTCCCAGGCGGTCTTCGAGCAAGTTGTTCTGTAATTTGATTGAATTTACCTTCGATTTTTTGGTTGAAAGCTTCTTGTGCATAAAGCTGACTCTGAGCCATAGACATGTATCCCTTCATCATCTCTTTGAGTTCCGCGTTTGGATCAACAGAGGATGAAGAAGGTTGTTGTTGTTGGTGGAAACCTGGAGGGGCACGTTGTGCTCTATAACCCATATTAGAGTTTGGTTGGGGTCTGTTTCCCTGATAGGTATTGGAACTGTTGTTCTGCCCTCCTTGGTTCTGATCATTGTTTTTCCATGAGAAATTCGGGTGATTTCTCCATGGGTAGTTGTTGTTGAAGTTATTGTTGCAGGAATTACCGGGGCGGTTTCCTATGAAGTGTGCATCTTCGTACTCGCTTTTACCTTCGCATTGATGGGTTTTGTGAGGACCGGCGCATATGGCACATCCTTCTGAAGATGAACTTGGAGGTGAGGAAGCTATTGTTTTTACGATTTCGTTTTGAGATGTTGTTAGCTTCTCCACCATCTTTGCAAGGGATGAGATCTGAGCCGATAAATGATCCGTAGGCTCAACGTGGAGTAGGCCTGCTGCTCGTGGCGTTCTTCCTTTGGATCTCGTCTATTGTCTTGTATTGCTCGTCATGGTTTAGAGAAGGTTCATCCCTTCTTGAGGAGATTTCATCATGAAACTTCCTCCTGCAGAGGAATTTACGAGTAGTCGGTTTCCATCATCCAGGCCATTGAAGAATGACAGGCAGAGGGATTGATCGTCGAGACCATGGTGGGAACACTTCATTAGCATATCCTTGAATCTGTCCCATGCGTCGTACAACGTTTCTCCCGGTTCCTGGCAGAATGTGTTGATTTCTCCGATCAATTGCCTTGTTCTACTGGTTGGGTAGTATTTGGCAAGGAACTTCTGGGCCATTTGAAGCCATGTGTGGATTGATCGGGAGGGAAGACTTCGGTACCACTTGTTTGCTGAGTCTGACAACGAGTGAGGAAATAGTTGTAGACGGATTCTTTCTTTGACGTTGCCGGTTTGACCAAAGGAATTACAGAAGTCTAGGAAGAGACTTAAATGATTTGGGACTTCATCTAGATTTGCTCCACTAAACTTGCCTAAATCCCGGACGGTGGTGATGTAATGGGTTTTGAAAGCCCATTGTCCGGTTTCTTGCGGTGTTAGTTCGGGGAGAACTATGGCTGATGCCCTTCCTTCAGTATCTGGTTGGTGGTAATCAGAGAGGGCACGGTGTTCTGGCTGATTTTCATGGTCCATTTCATCTATAACTTGGTTTTCGGCCATGTCTTGATTTCTCAGGTTTCTTCTTGCTTGTAATAAAGTGCGCTCGGGTTCGGGTCTCGGACTGATTGGTGGAGAACCTCGGGTTCGAGTATTTGGCATGCACAGAAGAAAATTTGTGGTTTGTGAGAAACTGCGAAATTAACAGCAACTAGATAAAGAAAGGCAGAGATATTGGTTAGGCTGATAAACTTTAATTAAACAAAAGTTATATATGTATTTATTTTTTTGTAATTTTTTTTTAACAAGAGTAAAAAGAACCGAAAATAAGTGAACAAAAAGGAACTGAAATAAATGCAGTTTAGGTAATTAATAAAAAATAAAAATAAAGAAAAAGAGCAGAATTAAATTGCGGGAATTTAAATGACAATGGAATTTAAATAACAGAAATTAAATGTTAGTAATTAGAGTACAGAATTTAAATGTTAGTGACAAGGGAATTTAAAGAACTGGAATTTAACTGACAGAAATTTAAATGACGGAATTTAAATGTTAGTAGTTAGATTACAGAATTTAAATGACAGAAAATTAAATGTTAGTAATTAGTGGACAGAAATTTAAATGACAGAATTTTAAATGTTAGAAATTAGTTTACTGGAAATTTAAATGTTAGAAGTTAAATTGCTGAAATTTAAATGACTGGAAATTAAATTACAGTAAAGTAAATAACAGAAATTAATAGAAATAGAATAAACAAACAACAAAGTAGTATAAACAGAATATATATAGATTTATAGCAAACTAATAGGCAAGTGCACCTTAGTCGGAGTAGTACAACAAGTGTCGTATCCACAGGGAAATTGTTCAATTATCCTAGTCTCGGTATTTAATAAAAACAGTAAAAAGGGTTTAGCCGGAGGCAAGCTTGATTTGTTTTAGGATCAGTGCTAATATAATAAACGCAGTAAAAGGTGAATTAATTGATGTGGACGGAAAAAGGTATCCTAGGATAGCGAGGGAAATGCCTAAATTACTTAAACAGATTTATAACCTTGTCTCAATTATTTATTGTCTATTAGAGTTAATAAATGTCAGTTACGAACTCTTAGTAATAGCCTCAGTATTTTCCTGCTCAATCCGGAGTGTAAATACCAAGGTTTATTCCTTTGTTGTACTTTGACTATCTCAAAATCATATGTTGATAGTTACCATAAAAATGCAGTTGTTTGTCACGCAAAGCATTTAACAATATTTGTTGAAAGGAATTAAAACAAGTTTAATAAGTGAGACAGGTAATAAATATTGATTTACGTAATATTAGAATCAAACCCCCATCCTAGGATACAAATGAAAATTACTCAAACATTAACAGAAATAAGAAGATAGCATAGATAGAATTAGCCATTATTTCAGAGAAAGAACGGGTCTGCTCTCGCTCTCACTTCTGCTGCTTCTCTTCTATTTCTTTTGTTCTTGTTGAGTATGTGAGTATGGAGTGTTGTGGTGTTACGGGAGAAGATGAATGGAAGAGAGTGGTGGAGTGTGGTGCTGTTGTGTGATTTCTTCAGTCTCCCGTGTATGTTTAATTGTTGAAGGAGCTGGGTTTATATAGGAGCAGAGGATAAGGTTGGAGGTAGATCTGGAGTGGAGAAAGAGCTGGAGCACGCGTGAAAGGATTTACAAGATAAGGGAGGTGTCTGATATTGTTAATGGAGTAGATGGATATGTCTGTAGGTGCTGCAAAGGAAGAAGCAATTGGGGAAGACGGTCGGCGAAGGAAATCAGTCGCGACAGTTTCTGGATCTGGGTTGCATTTCTATTTGTTGTCCGGTCAAATTTGAGTGGACAGCTCTATCTCTTGTCCGTCCATATTTCCACGGACACATTGTGTCCTTGCTTCTGTTCGTCCATTGTTCGGTCAATTTTCCACGGACACATTGTGTCTTTGCTTCTGTCCGTCCATTGTCCGGTCAATTTTCCACGGACATATTGCTTGTGTCCTGTCTTTTTCCCACGGGCGTAATCTTCAAATTGGCGCGTCGGACCATCGTCCGGACCAACCTGGTTCGGACGGTGCGTTTTTGTCCGACCAAATCTCCGCGGACGCGACACGGACTCATTCTGTCCGGCCTTATTTGATCGGACGGAGCACGGACGGGTTTTTGAACTGTCCGAACCACTGTCCGGACAAGCCTGGTTCGGACCGGTCCTTGTTTCGGACAGTGGTTCGTATGAAATTGTTTTGCTCCTAAAATATTCGTTTCAGCTCCGATTTAAGATCCGTTTGCACCTATGCGTTCGTCTCTTCGTCTACTTTGCTCCAAGCTTGGTTTTCCTCGTGTTTAACCAATAAATTTGTGAGATAACCAATAAAACATAAACTAGAGGAAAAACATACGATAAGTGAGAAATGAGCAAGAAAAGTGCTAATATAATATATGAAATACACCCATAAAACATGCTCATTTGGACACTTATGAATGATCAATCCTTTTAGCAAATTCCTAATGCATAGACCAAAATAGGATGTCATGAACGTGGACCCAAAATGGACTCCGCTGGAAAATATTGTCATTAAGTGCTTTAGATTTGTCAACCTCCATCAGTGCCAGCAAACAGCCGTCAAAGATCCAAGGATCACGATCTAAGTATTGCATGCGGTCTGTCCTCATCGCAACTGCCAAATCTTACCAAAAGTCCGCCCCATGGCTTTAAGATCCACAATTCGAGCAAGAATGAGTTTCCCGATTAAATGATGTTCATAAGGAAACGAGGTAGCTGACTACTAACCTCCATGCAATTAATCTTCCTCTTCGGCTGTAAGAGTAAGTCCACACAGCACGGTCTAACCAAATCATCTAGATTCTTCCCCTGACCCAGCATGCACGCTGCCAAGAAGAGGAAAAGAAAAAGAGACGAGTAGGAGAAAACAGAAAGAGGAATAGAGCAATCAGAGAGGAATAGCCAGCGACATAAGCAAAAGGGAGAACAACACTGGCACTTGTGATCCTTAAAAAAGAGCGTCACACTCATGTTAGTATATATAAGTTGGTTAGCCAAAGATGACTTAATTACGGCCAATATAATTATATCCATAAAGTTGCACCCAGAAATCATTAACAAACGACACTAATAATAGTAATAGCTGAAAAACAAAAGCAAAAGGTGTGAAAAGCGTTGGAAAAGATTGTGACAGCCATCATATATATGTTAACTGTGTAGTTGATGAAATATTCAATTGATAACATTGAGACAAACATGACTCATGTAATGTTGTTCGCATAGCTCTACTTTTTTACTCTCCTAATTATCGACATGATCGACCCATACCATCTATCATATAGTATTCATGGGGTCCGGCCCGTGACTTGTTTTATAGCGGAATTGGTTTTTATCATCTCAAACCTATCAATCAATCATTCTTAATGTATATGCACAGACAAACATTAACTGGATAAGATCGATTAGGTCATGAGCTTTGTACATGGAAAGATTAATATTTAAGGGCAGTTTCCGCGTAGAAAGAGAGGAGCCGAGCCGAGCAAACTCACACACAGATTTACAATAGTACGGTAGAGAGTCTAGGATCGATCGATATAGTTCTGTTTTAGAGAAAGTTATTACAAAAAGTATGGTGATAAGAAAGCTAGAGATGTGTTTTAGACTTGTTAAGTTTGCCGTCGAGCTTGTCATCGCCGTTTCCATTGTATTCGATCGAGCAACCATCCCGACTAACAACAACAGCAGGAGGAGGAGGAATAGCGCCATGGCTTACAGGGTTCCTTATCTTTACCCCGGTCTCATCTCTTAATTATACATGTATCATCTACCGAGTAATTATGTCGATCATTTTCTAAAATTAATTAGTTCATTTCCAGATCAGTTTTGTCCCTTGTATTTATTTATTGAATATTCAATCTCGATCGAAATACTGAGGTTTTAATTATGCTGTTCTTTTGTACATTAATTATATATGAGGAGCTACGCACTTTAGTACTGATCGCTGGCTTAATTTGTATTCACCCATCTCTCTCTCGTATATTGAAGTAGATTATCTCGCGGTGGATCGATCGTCCGGTAAGATTGAATTAGATAGAAGATTATGCGCGGCTTAGTCATAGTCATCTATCCGCCCCTTTCACATGCAGCGCTATGTATACAATCTAAATCTATATATTTTAGATTAGCCTTTACTAATATATCATTACCTTCTTCAAAAAAGAAAAACATACCGAATGACCGAGGCCTTTTCAATCTCATTGAACTGATAACTTCTGATCAGACACAGACTGGAAAGGAAATTTCAGACGAGGAAGAAGACACTAAAGAAAGAAGACAGTGAAAAGGATAAAATAATAGTAGTAGCAGGAACGGAGGAGTACATTCTGTAATAATGGGCAAAACGACACGATGTTGGGACTGTAGGATAGATAGCCACGTTTCCTTAAATTATTAGAGTCTGAACCATTCAAAAACCTACAACTATTACGTACAAGTGTAGAATTCTTACTTGACAAGAGAATTTGATATTATTTCATTGTCATGTTGCTCTCTGCACGCTATATATGTAGTCTTGCTTTCTTTCATCTCAAAACATAGTCTATTTTTTTTTAGATATTTATAACATATTAAATATCTCCTTGACTTAAATACCTATTTAACAAGAAATAAACCATAACACTTCATTAAGATGTACATTTGGTAATTTAAAACTATACATTTGATCACTATATCATTCAAAAAACTATACTGATATAAATGTAAATATATATGGTGTATTTTGATATTTTGATATTTCTTAATGTGTACTAAATGTACATATTAACTTTATAAACTATACAACAAACTTATAAAATCTATACTTTTATTACCATGTACGTATTATACCATAAAAAATACAGCCAAAACTACACATAGTTGTAACTAATAGATGAAATACCCATTACAGTGCTGGAAAATCTTGATAATCAATTTGATTATCCATACTTCCCCAACAAGCTCTTTGGTGTGAGCTACTAAGTTGTCTCCTCATTTTGTATGCATAATATATAATTTATTACTTTCTTCTTTTAGAAAATCACTGGTCTAAATCTTAAGAAGAAGGGAAATTTCACGATATACCCCCGAGGTTTGAGCGAATTTTACGAGATACCCCTGAGGTTTCATTTTTATTACGAGATACCCCTGAGGTTTCATTTTTTTTACGATATACCCCTGAGGTTTCACTTTTATTATGATATACCCCCGATGTTTCAATTTTATATGAGATGCCCCTCAGTTCAGATTCTGATCTATTATATTTTTCATATCCACATTTTACCCATGCACCATATGCCCTGCAATAACTTCACGGGTTGATGGTCAAATTTTTTAAAATGTAAAATATGAACAAAATGCACATAAAAATTAAAGATCAATTAAAATGTTAATTCAATTTAAAAAACATTAATAAAAGTATAATAAAAAATAAAAAAATTAGAATCATAAAAATTTAAAATAAATAGAAATGACTAAACAATAAAAAATAATCTATTTAAAAAACTTATATTGTACATAATTTAAACGGTGGCTTAAAATCATAAATTTTTATAACAATTATCTTAAATACAAGAAAATAATTTTATTAATTATAGTAAGAGTTATTAACGAATATATTATTCGATATCAATAATCACATGAGAAATGATTATATTTTATGGTTTTTATACTATAATCACAAAAGAAATGATTATATTATTTGATATCAAAAATCATTATTTTAAATTAGAAAAATAAACTCTTGAAATCATTATTTTATGGTTTTTATAGTACTATTATAGCGGTGGCTTAAAATCATAAAATAATAATTTTTCTTGTGATTATTGATATCAAATAAGATATTTGTTAATAAACTCTATCTATAAATATTAAATTATTTATAATTTCTTGCGTTATATAATTGTTAAAAATAATTTATGATTTAACCCACCGTTTAAATTTTGTAACAATATAAGTTGTTTAAATAGATTATTTTTTTGTTGTTTTGTCATTTCTATTATTTTAAATTTTTTTATTCTAATTTTTTTATACTTTTATTAATATTTATTAAATTTTAAATTTGAATAACGTACGAGTGCCATCATCATTGAGGATTGTAGGTCTCTCTCCCTGCGATCATGTGTATAAAATTCTCCCTGAGGTTCTAACTAATAATAATTATGCTCTATTAACCATTGCTCATAATTAGGCATAAATCTCTCCCATATAGAGCAGTTTATAATAATAATAATAATAATAATAATAATAATAATAATAATAATAATAATAATAATAATAAATAATAATAATAATAATAATATAATAACAACAACAACGTAGCTTATTAACTATAAAATAATCTAACAAAACCACCAGTTTAGATAAATGGTGAACTATTTAACAAAAATTAATATAAAAATATTTAACCCCTTTTATACTTGTTTAATTAACCCTTTATTCATTATTCTATAAATATGTGCAATAAATAAAGACACTCACCTCTATTAACTCTATTTAATCTC
Organism: Limonium bicolor; assembly: GCA_023374045.1. Taxonomy (NCBI): domain Eukaryota; kingdom Viridiplantae; phylum Streptophyta; class Magnoliopsida; order Caryophyllales; family Plumbaginaceae; genus Limonium; species Limonium bicolor. Next base: position 110,339,568 of record CM041777.1, on the reverse strand, counting down.
AATCAAATGACACATCTAATTACATGCACGCTATAAGAGGAAGGGTTTCTTTTATTATAATTTGGTAAACATTTAAAAAAAAGTTGGAGGGTGCCTTTATCCAAAATGTTATGATTGTCATAGATTTCATCATGTAATGTATCGTTTTTTATTTCAAGCTATATATGTTAGTCAATGGCTTCAAGTCTAAGATTTAATCCATTAGGGAACCCAAATTCTTAGCTACATGTGATTGTAGCTATCTTGGCTATATCCAAAACATTTTAATCAAATAAAAATAAAAAATATCTTTACAACGGGATAGTTTTGTAATTAATAAAATATAGTGGGACAAAACTGAAAATAGAATAATCAAACAACTCGTAGTCACTCAAGCGCCGATTTTTTTCTTTTTTTTTCTTTTTATTTATCTTTATCCCACAACAATAATTTAAATAGTTGTAACTTTTAATAAGTAAGTTTAAAATGAAAAAAATTATATCATTATTCACCTAAATTCAAGCTCTTTAAAATAAGACCAGTCATAGATATGTTTTGACAACTTTTAAAAAAAATTATTTTTACATGTATATGATGATATTTTAATGTGAGGATGTATGTACATATTTTAATGTGAGAATGTACATGTTTTAATGTGAAAATGTACATGTTCTAATGTGAGAATGTACATGTTCTTTATGAACATCTTTACATGTTTGTATGACCATATGTACAAGCTTTTCCCTTAGTATATATTTTAATCTAAAGATGTACATATTTAATTATTCGTACAAATTTATATGACCATATGTATATTTTTAATGGGAGGATGTACATGTTTTTACGTGTGGATGTACATGTTTTAATGAACATTTGTACATGTTTGTATGACTATCTGTACAAGTTTTCTTTTACGTTCTGAACATTATACATTTAAAAATAATTTTTTAAAAAAATTGTCAAAATATATTTATGACTGGTCTTGTTTTGAAGAGTTTGAATTTAGATAAACAATGATATAATTTTTTTCATTTTGGACTTATATATTAAAAGTTAAAATATAAACAGTTAAAATATAAATAATTACTGTTACGTAAATCCAAATTCTTAGCTACATGTGATTGTAGCTATCTTGGCTACATCCAAAACATTTTAATCAAATAAAAATAAAAAATATCTTTACAACAGGGTAGTTTTGTAATTAATAAAATATAGTAGGACAAAACTGAAAATAGAATAATCAAACAACTCATAGTCACTCCAGCGCGGATTTCTTTTTTCTTTTTATTTATCTTTATCCCACAACAATAATTTAAATAGTTGTAACTTTTAATATGTAAGTTCAAAATGAAAAAAATTATATCATTATTCACCTAAATTCAAGCTCTTCAAAATAAGACCAGTCATGGATATGTTTTGACAACTTTAAAAAAAAAATTACATGTATATGATGATATTTTAATGTGAGGATGTATGTACATATTTTAATGTGAGAAGGTACACATTTTAATGTGACATTGTACATGTTCTAATGTGAGAATGTACATGTTCTTTATGAACATATGTACATGTTTGTATGGCCATATGTACAAGTTTTCTCCCTTATATGTATATATTTTAATCTAAATATGTACATATTTAATTATTTGTACAAATTTATATGACCGTCTGTATATTTCTAATGGGAGGATGTACATGTTTTTACGTGTGGATGTACATGTTTTAATGAACATTTGTACATGTTTGTATGACTATCTGTACAAGTTTTCTTTTACGTTCTAAACATTATACATTTAAAAATATTTTTTAAAAAAAAGTTGTCAAAATATATTCATGATTGGTCTTATTTTGAAGAGTTTGAATTTAGATGAACTATGATATTATTTTTTTTCATTTTGAACTTATATATTAAAAGTTATAACAATTTAAAGTTTGTGTTATGATAAAGATAATAAAAATAAAATAAAAATCTTAAAAATAAAAACTAAAGGGGCGCGTGGATGTATCCATTGCCTGCATCCAGCTTTAGCCAACACTTCTTGTTAGGGGAATTAGATAGGGAAATCATTTTTTCCCTCTACTTCGTCCTTTGTCACACATCTTACTTTTTTCTAGTCTTATAGTTGTTAATGCCATAGTATTTTGGGCTTGCTGCGCTTGTTAAATTGTTAATGTAGCCCATCTCATGGACATTAACAATGATTTCCTACAACGCAAATTCTATCCGGCCGTCCGGCGTAAAACTGATAAATTGATAAACTGATTTGGACTGATGACTGATTTCAGAACTAGATGATTGTGTAAAAATCAATATAAGCTGTTTTTTTTGTATTAGAGTTTTAAACTGATAAATCAACTGATAATGTGACTGACAATACGTAAAAAATCAACTGATAATGCGACTGATAATGTGTAAACCAAATGATAATGTTGTTTTGAATAAGTTTCATGGGTAGATGGTGTCTGATCCTTAATACACCCAAAAGAATGGGCTCAGCTGATTGTCTCAGCTGATAATGCATAAACCAGTTGAAACTTTGACAAAAGAATATAACCTAATGATTTGGACTGATGACTGATTTCAGAACTAGATGATTGTGTAAAATTCAATATAAGTTGTTCTTTTTGTATTAGAGTTTTTAAACTGATAAATCAACTCATAATGTGACTGACAATACATAAAAAATCAACTGATAATGTGTAAACCAACTGATTAACCAACTGATGGTGTTGTTTTGAATAAGTTTCATGGGTAGATGGTGCCTGATCCATAATACACCCAAAAGAATGGGCTCAGCTGATTGTCCTAGTTGATAATGCATAAACCAATTGAAACTTTCACAAAAGAATAGAGCCTAATGATTTGGCAGTTCCAGCCGCTAACTGGACTGTTTTGCTGATTGGGCTGCCTTTTTACAATATTAACTTTAAATGGTTGTAACTTTTAATATATAAGTCCAAAATGAAAAAATTATATAATTGTTCACCTAAATTCAAACTCTTCAAAACAAGACCAATCATGGATATGTTTTGACAACTTTGAGAAAAAATTAGTTTTACATGTATACGATGATACATTAAAATCATAATATGATTCATTAATCTTGATATTATGATTCATTAAAATTGATATTATAAGTGATAAGTGTTGAATTCTATAACAAACTTCGGAACCAATACAAATCGTTATTGTTTTGTAGTATTATTATTGTTGTATGGTATATTTTTAAACCTTATATGGTTTATCATGTATTTTTCTTATGTACCAAATATTGTATTATTGTTTAAATTTTTTATTTTATATGTTACTGATGATACACTAAAATGATGTTATGATTCATTAAATCTGATATTATGATTCAGTGAAATTGGTATTTATGATTCATTAACTAATAAGTGATGCATTAGATAGCAAACTTCAGAACAAATACTGAATCATTATTGTTTTGTGGTGTATTATTAATGTTATTTTTAAACTGTATGTGGTGAATCATAGGTGTCGTTGATATATGCTGATATGCACATGTAACTAACATAAATTTTTAAACTTGTCCAAACATATCCATGATTGGTCTAGTTTTAAAGAGTTTAAATTTAGAAGAATATTGGTGCAAATTTTTTTTCTTTTGGTCTTATATTTTTAAAGTTAATACTAATATTACCCTTATCTATGTGTTACATAAACTATCCAGTACATCACCCAGCCGCGTCATTCCAACCAATGGCCAGCCCCTAGTATCCATCGACTGTTCCTACAAATGTCATATCTTAACAAGCTTTGCATAGATCTCTACATCTTCAAGTTAGGGTTCGTTCGGTATTCACGATAGCACATTAATCTTCTTTTTTTACTTTTTGTCTGTAATGTATCAGTTGATTATTTGTTAAAATCTAACCTAATGTATATGTGTTAAATTACAATAAGGGGGTGTTTGGTTCAAAGGGGGAAACGGAATGGAATCAGGAAAATGAATGGAGAGGAATGAAAAGGAATTCCCTTTGATTTTTCTGGTTGTTTGTTTGAGCTGGGGGAAATGAAATAAATAACCGGTCAACAGTCAATGGTCAACCGCTGTCGGTTGTCGGTCAATGACTACTAATTGCCGGTCAACATTCATCAGTTACCGGTCAATGGTCATTAGTCATTGGTTAATGATCATTGTTACTGGTCAAAGTGTACTCGGGAAAAAGAATCTCATTCCCTAGTAGGGGGTGGGGAATCAGGAAAAATGGTTTTGGGGTAATCCCATTCGCTTACCCTTTCCTAAAAATAGGAAAAATTGGCAAAACAAATAACAGGAAAATGAATCATTCTGTTTCCCTTTCCTGTAGATTAATAAAAAAATTAACAGCATTGAATAACTTTTGCAGGTTCGAGTCGAACCGCCCCTGTACAAGCTATAGCGGTAAATTGTCGGTTGGTGAAGTTTGAAGTTCATTAGTTCTCTAATGAAAAATGGTAGTTTTGTTATTTTTGAAAAATTGAGACTTTAAGGAAACAAAACTTCAGAATTATCATGTCAAATTTCGTAAATATGGAAGTAATCAATCCCGATATCAACTTCAAATCTCAAGCTTCATAATTATTATACTATATGCAAACACACTAAGCCTAATGTTGGTAAAAGTTCTAAAAGAAACATATGATATGGGTCAGTGTTGTAAATAATCTATATACATTTTATTGACAAAAAAAAATCCATATATTTCGACGCTACATAAAATTCTTCCAATAAGCATAACAATAATAATGAGCTGTTTTGGGAACAGCTTCCAGCAGCACATAGCTTCTTAATTTTTAAAATTAGCAGGCTCCGCCAAACACCCAAAAGCAACAGTTAACAGCTTGTGCAAAATCATCAGCAGACAGCTTCTCAATTTTCAGCAGCAGGACTGATAAGTGCAAAACATATAGACTTATTAAGGTTTAATCACCTTAGAATTTGCAGCATTTTAAGTAATGTTTCTCACTTATCTTACGTTTTTCCTATAATTATGTTTTGATATGAACTAATGCATTTTATATGTTCAATGTAGGAAAAATCCATGTAATTAAGTAGATTTACTCATAAAGATTCCAACACAACAGACGGGGATTAAATCGGAGCTGAAACGAATATTTTAGAAGCAATTGAATTCTCGTCCGAACCAGACTGGTCCGGACACGTCTAATTGGACAGCGCCAGACACATCCGTGGATAAATAACCGGACAAGACTAAGAGATGTCCGGTGAAATAAGGGCGGACAAGCCTAAGAGATGTCCGGTGAAATAAGGGCGGACAAGCCTAAGAGATGTCCGGCCTTTTAAGGGCGGACAAAACACGGACGCAAGAAGACCGTGGCCCGTCCGTGGTTATTTGGCCGGACAAGAGCTAGAGAGGACCGGGGATTAAAACACGGACGCAGCATGTTGGCATTATTTTCTTCAATTATGCACCGTCTGTTTATTCCACCGAGATTAATCTCACCTAATGCATGAGACTTCTGCATGGTCTCATCTCACCTACTGCACCGCCATCCTTATCGTCTTCTTCAAATTCCTCTGCTATATAAACCCATTCCTCCTCTTCTATCAGGATCTATCCATCATCGATCCACTACACCACAAATCACACGTTCATCCAATTTCTCTTCTTCCGTCTTCTCCATTTTGTTTTCTTTTCATTCCACCATAACCACCTCTAGTCCTACGTATACAAATAACAGAACAAATCCAGGAGTCGATGATTTCGACTACTCTTGTTTTTGTTTATCTATTTAATATGTTCGGCTAGAATATCTATACTCTGGGAATGGTTATTATGTGTTTGTATTAATTATGCAATATGTTTTACTGGTTTTATTTAAATACAATTTGTTACAATTAAAGCTTATCTCTCGCCTTTTTAATAAATTACATGAATTTATTAAAATGTTTTACTAAATCTATTTTGATCAGACCCGTGATAAATAGACAGGTTAATTAAGCCGTAAATCTGTAGAAAACTTATTATGATTTAATAAGTTAGTATTTTCAGACGCAAATATAATTTCTCGCACTTAATGTCCGTTTATGTGTTTTGCTCGAATCTAGATTAGACCGAGCATTTTCTGGTAAACGAGTTCTTTTGAGTCTGTGATTTAGTCCTTAAGATAATAACAGGAATTTTGCCAAACTATTATAATAAAACCGCTAGACATAGCGTTTATACTAATTATCTACTATATTTTGTTCATATTATTATGTTTGTTGTTTATACTAATTTCTGCCATTTAAATTCCCAGTCATTTATTTTTCAGTAATCTAATTTCTAACATTTAAATTTTGTCATTTAAAATTTCAGTAATCTAACTTCTAACATTTAATTTCAGTAATCTAACTTCTAACATTAAATTTCAGTAATCTAATTTCTAACATTTAAATTCTGTCATTTAAATTCTGTCATCTAATTCCTAACATTTAAATTCTGTCATTTAAATTCAAGCAATTTAATTATGCGCTCTTTCTTTTAATTAATTACTTAGCATCTATTTTTAATTTGTTTCATTAATTTCGGTTTATTTACACAAATAAAAAAAATAAGTTTAGGTGTGTTCGGCCTTTAAAAGCCAGACACAAAAACGGTCACGCTAATCAAATAAATAATATAATAATAATAATAATAATAATAATAATAAAAAAGAGGAACTCACGTCCGACCATAAAAGGTCGGACGCAAGCCGGACGCAAGAGAGGAGTGAAGCGTCCGCCCATTTTTGGACGGACAAAAAGACTGACGTCCCCAGGACGCGTTTCCGAATAAAAAAAAAAGTCTGAATCGTTGTCTGCATAATTCTCTCAAACACCAAATTACATTCGACGACGAACAGCCCTAAATCGCCATTACCTTCTTTTGCTTCTAAATTCTTCTTTTCTCCACCAAATCAATCAAGGTTGGTATGAAATCTTCGTTTTTCAATTCTCTACATTTATATAGCTACAAATCCACAAGCCATCAACCACACAAGGAGAAATTTGCATCTGAACTTTCGAACCCTAGGAGGACGATTTCGAAAATTTGAGCTTGTTCTTGCGTTTTTTTGAATCAATTTCTTCTTCTACAATCATCCTATACTCACACAAGGTAAAATCTATACTTTTTACAATTTTGGTGTTTTTGAATGAATTCCAAATTAAGGTATAAAAGTTACGAGAGTAATATTGATATTTTTGCATTTTTCAATTCTATAATACCTTGTTGTTGTAACTGAATGGTTTTATGATTATACGATGTTGTGTGTGGATTTGTTTGATAACGGTATTGCATTACCTTGAATGTTGATTGAATTTAATTGTGGAGAATTGAAGATTTTTAGGGGAGATTCTGTCGAAATTTCGGTAGAATCTATGTTATTTATTTATTTATGGTTGTATTTCATATTATTTTTCTACTTGCTTTCTATGTTGCTAATTTGCTAAGTTGTTTATGTCGGATATTAATGCTCTTTGTGATGTTGATTTGATTTTTATGCTGCTATTGTTTATTTACATCTTAATTTCAAAATTTATTAGTATGGTTCGCACTCGTGGTGGACACTCTGGTGCTACTAGGGGCAATTGCCCCGGTGCGTCCTCTTCTGCACCTCCTCCCCAGCCGACTCTGCGGGATGATGGATTTATTTCAGCAGAGGCTCGTGCCTGGTATGATCAGGGTAAGGATTTTGTGATGGAGAGGCGAATAGCGCCTGAGGTGATCGAGGCCACAGGGGTGGACACCCTGTTTGCTAGTTTTGGACTTTCACGGGTCCTAAAGATGGGTGAGGGACTCTTCCTTCCAGCCATGGTTAGAGAGTTCTATGCGAATGCCCAGGCGGGTAACCAGAGGATTACTTCTTTCATCCACCATCTCCCCGTCGAGATCACACCAGAGACGTTCTCTACTATACTGCAGATTCCGGTTAGCCCAGACCATATCAGAGGATTTACAGAGGATCACCTGCGCAGATCAAAGACGAGGTGGCTCCAGGATGTAGGTCGGACGACCCGACGTAAAGGGGAGGAGGACAAGAATGTCCTCCCTTTCACGAGTTTCCCCACCTTACTACAGAGACTCCTCGTAGAGATCCTTAGTCATCAGATCCGGCCCCATTCCGCGATCGATGCTTCTGATGAGGATTGCGCTTTATTGGACTACTTCCTCTCGCCATCTCCACCCACTCAGCGCGTCTCTATTCCACACATCATGTTTAGCCAGCTACATAAGGTGGTGTACTATCTTCGAACGAAGAAGAAGAAGATCACTCCTATTTTTCCCTTTTTCATCCAGCACCACCTTTGCTTTGTCTTTCCAGAGGGCGCCACACATGGATTAGAGGTCCGGACGGGAGAGCGCCCAGTCACATTGCAGACTGTGAGACGCTGGGGCTTCATGCGCTTAGATGACGGTACCTGGGTCAGAGGTCGCACTGGCATGTCTTCCACCGGATCCTCCACTGCAGCAAGGCCTAGTACAGGAGCTTCACCTTCATCTGATCCCGAGCCACCTTCCACAGCACAGGGAGCTGAGCCCTACGAGCCGACGACCACCGTCATGCAGGCTTCAGCTCCTGTTCCGATACCTCCTCTGTCAGAGCTGCAGACCCAGCTTCAGGCCTTCCATCAGATGCAGCAGCAGATGCACCAGCGGTTTGAGAACTTTGAGCAGACACAGTAGAGGATGCTGGCTGAGCAGACTGCGCTCCGCGAGGCCCAGACACATATGACAGAGCGCTTAGACCGGAGTGAGGATTTGCATGCACAGACAGCTCAGCAGCTTGCACAGTCGAATGAGCAGCAGGAGCGGACGACTCAGCTCATACAGCATCTCCTCGCTCAGATAGGACAGGGACCGCAGCAGCCACCACAGCCACCGCAGTGATATCTCTTTCCTTTTATTTAGTTTTATATATCTCTCTTGTTCACTAACTTATTGTAGAACTTGTACTGTTTTAATCTTGTCTTACTTTTTGTAATCAGGAGGTAACAGTTCACTTTTATTTTTATTTACTAATGCTTTTATTTTATGCAGTGCATTTTTATTTATGTATTTCCTCTTACTCCATCTACATCTTATATTTTTCTTGCTAATGCTTTTATTTTATGTATTTTACATGCTATTTATGGTGCCACTTGAGTTCTGCTGGATATACAGGTTTTTCTTTTCCAAATAAATTCTATATTCAACATATAGCTGAACTCACATATGGAAAGCAACCTCAGTTGTTCTGGCAATTTTGATATCTCCCCGGTTGGACACCTGCGTGAACTTAAGTGTGAGGAACGTTTCACCCCTACCAAAGCTTTAAGTGTGAGGAAGGGCACCTTTCTCAATCTACGATACAAGGGGAGTCTCAGTTCCTTCTTTATTATATTCATGTTCAACCTACTTTACGTTTAAGCTTCTTTATTAATTTAATCCTTTATGAGTTTGGCATATTTTGAAAGGTCCTTTTCTTGATTTTATTTTGAACAATGAGGACATTGCTCCTCTCAAGTGTGAGGAAGTAGAGACCTTTCCCTGAAAATATGCCAGTTGTTCGTTAATGCCACACTCACTTTTTGCTACTCTAAGTGCCAACATTTTGTAAAAAAAAAATGAGATAAAATAATTGTAGAAGTGTTTGAAATTAAGCCAAGTGACAACTGAAAGAGTCGTTTTGTTTAAAGGAGTTTGTATAAAATTATTTTTAATCAAATACTCTATTTTCACTGAAAATACGATAGATCTGCTAATTGTAAAAACCAATTTAGCTTAGCTTGGGATTTTGGAAATGATTGGAAAGTTAGGAAAGAAAAGGATAAAGGCAAGGTACTTCGCTGTTTATAAATTTTTCTAAACCAAAAAACAAGTTTCGTCTATTCGGTTATTAAGTCCTCCGGGGTGCCTTAACACCTATCTACCTAAGGTCTCGTGATCTGGGATAGAAGACCCAACGCCGCTACAAGGATAGAGAGAAAAGTCTGGGGTACAGAAAAATAATGCAATATAAAAAAAATAATGTTTGTTTAGTATATACATTTCTGCATTCAAAAAAAATGAAAGCAATAAATTGTAATTTTTATTTATAAATATGAGTACGTGGTGTTGAAAGGTATTGCAGAATAAGGCATTACTTCACACCCCTTGTCATCCCGGGTTAGAGAACTGAAATTGGAGGAAAATCCCAGGCTAATCTAACTTGTTTTCTGCAATCTAGTTTTTCTATGCTTTTATAAATTTGCCCTTTTTCACTGTTTGCAAAAGCCTACTTCTGAGAGTAAAATTATTCTTTCAATTGTCACTTTTTCTAATTCCCTTATACACTTATTTAATCTTGTTTTATACTACGGCTTAGAGATAGTTACACTCCTTATTTGCTTGAGGCCAAGCAAAAGCTTAAGTGTGAGGAAGTTTGATAAGTGCAAAACATATAGACTTATTAAGGTTTAATCACTTTAGAATTTGCAGCATTTTAAGTAATGTTTCTCACTTATCTTGCGTTTTTCCTATAATTATGTTTTGATATGAACTAATGCATTTTATATGTTCAATGTAGGAAAAAGCCATGTAATTAAGTAGATTTACTCATAAAGATTCCAACACAACAGACGGGGATTAAATCGGAGCTGAAACGAATATTTTAGAAGCAATTGAATTCTCGTCCGAACCAGACTGGTCCGGACACTGGTCCGGACACGTCTAATTGGACAGCGCCAGACACGTCCATGGATAAATAACCAGACAAGACTAAGAGATGTCCGGTGAAATAAGGGCGGACAAAGGGCGGACAAGCCTAAGAGATGTCCGGCCTTTTAAGGGCGGACAAAACACGGACACAAGAAGACCGTGGCCCGTCCGTGGTTATTTGGCCGGACAAGAGCTAGAGAGGACCGGGGATTAAAACACGGACGCAGCATGTCGGCACTATTTTCTTCAATTATGCACCGTCTGTTTATTCCACCGAGATTAATCTCACCTAATGCATGAGACTTCTGCATGGTCTCATCTCACCTACGGCACCGCCATCCTTATCGTCTTCTTCAAATTCCTCTGCTATATAAACCCATTCCTCATCTTCTATCAGGATCTATCCATCATCGATCCACTACACCACAAATCACACGTTCATCCCATTTCTCTTCTCCCGTCTTCTCCATTTTGTTTTCTTTTCATTCCACCATAACCACCTCTAGTCCTACGTATACAAATAGCAGAACAAATCCAGGAGTCGATGATTTCGACTACTCTTGTTTCTGTTTATCTATTTAATATGTTAGGCTAGAATATCTATACTCTGAGAATGGTTATTATGTGTTTGTATTAATTATGCAATATGTTTTACTGGTTTTATTTAAATACAGTTTGTTACGATTAAAGTTTATCTCTCGCCTTTTTAATAAATTACATGAATTTATTAAAATGCTTTACTAAATCTATGTTGATCAGACCCGTGATAAATAGACAGGTTGATTAAGCCGTAAATCTGTAGAAAACTTATTATGATTTAATAAGTTAGTATTTTCAGACGCAAATATAATTTCTCGCACTTAATGTTCGTTTACATGTGTTTTGCTCGAATCTAGATTAGACCGAGCATTTTCTGGTAAACGAGTTCTTTTGAGTCTATGATTTAGTCCTTAAGATAATAACAGGAATTTTGCCAAACTATTATAATAAAACCGGTAGACATAGCATAAAAGAGCGGACTATATAAATCTGAACCCAAAGTCCCGCTTAATTTACCTTTTACTTAGTTTATTTTATCTTTCCTTTTTATTTGTAAAAACAAGTCAATTAATCCCCTTTTTGTGACAAAGCTTAGGTACTTAATAATTCCCCTTAGTCCCACGGTTCGATATCCGGTCGCCTCCACTTTACTATACTACTGCGACCGGGATTTGTTTGCAGCCCGTAAGGTATTTTGAGTTTTTAATTTCTTTTTCATTGTTTTAATTACACCAGTACCAACCTCTCTCATTTTCTTGTCTGCAAGGACCTAACAACTGCCTCCACTTTTTAAAACTATCAGCAGACGTTTCACCAAACACTAAAATCAACAGCTAACAGCTTCTGTAAAACCATCAACAGACAACTACTCAATTTCCAAGAGACGCGGTCCCAAACGAACCTAATATCATCATCATCAACAACGTGTGGATGAGCCACGTTCCTCTTCTCTGCACCAAACGCCGGAGAATCCAAAGGCTCAACCCTTATCCTCCCATCATGACTTCCCTCCTCCAATGGCGACTCTCACTCTCTCACCCTCCACCACTTTCAGCCCTTCCCGCGATTACTTTCACCTCAACCCATCACAACGCCGTTATTTCACTCTCGCAGTCAAATCGGCCACCCAACCCCCTCTATCTTCTACCACAACTTCTTCCTCATCATCGAACCCCGCTACCCCTAAACCCACGCGTCGGCCCACTTCCCCTGTAGTTGTCTTGGGCGCCGGCCTTGCCGGTCTATCTGCTGCAATCAACCTATCATCCTCTGGCACTCCTTTCATAGTTCTCGAATCATCGAACGCCCCTGGCGGCCGAGTCCGCACTGACACCGTCGACGGTTTCATCCTCGACCGCGGCTTCCAGATCTTCATCACCGCTTACCCCGAGGCTCGGAAACTTCTTGACTACCCATCCCTCAAACTCCAAACCTTCTACTCTGGAGCACGAGTTTTCTTCGATGGTAGTTTCCACACCGTTGCCGACCCCACCCGCCACCCTCTTGATTCGATTGGAACCCTTGGGAATCCAATCGGGTCCCTCTTCGATAAGATCCGGATTGGGTTGAACCGAATCAGGGTACTGAGCAGATCCGACGAGGAGATTCTCACATCTCCCGGAGAGATTCCCACGATTCAACTTCTGAGGAGCTTTGGGTTCTCCAATTCGATTATCGACCGGTTTTTCAGACCGTTCTTCGGTGGGGTATTCTTCGACCGGGAGCTCGAGACCACATCAAGGCTGTTCGATTTCATCTTCAAGTGCCTTGCCGCCGGTGAGAACACCATCCCTGCTGACGGGATTCAGGCGATTCCCAATCAGCTGGCAGCGAAATTGCCCCCAAACTCAATCCGGTTTAATTCTCGGGTCGTATCAATTGATTTTGACAACCCGACGCGGGAAACAGACCAAAACTCATACCCTGCTCCAATTTCTCTAACGCTTGAAGGTGGGGAGGTCATGAAGTGCGAGTCCGGTCTGATTGTAGCGGTCGATCAGCCGGAAGCAGAGAGGCTATTGGCGGGAAAACTGGGGAAACCCGGTGATGATGCCGTGAAGAGAAGAAAACCGGCCCGAAGCACGGTTTGTTTGTACTTCTCAGCGGACCGGAGTCAAATTCCACAAAATGATAATAAGCCCATTCTGTACCTGAATGGGTCAGGTCGGGGGATCATCAATAACATGTTCTTCGCGACCAATGTGGCACCATCATACGGGCCGCAAGGCAAGGCGTTGATATCGGTGTCGCTGGTGGGGATGTATGAGGATCAGTCGGATGAGGCCTTGGCGGATCTAGTTAAGGTGGAGCTGTCAGAGTGGTTTGGCGGGTCCGTGGTTGCACCGTGGAGGCTTTTAAGAGTGTACAGAATCGGGTTTGCGCAACCCAACCAGAGCCCACCGACTGATTTGGTGAAGAGCCCGCGGTTCGGGACCGGGGTATACCTGTGTGGGGATTATCAGACTTCGGCCACCTTTGACGGTGCGCTCGTGTCAGGCCGGTTAGCCGCCGAAGCTTTGCTCAAAGATCTAGCGGTAGATCGTGCCGGTTAATGAGCAACTTTGAGTTCCATTCCTGAGCCGAATTGTGGATGCGAGTTTTGTTTGTACTAGTTGATTAGTAAATTGTACGAGTAATATTCTATGGCGATGTTTATACCGTGTGTATCATGGGAAATGTACGAGTTACAGTGTGTGATTCCAAACAGATGGCACATTTACTTCATAACGAAAATCCAAACAGAGACCACGATATACTTTTGTAGCATAAATGAGTGGGTAATGTGCAGGTCTTAACTCTTAAGTGGGTTCTATGTTTATGTTTGCTCCAATAATATACTACTGTTAATATAAAACAGTTTTAAAACAATACCAAAATAGGTGTAAATGAAAGAAAGGCACATTCACAACATTATAATAAAGTTCAAAAAAATTTGTAAGAGTTAAGTGTAGATAAATCGCATAATTGACCACTTAAACCTCCTCCTAAGTAAAGGAATAATTCTCTGGATTTATCTTGGTCGGTATCCTCTCATGGGTTTTTGGCCGGGTTTTTCTCCGTTTCATGTTTTTTTATTTGTTAAGAAACATATAATTAGGATATAGGTTTATAAAGTAAGATAACCAGGCTATAGGTTTATTTGCAAAGGAATAAGTTTTTTTTTTTATAATTGGAGGTACAAGACCAAGATTACACCGCATAAGCGGGTCAAGAACCGACACCAACACCAGCAAAAACACAACGAGTCCATACCTAGCTATTCCTGTCCTTACAAGTCAGCTAGACAACAAAGCATCTCTTAACTTTTACTTTTTGCCCTACCCCTATTTCTATTGACAATCTTACTAATATGAGAAAACTTGTTAAAACTACCCATACCCTTCATAGGGTCTCTACTCCTTCTCGAACATGCTTTAGATGTGGTCTGCGAGCAGCTTTCAGCCTCGCCCCCGACGCCTGGCAAAGGATCCTTACCTATCTGACAGGTGCTACCTCTCTGCTCACGAACGATGCTTTCAAGATTACTAAGAGCACGACCCTCATCAATGACGCTACATTCACGATGTGGTGTGATAATATAGGGGTGTGTTTGGTTGCAAACCCTGTTTTTCACTCTCTCATCAAACACGTACATTTAGACTACCGATTTTTTACATACAAAAAAAAGATCTCAAATGGAACTTTGAAGATCTACTTTATCTTCAATTAGAACCAACCGACAGATATTTGACTAAACCACTCCCAACCACTCGTTTCCAACTCTCATGCCTCAACTTTGTTCTGGCCTAGGATCAAGCGCGGGTGGATAATGAAGCCCACATAATCCAGTCCAATACAAACTATAGTAAGTAGTATATTTACAATATAGTTTGACCCTGTACTTACCTAGCGTGTGTAATATAGTCTATAAATATATCATTATAGTACCACACAAGACTAGGTTAGTATAATATTGAGATACACTTTAAATAATGAACCTGTTTGATGTTAGTTGTCACACTAATTACCGGATCAATTGCTGAATACGTTGGCATAATAAAGTAAAGGATAAAAGATGAGACCATGCTATAAAATGGTTTTGAACGCCGTTTTTGAACGTAAGTTGCAACCGAATCCAATATTACTACAAAGTAGCCATTCTCTCAGTCTACAAGCTTTATCTTATTACTGCTCTATATTACCATATTCATATATTATCTAAGTACATTTTATGAAAACCTATATTATTTGTGTGGACTATATATTCAATATTTTAAAAATAAATATTGATATTGATATTCAATATATATATATATATATATGTGACTATGAAAAGTTTTACTATCAAACAGTTGTAATGATGTATTACAATTCCAACTTTAAGTTAAGCATAATTATTTAATTTAAAAAATCATTCGTTTTTTTTTTGAAACTTAACCACCTTTTCACATTAGATATGAACGAAATACATAAAAACAACCACAAGAATCCTACTACAAATCTCATATGGAGTCAGGGTTGAGTAGTCTAGAAGACCAACCCAAACCCCAATAGCACCTCCTAACAAGGATACAATTCACACTGGCTAACATCACCAAGAGCCGTATCAGCTCGTTAACCCCAACTGACCAAAACAGTACAACCCATAAGCTTGTATCTACATTATAACTATCCATAAGGAAAATGTCAGGCACCACTGGAACATTTACCTGATAATTGAAGGTTCAAAATAAGATACATAACATTAGACATAAGATAATAAAGACAGAGATACATAAACCACCATAGTCATAAACTGTAACAACATGAGCTATATGACCCTTCCACCGTGGCGCAGCGATCAGCCATAAAAGGGCTACACCATTCCCATCAACCACGTGAAATTAGATTGATTTTTCTTGGCAACCCCCGGGGTCACCAGAGGTTACCATACCATAGGTCGACTTTGTTGAGGAACAAATTGGATCCTTTTGATGAATTCACTAGTGCAGAAAATGTTTTTTACCACTGTTATTTTGCCTATATACCACGGTTCCAAACCGTGGTTAATACGCGCGTCGTATATTCAAAAATGACTATAAACCACAGTTCAAAACCGTCGTTTAAACGCTAGAGTAAAAACCACGGTTGTACGGCGACCGTCGTTTAAATCCGTTTCTGTCGCGGGGAAAGACCGATTTTATACCACGGTTTGACTTGATAACCGTGGTATATAAGCCTTTTATACGACGGTTCTGGAACATAACCGTGGTATATTACCGTTTCATTGAATTTTATACGACGGTTTTGCTACTAAACCGTGGTTTATAATGTCGTTCCATTGTGTTTAAAACCACGGTTTTTACATAACCGTGGTTTTTTTTTTTTTTTTTTTTAGTTTTTTTTGTTTTTCTAGCCTCTACCACAATGTGTTTTCCAACACAACCCAATTTACAATCATATATATACAACCTGTACAGGGCATCCAACTGGTATTGCCCTTTGATAACCAACCACACTATATATATGACCATAAACCAAGTTGCCAGTTTGAATTGCAACATTGAAAATGAATTACAAAACAAAACTTTCAAAAATAAGAGAGAGTTGAACTTTACAAACTCTTTGAGAGTCTACGTTGCTTCAGCACAAACAAAAGTGTAAGTCTAACTATACTAGGATAAGATCTAAGTAACACTCAAGTAATTTTTACACCAAAACTGCGATAGATGATCTCTTACAAAGTCGAGATCCACTTTGGAATACGTGCTCCCTACTTTTGTGAAAAAAGAAACGATCTGTCCATAAAAAGAAACTGATCATCATTAGTACACAATTTTATTTCAAATGCAATAACTTTAACTAAAACTTTGATTGGTATGGTTTACCTTGTCATCATCACCAAGCGTGTCAATATTTTGTACAATCTCGAACATGTACCGCATCACATAATAGCCACAGCTTCGTGAATCAGGCTGTTGAGGACACTGTCATCACACCATCCATGGATTGCCAACTTTAGATAGATCAAAAAATTAAACGTTTAACTTTAATACAAAAATGCATAAATTAAATGATTACTTACACGTATGTAATGGAAGTCCAAGATGGAGAATGGTTTCTTCGCATCACTCAAACCAAACTTATGACCCCTGCATAAATACAGCATTTTAAAATGAAGCCATTTATTGTCAATAATCTAGGACAAGCTTAAAATAAATACAGAATGCATTAAAATTTTGAATACTCACTCCTTCAAATATTTCTCTACAGCGATCTCTCGAAGGTCATCAGGGCCGCCCAATGGGTCTAGTATCAACAAGCATGAGGTGTCGATACACAACACCATCAACATCCAATGATTGCTGCCACAGATAAAACAAAGAATGTTTTGTAGAACAATATTAATTATCACAATTAGGAAGCAAAAAATTCCAGTTATTGTGTACTTACATCTGATGATATGGGATCAGCAAATATTTGCTTCTTCTTCGCACCGCAGCACAAAATCCCTGCCTCACGTGCTGTGCACATCCTTGCGCATCCAATGCGGCCTGATTTGCTGACATCAATTGCGGGCACAAGAAAGAGATGGAAGATAATCTCTTGTTCGATATCAGTCTAGTAGTCAAACACCTAAACAACATTTTTTCATAAGATATGTTAAATAGCTTAAAAAAATGAAAGATAATTTAATAATTTAAAAGATACTTACACACAATAGGCCTGAATCACAGAGATGTTAAGCAGGTCTCCCATCAAAAATTCTCTTAGATCGCTCACGGTAATCATCAGATCTCTGGGCTCGGGGGAGTGGAAAACATGCTTAGACACTTTCATGTTGAAATTGGTGACAGACTGCGGCTTCGTCATGAAAAAGTCATACAACATTTTTTGTTTGTCTGTCAACTTCTTCAGATACTTGGGTGTCAGAATGGGGGATCTCCTAGGAGTCATATCGAAAGGTTTGACCACTTCCTTTCTCACACTCTGACTCTCCTCATTTGATTTCACAACTTCCTTCCCCTTATCCACTTTTCTCTTCTTAACCGGTCTTAATTCCTTATCAATCTAATAGTATACAAAATTTAAATAATAAACATATCAGTCAACAGTCAAGTTAAAAACTAAACAGTAAGCATGTAATTAAATAGTTTACCTTGCCACTAACATCAATGAGAGAATATGGCCATGGAACAACTGAAGATTTTGCTTGACCTATTTTACTCCACTGATTCCACTCCAACGGAAGGGAAGAGTCCTCATGACCTTGCACTATATCGTCTACCATCACACGAGCGTGGAGAGGTGGGATGGGCTTGAAATGTACTACAGTGTTCGGTCCGGTCTGTAAAACCCGACCGAATGTAACATGCACAGTCCCACAATCCAACACTTGAAACAAATGACATGATTTAGCCACCTACATCAACTCACAACAGTAAGGAAGCTAATAAAATTATATTGTTTTAAAAGTAATGTTAAAATAACTCAGGAGGAAAAAAGAACAAACCGAAAGGTTTTGATAAGGAAATGTGTCTCTGGTAGGAGAAGAAGGTGCAGGATGATCGACCATCGGAGTATCCGCCGTCGTGGTATGAGCAGACGTCGGTGTAGGATCATCGACAGTATCCGCCGTCGTGGTAGGAGCAGACGTCGGTCTAGCAGTAGGTGCCAGTGTAGGAGACACGACCACTATCGATCTATCCGCTGTCGCGGTAGGAGTAGACACCGGTGTAGGAGTAGGTGTCGGTGTAGGAGCATGCACCTGGCCCAATACTAAAGCCTCAAGTCTTCGCAGGCGCTCCTCGTAGGCTTGACGCTCCTCAGCGTGGCGTCTTTCCGACTCCTCCAACCGGTCATGCACCCGTTCATCCACCATTCTCTCTATCATTTCAGTCTGTGGTACTCTCGATTGAGACGTAGGAAACACGTCTTTTTGGCGAACTTCCCCTCCAAGCCCCCGCACTCGCCCTGGATGATCCTTTTGCCCAAGGGCCTTATTCAGTGGATCATCCTGAGACGGAGGGGCCGGAACCATCTCCCATCGCTCAGTAGAGCCAGACTATTTTAAATTAACAAAAATATTAGAAATGAACTTACTAATTAGTAAACAACAACTTTTAAATATATATACTTACAATCTTGGACGCCAACTCAGCAGTCTCACTCTGCGGGAACACATATACTCCCTCGTCATTTTTCTTCATGCGACCCAGCATAAATGTCTGCACCCTACTTGCATCGTCAACATCATCAATAACTGACTGAGTGCCGTCTTCATTAGTTTTCGTCAGTAAGCCCTCGCTCTTCCACTTCTCCAACCGCCCCGTGTATCCAGCTCGCCCCATGAAGTGCTTGTAGATATTCTTCGCCCGGTTACGTCTCGCTTGTTCTTGACGAACTGTTACAAAATTTGTATATTTGTAAGTTATACATAATAAAAAAATATTTGTTAAATTTTATTCCTTAAATAATTAAGAAAGAATAATTGTAAAAGTACCTTAAACTCTTCAGTCTGGCGATGGTCGTAGAATATCTTCCAGTCCTCCTCCGTGATCATACCATCATACACTACCCACGGCGGTGACCTCTTGGAGCCCGGTTTGGTAATCCAGCCATCTACCAACCGATGCTTGAACTGTCGCAGTGATGTCGCTAGAAGTGATTCAATCTTCGTCCGAAGTTCATCCGCGACTTTGTACTTCTTCTGCACCATCTGCCACATGATGTCTTTGTCTGCCTTTTCTTGATCTTTCCAATCCTTATTAATCGAGCAATGGGATTTTACCATCAATCCCAAGTAGGAAGCAAACTGCTGCTTCGACCCACCACGATGTCGGAGGTACTTGTCCCAGATCAAATCGATGGGAGAATCTTTCTTCTCCTTCAACCCACGGGTCGGTCCACGTCCCTTCCGAGGGTTCTGTGAAGTAAACGCAGCTGGTGGTTCTTCAGTAGATGCAGCTGGTGGTTCTTCAGTAGGGACGTCATCCTCAATATCATCCAACCCCAACAGTAAGTCCTCTTCGACTCTATCGTCAGGATCCATAATCTGAAAAATAATCAACAATTAACAAGGTTAATACGAACATCTACTGAATCAAATATTGAAACATGACAAAAATGAAATAATATAATATTGTCAACCAAACTTACAAAATAACATTTCATCGTTCAATCCACAATCCTTCATTGTGGTCGGACCTTCGATATTCAAAATTAGTTACATTATCTACCTCCATCGGAAACCGAATAGGTACATCTGTTTCATCTTCACAGTCGTATTCATCCTCATCAACAATATTATCAATCCCAACTATCGATCTTTTACTCTGCATTACAATAGACCATCTGGGATTAGACTGATCACGACAGTAGAATACTTGTTTTGCCTTTGATGCAACAATAAAGGGTTCATCAGTAGGAGCCGCTGTCGTTAAATCAACTAGCTTCATACCATGATCCTCCTCACGATATCCCTGTTTGTTGTCCACCCATTTGCAACGAAATACGCAAGTTTCATAACTAGTGTAATTCAAGACCCAAATATCCTCAATAACACCATAATATTCGTTCTTCAGTGTATTACGACTTGTTCCTGTGAAAATGTCTTGTGAAGCGATAAGATGCACACCACTGTTCTGGTTTGTCGATTTACAATCTTGACGTGCAGTGTAAAAGAAAATCCATTTACATCATATCCTTCATAGACAACACATCGAGATTTGGACCAAGTGCCAACAACTGGATCATTTCATCCACGTTCCTTGAATCTTCATACAACACCTTCTGTCTGAACCACTTAACAAATGTTGCATTCTGCTCTTTTTTTAATTTGGCATTACTCATCGTTGGGTGTTTTGTTTTGAGGTACGCTAGGTGTGCATCGAAATACGGTTCAACAACTTCAGAATGATTCAACACAACCAGATGTGCCTTGTTCAATGTATCAATATCAACTCTGCATAATTTTTTCCCACAGGTACCAACCCCTTTAAGCCTGCCATCATGTCTTGCTTTCGGTAATCCAATAACATCAACACCGTAAGTATGAGTGCAGAAGTCAACTACCTCCTCTGTTACTGTCCCTTCAATTATGCTTCCCTCTGGACGCCGACGGTTTTTCATTTTCTTTTTCAGTATACCCATATATCTCTCAAACGGATACATGTATCGAAGGTATAACGGACCACAATGTTTGATCTCTCTAACAAGATGAACAAGTAGATGCACCATAATATCAAAAAACGAAGGAGGAAAATACATTTCCAACTGACACATGGTGATCACAAGGTCATTCTGTAGTTTATCCAGCGTCTCCACATCAAGCACTTTACACGAAATTCCTTTGAAGAAAACACATAAATTTGTAATAGTTTTCCTGACATCAGCTGGAAGGATTCCACGGAGAGCAACCGGAAGTAAGTGCTGCATCAGCACATGATAGTCGTGAGACTTCATCCCTACCAATTTAAGATCAGACATTGATACCAAACTTGATATGTTCGATGAGTAACCGGATGGCACTTTAATATGACGAAGAGAACTAAAAACTTATTTTCTCTTCTTTGGATAATGTATGACAAGCGGGAGGCAAGAATGTTCTTTTCCCTCTTTGTTGTGGCGCGAGTTCTTCTCGTATACCCAATTCAACCAGATCTTTTCTACCCTTTAAATGGTCTTTTGTCTTTCCTTTCACGTTTAGTAGTGTCGCAGATACACTTTCACCAATGTTTTTCTCCACGTGCATAGCATCAATGCAATGTCTCACCTCTAAATGTTGCCAATATTCAAGTTCCCAAAATATTGATTTTTTCTTCCAGATGCTCTTTTCAGTGGCTTTAATTGGTGGACCGAAGTTGTTCACAACATTCTTCAACTGATTGTAAGTCTCAGCAGCAGATAGTGGTGGTCGAGCGACTGCATGATCCGTTTTTCCATCAAACTCTTTTGTCATCTTACGGTATTTGTGCCCTTTAGGAGGAATTTCCGATGGCCCATGTACACATTTTTTCCACTGTGTTTTAACCGTATACTGCAAGTTCTATCTCCACATATAGGGCACGCTAGAGCTCCTTTAATTGTGTATCCCGAGAGGTTACCGTATGCAGGGAAATCATTGATCGTACAAAACAACATAGCCCGGAGCGTGAAGTTTTCCATACCATATGAATCATACACCGTCGCACCTTCATTCCACAACAATTTTAAATCGTCAATAAGTGGTTGCAAAAACACATCAATTTTGTTTCCCGGTTGTTTTGGACCCGATATCAACAGAGAGAGGAGAATATGTCTGGGTTTCATACACAACCATGGCGGCAGATTGTATATTGTCAATAAAACAGGCCAAGTACTGTGTATACTGCTCAAAGTGCCATAAGGGTTCATCCCATCAGTGCATAAACCAAGTCTTAAGTTCCTTGGGTCTGTACCGAATTGAGGGTATATTCTGTCAATGTTTCTCCATTGTGGTGAATCGGCTGGATGTCTCAATTTACCATCATCCTTTCTATGGGTAGCATGCCATCGGAGGTTCTCAGCATCTTTCTGAACTGCAAACAAACGTTTGAATCGGGGAATTATCGGTAGATACCACAACACCTTCGCAGGAGAGCCCACTTTAGTGCTTATGTGGTTTCTGTCACCCTTTTTTACATAGCGTGATTCCCCACATTCAGAGCAATGGTCATCCAACTCATTCTCCTTCCAATACAACATACACCCATTTGGACAAGCATGTATTTTTTTATATTCCATACCCATCGGACACATTAACTTCTTTGCCTCATAAGTTGTTGTGGGTATCACATTGTCCTTTGGTAGTACATCTTCAGCAGTTGTAAAAGATCTGTAAAACTGACATCACTCCATCCATGTCTCGCCTTCAGATTGAATAGTTTTAGGACAACGCTCAATTTGTTTTGTGTTTGCGTTTCACATCCACTGTACAACGGTTCCTTTGATGCTTGCATCAGATTTTCGAATGATTTGGGTTTGTTGGAAAAATGTTGTTCAACATCTTCCATCATTGCATTAAGGTCCTCCTGATCATCTGAATCACTACCTAGTGAATCATCTTGAGTATCCCCAAAATCGTGTGAAGCATCCATTTCTGATTGTTCTGCAACGACGTTATCAGCACATTCAAACACTTGTACTGAATGTTGACCATGCAGTATTGTTATGGCTTCATAATCATCTGTAAACCCTCTGCGAATCAGATGATCCTTAATCTTGTCCACACCTCGGTATTTGAAGTCGTTCTTGCAATCGACACAAGGACATCGAATATATCCCTTATCCCTTGGTTTAAGATTGTCAACAAGGACTTTGCAAAATTTATTGACCCCTTCTAGGTACTTGATGTCCAATCTGTCACTGTACATCACTGAGCGCTCCATCTCCTTTTTCAACACACACCAGATGTCGTGAACTCGTTCCATTGATCTCCTCTTTTTTTATTTACAGATTTAACAACCTAAACCTATCCAATCACCTTCGATCTCACCTAGGAACAAGTTAATAATATACAGTAGTTCAGTGATAATTTCGGCAGCATTACCCTACAGTTCTCCTAGTGTAGATATATATATGAATGTTTCAATTCACATATATATATGTACACTAGAAGAACACTACGGTAATGCTGCTGAAATTATCACTGAACTACTGTATATTATTAACTCATTCACAACCTAGATGGTGAGATCAAAGGTCATTGGACAGTCCCAACAGGGACTATCTAAGACATACCTCTATCAGGTAATCTCAGACAGGTAATTCTATGTTTGAATTGATTTTCCATTGTTTAATAGAAAAACAAAATAAATTGAAACTTTTAAATACCAACCTGATGAGTACTGGATGGTCAGCGCGAACAGCACAAGATAGAGAAGAGACAAGTAGACAATGTTCTTGCACGTAGTATATGACACCTATTCAATGAAATAATAATAAGGTTTTAATTTTATAAAAACTTGAATAATTGAACATATTAAACAAACGATGGAATTAGAATCAGCTAAATTCTAGAAAAAATTTGGCATGACCTTTGCGTATTTTTAGACACTCCACATTTTTTTAAGGCAGAAAAAACACAGTAGCAGCAATAACATTTATTCTCCGCAAACCATACGAATTATTATCAGACAGACAAGTATATAATAATATATATGATCAATGAACAAAAACAACCACCCCATTTCAACTTAATCTCACATTTCACAACACTATGCAAATATATATTCTAATGATTGCAGAATACAAGTAGAATTTAGTACAACGTTTTTATTCGTGACAATATATAAGTATTTGTTTCTAAAATCATAATCAGAAGAGTAAATTACTCGGAACCCCCTTAAGGATTGGTCATATTACAGTTAACCCCCTTCTGTTTATCATAATTATTGGTAACCACCCTGAGGTTACAATATCTCTGACTATGAGCCCCCGAACTATAACTCTATTATCAAAACGCTAACGACGTGCTGATCCATCAGCTTAATCACTTTATTAATGACATGTTGAACAATAAAACTGCTTAATCAACATCGTCTAATTCCCCCTCATCCCAATTCAGATGCATTTTCGAGGTAGGGTTAATGTTTTTCGGACAATAAGAATACTGATTAAGCAGTGTTTTTTGTCCAACATGTCATTAATAATGTGATTAAGTTGATGGGTCAGCATGTAGTTAACGTTTCAATAACAAAGTTATAGTTCGGGGGCTCATAGTCAGAGATACCATAACCTCATGGTGGTTACCAATAATTATGATAAACACAAGGGGGTTAACTATATTATGCCCAATCCTCAAGGGGGTTCCGAGTAATTTACTCTAATCAGAAACGCAAGTGTTTTACCGTGGGTTCTGATCAGGCAAACCGGTGGCAGAGGTTGACAGCAGCAGATGGTGCGACACCTATTCAATGAAATTAGAATATAAGGTTTTAATTTCAAAAAATATGAATAATTGAACAAATAACCAAACGAATATATTTTGAATAAACCATGTTATTGAAACTTTTTTAAAAAACTAACCTAATGAGTAAGGATGATCAACTCACAAATGTGATGAAAGAGGGATTGTTAAACCGTAGTAACACCTATTCAATAAAAGTAGAATAAGGTTAAATTCTGGAAAAAATTTGGCATGACCATTGCGTTTTTTTAGATACTCCACACTTTTTTCGGCAAAAACAAACACAATACAAGTACAACAAAATTAATAATATGCAACAATTATAACACCCGCAAGAATAATAGCAACAAACAACAACACTTACAACAATATTAATACACCACCAACAATAATACGGATAGATAACTTCATCACAAAACAGCCATCGTAACTCCAATGCTTACACAATGGTTATCCAAGCAAATAATGTAATATATTTCCACTTCAACCTGCGCAGTCGCCAAATAAACCTCAAACCAAATTTGTCTTCATATGAACCTCAAATTGTATATGAGTAAGTCGACCTGATTTGGCATAACCAAAAACACAATTCAACCCGATATATGTTTTCAGATCTCGTATGTTGACATGTAGCTTCTCAAAGCTTTTGTTATATTTTTTTTTGTGAGTTGCATAATGTAATTCCAAAACACAATATTCACATAATGATATGTAAGTTATAACTTATAAAGATAAAGTAGCTAAAACCATCAATTGATGAAATCAATTACATTAATCAAAACTATAAGATATATATTTACCGGTGGGATGTTGATGCGGCGCGGTGTCGATCAGAGGAGTGGGGCGGTGGAGCTGGAGTCGTCGACACCAGAGGAGGGCGGTGGAGCTGGAGGCGCGTCTGTCGACACCAGAGGAGGGCGGTGGAGGAACGGTGACGGTGTGCAGGGGCGGGGAGGCGCGGTGGAGCTACGGGGCTGGAGCTACGGGGCTGGAGCTACGGGGCGGTGGTTGTTGTCGCCGCAACCGGAAGAAAGAGGCGACGGGAGTGGGGCGGTGGAGTCGAGACCGGTGGAGGGGGTGGTGGCTCGACGGGAGTTCGGGGAAATCGCCAGAGAAGAGAACGCGGGAGGAAGAAGAAAGAGGAAGAAGAAAAGGTTGGGCTTTTAATAAAATGACTTTAAACGACGGTTATTATACAAACCGTCGTTTAAAACCTTTGTGATACAAGGAATAAACCACGGTTCTAATGTAACCGACGTTTATAATTCGACGCCGTACCCGATAAATGACGGTTGTATATTAAACTGTGGTTTATGTATATTATATACGACGGTTAGCAAAGGAACCGTCGTTTATCTTATACGAAGTTGAACTATAAACGACGGTTTCTGTTAAAACCGTCGTTTATATAGTGAGTCGTGCAACATATATGACGGTTCCTTAAATAACCGTGGTTTATAACATTTAAACGACGGTTTCACTGATAACTGTGGTATAAAGTCTGTCATTTTAAATCTTTTTTCTACTAGTGATTAGGTTTACCACTAGGCATGGCTTAACACAAGCTTGAGTAACCTTACCCTTCTATCCATGGGGTCGCGACTTATAGGAAGACCTTACCTTCTCAAAGTGTCATCCTTGACCACGCGATCGAAATTTCTCTTCTTTAACCTGTAATCACTAGAGGATCATCGACTTTAAGAAGAACTGGTACATCTTGTAAGCCTTTTTCATCCACAACAACCGCTAACTTAGTGTCAAGATGCACACTTGAATTAGGTTGCGGAAAGACCGCCCCAACATAGAATTATTATGACCATCTCAATCTGGAGGTGCGAGGGAAGACCTTACCCTAGGAGCAGACAACCGCTCATCGATACCACTGGGGTAGTCGATTTCGGGCTTTGGGTTGGGTTGGACTTAACCTAAACCCGACCTGCTCAACTATATGATCAACTTAAAACCAAATCAAACCCGGAGTGGGTTTGGATGTGTCAACCTGAAACCATGGGTAACTGTCCAACAACCTAGCTCTCAAACCATTCAGACTTGAAAACTAGCCACATTAGGCCCTCAATCCTCACTTGGGCTTAAGAGTGGAAGGCCTTGTTGTTGTAGTCAACCCATATGTATCCTTATAAACCATTCACATTACTACTCATAACCCGATGTGAGATGGGGGTATTACATACTCCCTCACTCAAAGAACGTGACGTCCTTGTCGCAAGCCTAACATCCAAGTCCCATGGACCTCCTCGATAGGTCGTAGGTGTCGGGTAGATCATCCCGACATGGTCCCGAGTTAGCTCTGATACCATTTGTAACACCCCATATGGGCAACAGTTCAACAACTTAGCTCTCAAACCATTCAGGCTTGAAAACTAGCCACATTAGGCCCTCAATCCTCACTTGGGCTTAAGAGTGGAAGGTCTTGTTGTTGTAGTCAACCCATATATATCCTTATAAACCATTCACATTACTGCTCATAACCCGATATGGGATGGGGGTATTACACCTAACCCAAACTGTTTGACACAAACCCAAAACTAACACTTGACCCAAACCCAAAATCATCCTAACCTGAAATTACAAATTTTGTACAGTCCAATACATATTCAACGTGAATCTAGATTTTGAACCAACCTAGAAGAATATAAACTCGAAGGAATAAACTTAGAGGACAAATTTAATCCAAATACAGATCGATCACTTCATCCATTGTCATTGAAGAAAAAAATCATAGTTCCTACGCATAAGAACAATCACTATCCATCACAATAGATCATCATCAACTCTTCACTTCCTATCATCAATCATCTTCCTGTTAACCCACAACATTCCCCACAAATATACAACACATGTCAATGAAGTGAGAAGCACATTTTCCAATTGCATATTAAATGAGAACTCAAAACCAAAGTGAACAAAAAAAAAAGCAGTTCAAGGAAATGTTGATTTTGTCATCACAAAGTTAATTAGAGCCTGAAGCTTTCCCAAAGATGACATCAATTTTTCCATCTTGTGTACTCAAAACTAATATAATTTGATGAAGAAAGGCACTATCTTCACACTATGTCATGACAAGCAAACATCGATTGATATCAATCAAAGCATATATCTATCATCACGATATAACAGAAAACACCACTCTGCCAATAACTCATACAATATGGCACACATGAACATGTTTATAGTAATAACTACTCGTCAAGAATGTATATTTTTTTTTTGAAAAAAAATATGAGCACAATTAAGAATAAGATATCACCGTCGTATTTAATTATTAAGCAGGAAACATCAACTGAGAAGATAAAAAGGTACAAATAGGCAGAAATGAAACACACAAATCAACATACATCAACATAAATAAGCAAAATGAAACAAGTAGATCAAGAGGTGCCTTTATCATCTTCAGGTTTTGTAACACCCCCAAAACTGGCCTAAGAGTCAGGGGCATTACACGCCGCGTATTACTACCTAATAACGCAAGGCTCTAAAACTAACAATCGAATCAAGGCCCAAAACAGTGCTTTCATAATAGTATAAACCAAAGTATCAAAATACAACTGAAGTTAACACAACTCCCAATTACATATCCAAATCAGAAACAGAAATCAAAATAGTGTAAGGCCCGGAGGCTACAACATCATAAACAATAGTCTGAACGAACAAAAAGCTAAACACTATAGCTCCAGAAACTTAAGATGATCCCCGCTGATCAATCTGCAAAAACAGTGAGAGTAGGGGGGGTGAGCATAAACTATGCCCAGTAAGCAGCGACCGTCATCAGTGAGGTCGCTCAAAACAATTGAAATCAGAAGAAGGAGAAGATAAACATTATATCCACAATTTCCCAAACGGTCAGAAGCTTTCAGAAACAGAGACAGAATGGAACACAAGAGTTCCTGGTTTAGAAACAATCAGAGTTCTTAAACAGAAAAGGGACAAGACACAATGCACACACTCAGAAGGGGTCCAAGACCCATAGATCATAACAGATCTCTCGACAACACAGAAATGACTCT
The DNA here is from genome assembly GCA_023374045.1 of Limonium bicolor. Taxonomy (NCBI): domain Eukaryota; kingdom Viridiplantae; phylum Streptophyta; class Magnoliopsida; order Caryophyllales; family Plumbaginaceae; genus Limonium; species Limonium bicolor. Next base: position 110,310,474 of record CM041777.1, on the reverse strand, counting down.
AATGAGCCAAAGGGTTCGTCAACCCCACAGAACAGAAAGGGAATGACCCACACTCAGAACGACGCCTACATGGTATACCACGGAATAGCTCGACCCAGCCATTCACGGCTCAGAAACAAAGTGTAATGTCCCAAAATAGAATGATTGCATAATCAGAAGCAAACTTGCATTTAAATATGCCAAAACACTCATAAATCAGTAGTACAGATCAAAAGGAATCCAACGCCGCAGACTGCACTCAAATCGGAGTTCAAACGAAGAAGTTACGCTGAAAACAGTAAGGTGTCCGAACTTGTGTCCTAACGTTGAAGTTCGGACACAAGCCGATTTGAAAACAGAAGCGAAATACAGAGTGTCCGAACATCGAAGTTCGGACGGTTTTTCGGAAAAGTTACGTGGTGAAGTCCGAACTTGGAAGCTCGGATTATTTCAGAAAACAAGGGTGTCCGAACTTCAAAGTTCGAACTGAAGTTCGGACATGCCCCGAACACGAAAATACAGAAGCTCAAAACATGCTGTCCGAACTTCAAAGTTCGGATTGAAGTTTGGACAGCGCGAAAACTGCAATTTCCAGAAGACGAACAGGGCAGAAAATAATGCAAAAACATAACCACGAATTGCCCAACTGGTACACACACCAAATCACAGAAAAATACAGAGAACCATGGGGTTTTAGCCATCCAAAAACGCAACAAAAACGCAAAGAGAATCACACACAAAATCAAAGAACAATTCTTGCAATATCCCCATGGCTGAACTTCCAAACCGAATCAAGCAACCACCTACCTCAATTTGGAGTGCAGAAATCCACAGAACGCAGCAGCAACCACACCAAACAACGCCCAACCAGACAGAACCGAACAGCCACTGAATTCCCATAAACGATAATCCAAAATCAGAAACAAAGAGAAGGAACCTAGAACTGGAAAATCCCACAATCTGTAACACAAACCTGAACCAAACGCGCAGAGAATCCAACAATTCGCAACAGCTCACAGCCCGTGCAAACCACAGATCGACAGCAACCCCGTTGTCTCTAAATTCAGCAATCCGAAGCTCCAAAAATCAGAAAACAGAAGAGGGAAGAACGCAACACCGACCTACACAATCAGAGAATCCAAATCTGAGTAACGAAGGAGGAACACACAGCAGCGGAGACCTCCAATCTAATTGCAGCAGAACATTTACCGTTTCAGTAGAGTGAGAAATTGAGAGAGAGAGAGAGAGAGAAAGGGAGAAAACTGTCGCTCAGCACTACGATGGAGAACGCTCTCGCGATGGAACAGACGTGAATAAATTGATCGGGGATTAGAAAGGAACTAAATTAAATAAGGTTAAATTAAATAAGGTTCCCTTCCTTATTAATTAATTAATAAAACAATTACCTTAATTGTTTTATGTAAAGACTTCCTTGTCCTTGTCATTTAAAAGAATGTCGACCATGTCCCACTGACATAAGTAAAAAAAATAATCCAACTTAGAATAACATTGTAACGGATATAATATAAGGTTATGAATTATGGGTTATAACATCACCTCCCCCTTAAAAGAATTTCGTCCTCAAAATTGACTCACCTCACTGATCGAAAAGGGAGGGAAACTTGGCACGCAGCTCTTCCTCGAGCTCCCAAGTTGCTTCACGTTCTGACTGATCAGACCATTGAACCTTAACCATAGGCATGGTCTTACTACGAAGTTGGCGAACATCTCTAGCCAGAATGCGGGTAGGTACCGCCTCATAACTGAAGTCCTCTCTCAACTGAAGTTGACTGTGGTCGATCACATGAGACGGATCATGCAAGTACTTCCTCAGCATCAAAACATGAAAAACATTGTGGACAGCAGACAAAGATGGGGGCAACGTTAAACAGTAAGCCACAGGGCCGATCCTCTCTAGAATCTCAAACGGTCCAATGAACCTTGGGCTAAGCTTCCCACGCTTCCCAAACCGGACCGCGCCTCTGACCGGCGACACTCGCAGATAGACGTGATCACCAACATCAAACTCAAGCGGCCTGCGCCTCTGGTCTGCATAACACTTCTGTCTACTCTGGGCAACAAGCAAACGCTCCCGAATCATCCTGATCTTCTCTACTGCACCCTGCACCAGCTCGGGCCCAACCAAGACCCTCTCCTTCAAGTCATCCCAACAGATGGGAGACCTGCACCTCCTACCATACAACGCTTCAAACGGAGCCATACCAATGCTCGCCTGAAAATTGTTGTTGTAGGCAAACTCGATCAGAGTCACGTGCTGCTCCCAGCTACCTCCAAAATCCAGGACACATGCACGAAGCATGTCCTCCAGAACCTGATTAGTCCTCTCTGTCTGGCCATCCGACTGCGGATGGTAGGTTGAACTGAAAGCTAAATTCGTACCCAGGGCCTTATGTAAACTGCGCCTGAACCTCGAAACAAAGCGCAGGTCACGATCAGAAACTATAGTAGTAGGCACACCATGCAGCCTCACTATCTCATCTAGGTACAGACGAGCCAAACACTCCAAACTGAAAGTCTTCCTCACAGGTAAGAAATGGGCAGACTTAGTCAGTCGATCAACTATCACCCACACAGCGTCACAGCCTGAGGGAGTCTTAGGTAACCCAATGATGAAGTCCATCCCCACACTCTCCCACTTCCACTCAGGAATGGGAAGGGGCTGAAGCAACCCCGCTGGCCTCTGGTGCTCGGCCTTCACCTGCTGACAGGTCTGGCACTTCGAAACAAACTCAGAGATGTCACGCTTCATCCCAGACCACCAGAATGACTCCCTGAGATCCCGATACATCTTCACCCCTCCAGGGTGAACTGAGTATGGAGCTCCATGCGCCTCCTGGAGGATCTCTCTGCGCAGAACAACATCAGTCGGCACACACACTCGACCTCTGAAACGCAGACACCCATCACTGGAGATACTGAAGTCAGAGCTCTGCTCTGAAGGCAGCCCCTCTCTGATCCGACACAAAGCTGAATCTGACTCCTGACCAACTCGGATCCTATCAACCAGCGAAGACTGAACCTGAAGCGCTGCTATCATACTAGCACTGGCTGGTCTGACTACCCAAACGCTCATACGCTGAAGCTCTAAGGCGGACCTCTGAACTCCTGTCAAAACACAAGCTACACCCGGGGCACCTCTCCGACTCAAAGCGTCTGCCACAACGTTCGCTCTACCAGGGTGGTAGAGGATCTCTAAATCGTACTCGTGAAGTAGCTCCAACCACCTCCTCTGTCTCAAGTTCAGCTCCTTCTGAGTGAACAGATACTTGAGACTCTTGTGGTCCGTGTAAACCTTACACGATGCTCCATACAGATAATGTCTCCAAATCTTCAGCGCGAAAACCACTGCTGCCAACTCCAGATCGTGGGTAGGGTAGTTCTTCTCATAAGGCTTAAGCTGTCGAGAGCCATAAGCCACTACCTTACCCTGCTGCATCAAGACACATCCAAGTCCCTTATGGGACGCATCGCAGAAGACCTCGAAGCCCTCTGTCCCAGAAGGCAAGGTCAGAATCGGTGCGGTCGTCAGCCTCTTCTTAATCTCCTGAAAGCTCTGCTCGCAAGCCTCGCTCCACTCATACTTGATCTCCTTCCTCAACAGACGGGTCAGTGGGGATACAATCTTAGAGAATCCCTCAACGAACTTCCTGTAATACCCAGCTAACCCAAGGAAACTACGGATCTCAGCAACATTTGTGGGTCTCGCCCACTCCATCACAACTCTAATCTTCTCGGGATCTACCGAGATACCGTCCTTCGAGACTACATGTCCCAAGAACACTACGCGATTAAGCCAGAAGTCACACTTCTTCAGCTTAGCATACAGCTCACGATCCTTCAACGTCTGCAAAACAATCCTCAGATGCTTCGCATGCTCCTCTGCACTCTTGGAATATACCAAAATGTCATCTATAAAGACCACTACAAACTGATCCAGATAGGGTTTGAAAACCCGGTTCATCATATCCATAAAGACAGAGGGAGCATTAGTCAAACCAAACAGCATAACTAGGAACTCGTAATGACCATAACGAGTCCTAAAGGCGGACTTAGGCACATCTTCGGCCTTAATCCTCAACTGATGGTAGCCTGAACGAAGGTCGATCTTCGAGAACACTGTGGCGCCCGCCAACTGGTCAAACAAATCATCGATACGCGGAAGGGGATAGCGGTTCTTGATGGTCACCTTATTCAGCTCTCTATAGTCGATGCACAATCTGAAAGTCCCATCCCTCTTCTTCACAAATAGCACTGGCGCTCCCTAAGACACTAGGGCGAATGAAGCCCTTATCTAGCAACTCCTGAAGCTGAACCTTCAGCTCCTTCAACTCCGCCGGACTCATACGGTAAGGGGCCCTAGAGATGGGCTGAGTCTCTGGCGCTAAGTCAATCGTGAACTCTACCTCCCTCACTGGTGGAAGTCCGGACACATCATCCTGGAAGACCTCAGGAAACTCTCTGACGATTGGGATGCTCTCCAAGCTAGATCCCTCACGCACCTCTGGCAGATAACACAAGAATCCCTGGCAGCCCTTCCTCAAGAAGCTGGCTGCCTGCATCGCTGACACAACCACAGGCGCACATGGAACTGCATTCCCAGAGAAAGCAGAGCGAGTACCGTCTGGCAGGTCAAATATCACCCTCCTAGCTGCACAGTTTATATGGGCATGGTGCTCTGCTAGCCAGTCCATGCCCAAGATCACATCAAAATAGGCCATCCGCATCGGGATGAGGTCAGCATAAAAAGTCTTGTCCCTAACTGCTATGGGACAAGTCTTACACACAGAATTCAACACACAAGGGGCAACCCCACCTAATGGACTATTCACACACAGGTCTACCTCACTAGGCATAGCAGTCAGTCCAAGGTCACCCAACAAATCAGAACAGATAAAGGAGTGCGTAGCTTCGGAGTCAAACAGGCAAAACACATCCTGAGAATGGATCTGGAGAATACCTGAGACGACGCAATCACCAGCTCGATCACGCTCTCCAGCCATAGCATAAACCCGGGCCTGAGTTTGAGGCTTCTTCTGGTCGGACCTCGCCCCTGAATCTGAGTCGGTGCCTCTCTCTCCTGTGCCCCTTCCGGATGCCTGAGGGCACTGAGCAATCCGGTGCTCCATCGACCCGCACTTAAAGCACGCACCAGTCTTCTTGTAGCACTCCCTACCAGGATGGGAGTGACCACAAGACCTACACTTCGCCCCAGCTGACGAAGATGAAGAAGCTCCCCGACGATCTCCATAATACTGCTTCTTCTGAGGAGGAGCAGCCTCCTTCTTCTGAGACTCTTCAGCACGTCTCTTCCCTTTATGGTCCTTACCGGCCTACCTACCCTTGATGTCGGTCTCTACCAGCAGAGCGACATCCGCCACATCTCTGAAGGTCCGGTGACGAAGAGGTGTCATAGCGGACCTGATATCTAGTCTGAGCCCGCTCTCGAACTTACGGGCCTTCCTATGCTCATCTGGCTCCGGAGCATACTTCGAGAGAGTCACAAACTTCCTCACGTACTCCTCGACTGACATGTTTCTCCCCTGGCGCAGCCAATTATACTCATTGATCTTCTGGTCCTTGTAAACGTCAGGGTAGAACTGCTTGTTGAACTCCAAGCAGAACTGCTCCCAGGTCCACGGTTGGGGATGCCTACCCATCACCATGCGCCACCACTCCTTCGCCTCCCCCTTAAAGAGGAACGTGGTGAAGTCCACCTTCTGATCGTCCTCTGAACCCATCACCCTGAGCAGGTCCTCCACCTCAGTAATCCAGTGGCTCGCCTCCTGAGGGTCACCACAGCCGTCGAAGGAAGGCGGCTTTAGCTTCATAAACTCTTGGAGCGCTCTGACTCGGCCTCCCACAGCATTCGCCCCAGCTGGGCCTGCACCACCAGCTCCTCCACCAGCTCCCCCAGCAGCTGCAGCCATTGTCTGCATGAGATGTGCCACAAACTGCTGCACTGCCTCTGTAGCATCTCCCTGAGGTGTCACTAGTGTTCTACGAGGAGGCATTCTGAGATTCACAAATCCAAAACATGTCAGAACTAACTCAGACTTCAAACAACTGTCACAACTGAATCTCACACAAGCAAACACAGCCACAGATCCTAAAGAAAGCCAAACCTGGCTCTAATACCACTAAATGTAACACCCCCCAAAACCGGCCTAAGAGTCAGGGGCATTACACGCCGCGTATTACTACCTAATAACGCAAGACTCTAAAACTAACAATCGAATCAAGGCCCAAAACAGTGCTTTCATAACAGTATAAACCAAAGTATCAAAATACAACTGAAGTTAACACAACTCCCAATTACATATCCAAATCAGAAATAGAAATCAAAACAGTGTAAGGCCCGAAGGCTACAACATCATAAACAATAGTCTGAACGAACAAAAAGCTAAACACTATAGCTCCAGAAACTTAAGATGATCCCCGCTAATCAATCTGCCAAAACAGTGAGAGTAGGGGGGTGAGCATGCATTATGCCCAGTAAGCAGCGACCGTCATTAGTGAGGTCACTCAAAACAATTGAAATCAGAAGAAGGAGAAGATAAACATTATATCCACAATTTCCCAAACGGCCAGAAGCTTTCAGAAACAGAGATAGAATGGAACACAAGAGTTCCTGGTTTAGAAACAATCAGAGTTCTTAAACAGAAAAGGGACAAGACACAATGCACACACTCAGAAGGGGTCCAAGACCCATAGATCATAACAGATCTCTCGACAATGCAGAAATGACTCTAATGAGCCAAAGGGTTCATCAACCCCACAGAATAGAAAGGGAATGACCCACACTCAGAACGATGTCTACATGGTATACCACGGAATAGCTCGACCCAGCCATTCACGGCTCAGAAACAAAGTGTAATGTCCTAAAACAGAAGGATTGCATAATCAGAAGCAAACTTGCATTTAAATATGCCAAAACACTCATAAATCAGTAGTACAGATCAAAAGGAATCCAACGCCGCAGACGACACTCAAATCGGAGTTCAAACGAAGAAGTTACGCTAAAAACAGTAAGGTGTCCGAACTTGTGTCCTAACGTTGAAGTTCGGACACAAGCCGATTTGAAAACAGAAGCGAAATACAGAGTGTCCGAACATCGAAGTTCGGACTGATGTTCGGACGGTTTTTCGGAAAAGTTACGTGGTGAAGTCCGAACTTGGAAGCTCTAATTATTTCATAAAACAGGGGTGTCCGAACTTCAAAGTTCGGACTGAAGTTCGGACATGCCCCGAACACGAAAATACAGAAGCTCAAAACATGCTGTCCGAACTTCAAAGTTCGGACTGAAGTTCGGATAGCGCGAAAACTGCAATTTCTAGAAGACGAACAGGGCAGAAAATAATGCAAAAACATAACCACGAATTGCCCAACTGGTACACACACCAAATCATAGAAAAATACAGAGAACCATGGAGTTTTAGCCATCCGAAAACGCAACAAAAACGCAAAGAGAATCACACACAAAATCAGAGAACAATTCTTGCAATATCCCCATGGCTGAACTTCCAAACCGAATCAAGCAACCACCTACCTCAATTCGGAGTGCAGAAATCCACAGAACGCAGCAGCAACTGCACCGAACAACGCCCAACCAGACAGAACCGAACAGCCACTGAATTCCCATAAACGATAATCCAAAATCAGAAACAAAGAGAAGGAACCTAGAACTGGAAATCCCACAATCTGCAACATAAACCTGAACCAAACACGCAGAGAATCCAACAATTCGCAACAGCTCACAGCCCGTGCAGACCACAGATCGACAGCAACCCCGTTGTCTCTGAATTCAGCAATCCGAAGCTCCAAAAATCAGAAAACAGAAGAGGGAAGAACGCAACATCGACCTACACAATTAGAGAGTCCAAACCTGAGTAAAGAAGGAGGAACACACAGCAGCGGAGACCTCCAATCTAATTGCAGCAGAACATTCACCGTTTCAGCAGTGAGAAATTGAGAGAGAGAGAGAGAAAGGGAGAAAACTGTCGCTCAGCACTACGATGGAGAACGCTCTCGTGATGGAACTGACGTGAATAAATTGATCGGGGATTAGAAAGGAACTAAATTAAATAAGGTTCCCTTCCTTATTAATTAATTAATAAAACAATTACTTTAATTGTTTTGTGCAAAGACTTCCTTGTCCTTGTCATTTAAAAGAATGCCGACCATGTCCCACTGACATAAGTAAAGAAATTAATCCAACTTAGAATAACATTGTAACGGATATAATATAAGGTTATGAATTATGGGTTATAACAGGTTTCCTTTAAAGTCATTCATTACAAGAGGTTAGTCATAGTGTCTTCCTCATTAGCTACAAGTTAGAGAAAGAAAAGAAGTAAAATGATTAGTATATTAAATCAGAAATATAGTAACTGAAACAAATAACTATATTACCTTCACTAGCCAATATCCAATCCTTCCAACAAACTAATGGTTCAAGGATATCATCCCCAAGCAATGATCGATAACTATCCAATATATTACTAGAGACACTAAACACACTTTTTGAAGCAACAATGGATATGTGAATTACTAGCATATCCTTAGCCAAAACAGCGACAACAGGTATATCAAACTATTTGTCTTTCAAAATGACAATATGTCCAAGTTCTTTGGGGCCTTAAGTTTTGCTTCTTCTAAATATCTTTCAAGTTGTGAATTATTCGTAGCAGTTGTCGAGGGCACAAATGACTCTAACTCTAAGAAAATAAATACTCCACATAATTATATTAGATGTAGATGTAAAAAAAATTAGGATAAAATAATTTGGTAGGGTATAACAAACCTATGCAAACTTAACATCTTATTCAACCAAAATATCATGGCTTTCCTTTGAAGAATCAGAGGCGTCGTCAACACTTTCAATGCACGCAGTCAAATGAGAGTATTTGTTGTAAACTGTGAAAAACTTTTCCTTATATTCCATGAATCTTGTATGGAAATCATTAGGGTATATCGTTAAGCGGATTCACCACACAAGCTTTGCCATAGTATTGTAGAAATCCTTCCAATACTTGTTCAACTTCACAAACATTCTAGTTGTCGTCGATTTCAAATCCTTAAAGTGTAAAATTATAGAAACCTTGCTAAACATAGCTAAGCTTCATTTTCCTCCACTCCACTTCTAATGGACATTTATCATAATCATCATCAATTAGACTCAACTCCTCAAAATTATACTTGAAATATGTAACACACTCAAGCCTAAGATAAGTGGAGTTCCATCTAGTAGACACACCTATTATCACTGTCCTTTTCATATCAAGACCACTCCTAATCCCACATTGTATGAACCTAAGCTTCCTTGCTTAGGAACCTTTGACATATCTCACACTTCATGAACTTTCTCAATTGACTTCTCTATATCTTTCAGCCTGTCTTGAACCACCAAGTTCATGATATGTAGCACAACGGACATGAAGATATACACCATGACATAGAAGTCAATTTCTCAAATGCAGCTTAGACTTTAACAACACAACAACATAATTGTTTGCACTAACATTATCTAAAGTGATTGAAGAAAATCTTCTTGTCAATTCCCCACTCATTCGCAATTTCCTCTATCTTTTCAATTATGAACTTCCCACTATGAGGATGGCCAAAATACTTACAATAATCCAATGATTATCAGTGTAATGGCCAATCAAGCAGATATAACCATCCTTCAATAACAGAAGACCAACAATTACTAGTCAAACTGACTCTACCACTTCCGAAAGTACTCAAGAATGATTCTCTCATCTGAATTGTGTCTTCTTTGAACATTTTCATAAAATTACTTCTAAGAGTAATCCTACATGTGAACTGAACATTAGGATTCAGGTTACTTGCACACTTCCCTAGAGACTGAGAGTTCGACAAAGTTAAAATCAATTAAAATTATGTTTAGTCACCAATTTAGCCATAAACTTCCTCCAAACCATATGATCAAAATCTGACCCAGATGTGGACATCGATTAGGAAGATGATGAGCTAAGCATTTGCCCTACATCTCGTGTAAAGCTCCTCGTGCATACCTTAAGGTGATGGTTCATATTTCAAGTCCCGTTCTTGGTTATGGCATTATAATAGGTTCCACAAGTTTTATACTTAACTCTTTTATATGCGACCTTCTCATCTGGAGGAATAAACTCATAATACTTGCAAACAGGGGAAGACAATTTCTGTACTCTCTTCTTACCCTTTGGCTGAACTTCTAACTACACATTCTAGACTGAGTCAGAGTTCCCTTCTCCTCATACTTCAACATTTGAGTATAAATTTATTTCATTTCCATCTAAAAAAACAAACACAAGTCAAAACTACATCGAAAAGTATAAGCTCGAACATTATATATTAGTACATGCACACACATTAGCAAATTAATTTATCAGAAATTTTTATCGGTGATGAGTTACAATAAGCTGACATTCATCATCATCATCATCATCATCATCATCTTCTTGTTCAACAGTCACCATAACCTGATGTTTTATTTTACAGGTTCGTAACAGACTAACAGTATACCTACCATCAACATTCAACAACCAAATTAAACCCACTAATATACCTCTCTTCATTAGTGACAAGAAACAATCCCACCTCTACAACATCCTATTCTTCACTCTTATCCCAAACTATTGGAAAGAGAAACAATCAACTAGAAGGAGATGACTAGAGAACTCACTGTCACTGAGGATGGGAGAAGGCGAACTAGCGTGGCGAAGGAGAAGGAGACACTTGTCTTTGTTGGCATTCAAAATCACAAAGGAGAAGAAGACTCGAGGTTGAGGAGGAGGAAGCAAACTAGTGAAGACGTGAATGGTCTCTTCTTCATATCTCTCTAGTCAGCGCTCGAAGCCACGAATGAGACTTAAGGAGTCAAAATAGAGGATGGGGATTGGAGAGGACTACAGAGGCGAGAGAAATATTTTATACGGGTTACGATAGGTAATTAGGTTATGTTGATTGTCAGCTCATACACTCTAATATATATTATTAATTTTTTTACTATTTTCTGGTTCCGGGTTGAAATCGGGTTGATAGGCCAAACCTGAAACCGACCCAAGGGTTTTAGCTACACAACCCAAACCCGACCTGAAAATTCTTTCAATTTGAAAACTGTAACCCAAACCCGTGTTTTAGCATGCCAGTTTGGGGTCGAATGTTGGGTTCATATCAGGATTGACAGCCCTTGCAACACCCCAAATTTTCTAACATTATATTATGTCAATTACTTAACAATTCAGGTTTAGTATTAGTAAGCAGCGAAATCAAAACTTAAGCCCGGGGCATTATTTCCATATTCGCAATAAAACGAGTGCTAAGGCCTAAATAATTAGCTGAATTACCAAACAATTATTATTAATAAAAGGAAATCTAACAATGATATATTAGTCTTTTAATTGATAAGAAATTCGCAAAGTCTAAGACAAAACTATTTATAAATACTTAATCTAGTGGATTCGTTGTCCCATCCCATGTACTTTAGGAATACCTGTGACATAAATCCAAACAATCACTAAAAAGGCAAAATATAGTCAGGAAATCGAGTAAGTTACTACTCCAATTCGAAAAAACATTTTCTCTTTGAAAACAATTTTAACATTATAACCACACATCAACATACAAGACATTTCAACAATATTATCACACAATAGTAATATAATCATTATATAATATTTCATGTTTGGTTCTTAGTAAGCTAGATTATAGTAATTATCTTCCTTGTCCCAACACATAGCCAGGACAAAATAACCTTTCTCGTTTTTGGGTACAACACACAGCTGTAACCCGGACCCCTACACGCAGCCGTAAATCAAACCTCACAACTAAATCCTTAAGTGTGCACACCCCCAATAGTTCAAAAGACTAAGAAGTAGATTTAGGGCTATATGTGTCTTAATGCGACCCACAGTATCTCAAACTCATGTATCCTAATACGGTCGACATCTATCATCTTATCCACATGTCCTAATACGACCCACATGTACCATGGTTTTCTCCTTTTAAAATTACTTGACAAATATCATTATTCATCACTTAATCTCATCATAATCCACACTTTCAACCACAAATACATTGTGCAATAAACCATGGTGATTAAATAATTTCATTTTCACATAACATCTCACAACAATTTCCATAATAATGTAGACGAATCACTTTTGTAATCAAATAACCACATAATCATCGATCTAACCATAATATGCTCAATACGTTAATTCAATAATCATTCAGTTTCAAACCACGATCATACACATAAATTTCACACCCCGTGTAAAATGTTATTACGAAGGTATTAAAATCTAATGAGTGCAATAACTTACCTGATATTTGGCTATGATTCACTTCAACCGAACACTCAATCAACTTCACTGCTCCTTGTTTATAAATCCGGAGCCTAAAGATATCAATAACGGGTATTTTCAAATACCCGGAGACTCTAAATTTAATTATAAATAAATTACCATAAATCATAATATATATAAACAAATAAAAGTAATATATTATAATACCATTACAAATTAAACATTGATTAAAACAAGTATTTAAATTAATAGTTTGTTAAATAAGAAAATAAGAAAGAAAATGAATGAAAAAAATTGATAATAAGGCTTAATTTACTGATGGGTACCGTACTAGGTTTGTTTTCCTTTTTGTCCGGTGAAGTTTTGTGTTTTTTTTTCCGAGTAAGAGCGTAATAGGAAGTTTTTTTTCTTTCTTTTTTTTTGTTTCTTTTTTTAGGGGGCGTGAGGGACAAACACAATATAAGAGATGTTTTTTTTTTCTTCCGTAGGTGCCAGAGAATAGTAGAGATAGAGTATGTAGAATATTTTTTTACTGATTCCGTTCTGCGCAAGTGGGAGAGGGGGAGGGTAAGTTTTTCTTTTCCTTTTCTGATGCATGTTACATAAGTGTGGGTGTGGGGAGAGGTTTTATTTTTTTTGTTTCCCGTCAGAATAGGAAGGAAATGTTTCAATACTTTTTTTTTGTGTGAGTGAAAAAAAGGAGAGAGATGACAAGCTATGTTTTTTTCCTATTGCTATGCATGAATGGAGTGATGCGAGAAACAAAGTACTTAGTTGAGAGATTGTTTTTTTTACCTGAATATGTGAGATAAAGGGAAAGGAAAGGGGTGAGTAATACTTTTTGCTGTGTATGATTCGGGAAAGGATTATAAAGGAAGAAAATCATATGCTATCTAGCTGTGTGAAAGATGGATTTATGAGAGAGATAAAGAAGAGTGATGGGCAGATTACAAGGAATAAACGATGATGCTATATAAAGAAAGCTGGAAGGAAATTAAAGAGTTGGAATATTAACTGATCAATTAGTAAATAAACTTTAACTCTTTAATTAAATGGAAAACTAGGGGTTAGGAAATGTACCAGGTTAAATTGATTCTCTAATTAAAGTTAAGAAATATCAAAGGATAAAGATGGTTTATTAATTAAAGTAGAAAATACGAATAATTAGAGCTACATTAATAAAATCAGAAAAACTTATGAAACTGATGGATTAAAACTGACTTATTTAGTATAGTTAAATTAAAGTAGTATTTAAATCATAACATTATTATTATAACTCCATTATAAACAAATAAATATGCTAAAATAATAAGAAATACACAAGGATCATTTTTATGACATTAAAATCACAACCAACTTCTTTTTAAAACATGTTATTTTTATTAAAACAATTTATTAAATACTATATAATATGCTTGTACATAGTATAATGTAGTCATAAACTATATAATATACTTGAAATCTATATAATATATTTGTAAACTTTATAATATATGTATTCTAAATTTTTTTAGGGGTGTTTCAGCCCTAGACACCATGTATGATCTTTCATGTTTCATCATTTTCATCCGTTAGAGCTTTTTGTCTAAAACACTGCCCGGAAGCCCACAACGAAGGCCTATAAGGGTAGACACCCACAAGAGGATCGGTTTGGTCAGAGCACTGCTTCGTGGTATGTAGAAAAAGGCCATAATGAAAGCAAATGGATGACATTCGTTCATATGTGACCCTTAACACATAGTCAACCCCATTAAAGGAAAATGAGACACACCTAAGCAAGGGCCGATTGATATCCAACATAACTCTTATTGACATATATTCTCCCCCAGACAGGCCATCATCTTCACCATAATCCAAGAACTTCTCAAACTAATACCTAACAGACATGCGAAATCTTCATACCAGAGAAGAAATGGAACATCATGAACCCGTACCCAAATAGGAACCACACCAAAATCATGATCTTTAAGAGCTTTCCTCTTGTCGATTGTGCTAAACTAGACCTGTCAAAATTTGACCAAACCCGGAAATTCGCTCATTTGACCCGAACCCAAAATTTGACCGAAACCCAAATATATGTACATAAAGTAACTCGAAACCTGATCGAAACCTGTATATATTTACATATAATAAACCCGAAACCCAATTAGGTTAATCTCAAAATGACCGGATGCCGAAACTATCAAAAAAATGTATAACCCGAAACTTACCTTAACCCGGAATGATAATATAACAAAACCTAACATAATGTGATTAAAGTAAAAAAGAATTAAATATGAAAATTGGAGATGGTGGTGGGTGGTGGGATGAGAAGTATTCTGAAATGGATATTTTGAGAAAAGAAGGAAATAGAGACGTGCACGCGGAACTTGTGAAAATAAAAGTCATAAAAGACCCAATGTTTGTGTATACAAAACTAAGAGAAGTCAAACGAGAAGACGTGTTTTCTTGTTTGGCGTAAACCATAATTGAATATACTAAAAAAAGAAGATAAAAGAGTTTCTCATCCAACATGTTAGATTTTAGTCGTGAGAGTGGAGACATGAGAGTATATCGTAATATATATTAATTTAATATTGTACAAAATAAAAATTCTTATAAAGTTTATTTTTAAGTACAACTATACAATATTATCAATTAACCCAAAATAACCGAAACTCAATTTTCTTTGACAAGATTATGACCCGAACCCGAATTGACCTTGAACTTTATTTACCTAAATGGGTTACGACCCGAAATAATTTGACCCAAAGCCTGAATGGATAACTTGTATGTCAGGTCTATGCTAAACACCAAAAGGGAGCCATCGAAAGACCACGAATTTTGTTTCAACACTGCATACACCATGCTAATCGTCTCGAATTCAAATAGGAAATTACGAGCAAATTGTACCTTAAGATCGCTATCAAGTTGTCAGATCCGACCCAGAGTTCTTTCGAGTGCTCAAATGTCTCTACATCTGCAGACGTTATATCGTGAGTGGTTGAAATGGTGTAAAATTAAAAGAAAAGAAATTAAAAACTCAAAATAAACGTCGGGCTGCAAACAAATCCCGGTCGCAGTAGTATAGTGAAAATGTAAGCAACCGGATGTCGAACCGTGGGACTAATGTACATATAATAGTACCTAAGCGTGTCACAAGAGGGGGGATTAATTGACTTGTAAAATAAAAAAGAAAAGATAAAATAAACTAAGTCAACAGATAAACTAAACGGGACTCTGGTTCAGATTAATATTATCTGCTCTTTCATGCTATTCCTACTGGTTTAATTATAATTGTCTGGCAAAATTCCTTTAATTATCTTAAGGACTAAGTCATAGCCTCATAAGAACTCGTTTACCAGAAATGCTCGGTCTAATCAAGGTTCGAGCACTCTTATGTAAACGGACATTAAATTCGAGGAAATATAATTGCATCTGAAAATACTGACTCATTAAATCATAATAGAGCTTTCTCCAGATTTACGGCTTAATCAACCTATCTATTTATCACCTGGTCTGATCAAAATAGACTTAGCAAGCAATTTAATAAACTCATGACATTTATTAAAAAGGCGAGAGATGAGCTTTAAGCGTAACAAACTTCATTAAATTAAAACCAGTAAAAAATTGCATAATTAATACAGAACATAATAATCATTCGCAAAGCATATGAACTCTAGCCTAACATATAAATAGTTTGGTCTTCTATTTAAATACGTGAGACTAGAGGTGAAATTAATGAGATGAAAAGAAAACAAATGGAGAAGCGGGAGATTAGAGATGAAGATGAACGAGTGAGTGAACGTGTAGTGGTACGAAGATGGAATGATGGTGTGAATTGGAACTCCAGAGGAACCACGGACAGAACCTCTGGAAGGACACTCAGTAAGGAGGAATGAAGCTCGTATTTATAGAGGAAGAAGAACAGAGCGGCAGCTCATTAGCTCACTGATTGAGCTCGATGATTGCAGCTCCCCATTGATTGCAGCTCATTGATTGCGCAGGGGACAGGGCTGCAACGCGTGCGTGATTTCTGGTAGGCGCCGACTGCTAAAACGATAAGGAGTCAAGTTGCAGAGCGAGTCGGCGAAGAAGATTATCCGTTGATTTACACGTGTCCGCTAGATAAGGAGCGGTCTCCTCTGTCTCAACCGCATGTTAATAGGCGGTCTCGTGTGTGGCGTCCGCTTGATATCTGGCGGTACACTCTGTCTCTTGTCCGCCTCGTATGAGGCGGTCGCCTCTGTTTTGTCCGCCTCCTTGTAGGCGGTCGTCTCTTATTTCTATTTCCTTCTCTTGTCCGCGTGTTGAGGGGCGGTTGCCCATCTATGTCTCGTCCGCCTCTTATCAAGCGGTACAGAGGCGGTTAACATATGCATGCGTGACATGCACGTGAGTTCCTTTAATCCTTATGTGTTAGTTTGTCATTTTTCCTACATTTTAACACATATAATACCAGGGGCGGAGCCAGGAATTAATTGTTAGGGGGGCCAAAATTTTTTTTTAATAAATATTATTATTAAATTGTTAATAGAAAAATATCAAAACATTACATTATATAAAATTATATATATATATATAATTGATAGATAAAAATGTACAAGTATTGAAATATATATCTTGATTTATATGTAAACTATCTAATATTGTCTTTGATATTTCAGCTTCATAAAAGAGTGTATTATATTAGGAAATATAAAGTCATTATTATATATAGTAGAAATTCCAAATAAAAGCCATGCCATAAATCATGAATGATGGTACTAATAACGTAGCAAGTCTTCAAAACCTATACTTTAATGCAAGAAATATAATAAAAAAACCTAAATAGATATCTAACTTACAACATATACCAACTATCTGACTTTAAAAAACACCAAATTATGCTCTAATTGATAATTTTTTTAAAATTAGTAGGCAATCATTTATGATAATTATCAAATGATTAAGAAGAGGGTGGCTATACTAAAAATGAGAAACTACGTCGAAAGTTTTATTACCAGTTGACCTAATTATTGAAAAATAATATATTATTTTCTACACTTGGTGTAGTTTTGTAAAATAATTGTTTCTTAGAAAATATTATAAATAAAACTAATGGATAATCAAAATAAAATTATCTAAATGAAATCAATATTTGAGGATAACAATTAAGGACATGTCATACCTACTTAGGTGACATTTGATTGGAAGTGGTTAGATTAGAGCCAACATACAATATGTGGAAATAGTACTCACCTTTAATGACACATTATTTATGCCTATAAAATTCATCTTACAAAGTAATAGTTCCAACTTTTTTTTCAAAACATTGGGGGGGCCAAGCCCCCTAACTCCATGAGTAGCTCCGCCCTTGTATAATACATCAGTTAATATAACAACATAAATATAGGAAAAACCCAAGATAAGTGAGAAACATTACTAAAAATGATGCAATTAATAAGGTGATTAAACCTTAATAAGTCTATATGTTTTGCACTTATCAACATCGTGAGGAGAAGAGCTTGCCTAGAAGACAATGTTCCAAAGGCATAACTTTGCTCCCATCACCAGCTTCATCCATAATTGTAGCCTCCTCCTCCTCTTTCATGAGAGAAGTTTTGCACAACAAGTGGCGAGCTTGTCCACCAGAGCATGCACTGATGGTTTGACCATAAAACAAAGAAATATAAAAACTAATGAAGATGAGAAGGAAGAACAAACAACCTAAGAAGGAAGGAAAATAAGATTGAGAAATGGGGTACCAAAGAGGGAAACAAGAACCACATTCCTAACCCAATTCTAACATGCAAAACATAATGGTGGTCATAACCAAACTAACACACTGTCTGAACCTTGAAACAGATAGGAGATAGAGATAAAACTTGGTGATACCCCAGACAAAGTTGGGAACCGATATGATCATCCTTGGTATCATTCTGCCCAAGGAAGACTGTGGCTTCGTTCGATTTTGACATATTTGATAGCATAAATGTGTGGGTCCTGCATGGGTCCCACGTGGATCCTACATTCTCATCCAATACTATATAGTCTAAAAC
Source organism: Limonium bicolor (assembly GCA_023374045.1). Classification (NCBI taxonomy): domain Eukaryota; kingdom Viridiplantae; phylum Streptophyta; class Magnoliopsida; order Caryophyllales; family Plumbaginaceae; genus Limonium; species Limonium bicolor. Next base: position 110,292,146 of record CM041777.1, on the reverse strand, counting down.
AACTACAAATAGTCAACCAAAACAACTATACCAAACTCAGCCTACATGTTTGATATTTTTATACTCCGTCTAAACATTCAAACCATGAGTCGGTTGGTTAGACATATGTCGTCGGAAGCCAGAGCATAAAAATGAACAAATAACGGAAAACTAACACCACCAATAGGCCCACGGTCCATCCTATTGTTGTTGGGTTGTGACTCGTGAGTTTGATTTCTTCCTCAAAGGAAAAAGAATAGTAAAAAAAGTCAAAAAGAAAGTACTCCGGTCATCTGAATCCGACGGCCACAGTGTTTCGGGATCTACAAGGAATCTCACGATAAGGTGAACAAGAAAGGAGCGGATAATTCACACAGTTAGCTTATCTCCACCGTTGAATTTCAGCGCCCAGCTCGCACATCAAAGCGAATCGCAACCGTGAAACCGAAAGGCCGGCAAATTCAAACTTCTCGCCTTCACACCCCTTATTCAGGTTACGAGTTCTGACAGTAACATATCCTACGTGGACTTAACTTTATTAAATTTTGGGATGGAGTCCGAAGCTGTTAACGGTTACATTCCCCAAATTGCCCCCACTCTTTGAAAGATGCTCCCCCACCCGAACTAAGGGGGTTGTAGAGAGAGGGAAAGAGCTAAAACTACCTTCCTTTCCTTACCCCCTCCCTTCCCCCCTTCGTGTTACGTGTGATGTGCTAGAAAGACAGAGAGCTAAGTGAGCTAAAGAACCGCTCTTTGTTCGAAGACTCCCTGAAGTTCGCTGGAGTATAAGCACGGTAAGCTCCATATTTTTCATCCAGGATTCTCGTTCGAGTGTCGAATTTCATATTTTCTTATCTGCTTTTGTGCTAGAGTGCCTGATATCTTCTCCATCTTTCGTTTCGAGGCTGTAATTTTGTTCTGTTTTTCAGCTTGGTTTCTAGGGCTTGTACTCTGGCCATGGAGTTAAACCCTCACGTTTCAATCATTCGTATTATATTTCCTGCTTGATCAGTGATTACGTGCTACGTTGTTTAGGTCTTCGGGGTTTTTTTTCTAGTCTGTTTCAATCGTTTTAGGGTTTTCTGGTCTAGCAACAACTTACCGAAACATCACATTTTTGGCTCGACTAAGCTACATTTTTTAACTTTTCTTCAGATATCCTAAAATTCCTGACTAGATGCACGTTATCGTTGCTTCGAGTTACCGTGAAATTCTCATGTTATATTTTCCCTTCCTCTGTTCTCGCTCTTTTGCAGACTTAAAACTGTATCACCTTGGTGTTGTGTTGACACATAATTTTGACCTCTCTGTGCAATTTCTGGTAACTTTTTTTCCTTGATATAGACAATTGTGTCTGTTTTATGTCTTATTGGGTGATGCTATTGCATTAATGCTTGAAGGAGAAAACTTGCTGTCGGGGTTGTAATTCTGCTGGTTATGGGGGAGGAAGAAGTTAAAACAGTTGTGAATGAAGTGATGGCCAACGGGACCACGTCACCTGCAAAAGTGGAAAAAACTGTGATTGAGCATGAGGATAAAAATGATATAAAAATTATAGAGGAAGAGAGCAAAGAGAAAAATATGGGGGAACATAGTAAAGAAACAGCTATGGAAGAAGATAGCAAAGAAAAGGCTGTGGAGGAAGGTAGCAAAGAGAAGGCCGTGGAGGAAGATAGCAAAGAGAAGGTTACGGAAGAAGATAGCAAAGAGAAGGCTGTGGAGGAAGATAGCAAAGAGAAAGCTATGGAGGAAGATAGCAAAGACATAGCTATGGACGAAGATAGCAAAGAAACAGTTATGGATGAAGATATCAAAAGAAAATCCTCAGAGGAAGATAAAAATGAAACTGCTATGGAGGAAGATGACAAAGAAAAAGCTTTCAAGGGAGATAGCAAAGAAACATCTATGGAGGAAGATAACAAAGAAATTGCTTCAGAAGAAGATGGAAAAGAAAAAACTGTGGATGAAGATAGCAAAGAAAAGGCTGACGCTGATGAAGAGAAGATAGTATATTCTGAAAATAATAATAATGAGAAGGAGGACAATAAGAGGGAGGAACCTGAGGGTGGATTTAATGAAGAGAATAAAGAACCAGAAAAGAAGGTAATGGAAGAGGAGAAGGGTACTGAAGGTGAATCCAAGAAAGTTGAGGTGGACAACAAGGTTGATGTCTCTGAAGAGAAAGAGGGTAACATGAAGGAGAAGTTTGATGGTTCTGAAGAGAAAGAGGGTAAGATGAAGGAGAAGGTTGATGGTTCTGAAGAGAAAGAGGGTAAGATGAAGGAGAAGGTTGATGGTTCTGAAGAGAATGAAAATAAAATGATGAAGAATGAGGATGAAGTAGAAAAAGAGAATACTGAGGTGAAAGAACCGAGGAAGCGCAGTAGAGCAAAGAGCAATCCTGAAGGAACTTCAGATCAGAGGAAAAAACCTGAGAAGAAAGAGCTTGAACCAAAGACTCCAACATCTTCTGATCGCCCTGTACGAGAACGTAAATCTGTCGAGAGGCTAGTTGCCGTCATAGAGAAAGACACTTCCAAAGAATTTCGCATTGAAAAGGTGGTTTGAAGGAATAGGGGTTCTCTTCTATTATTAAGTTTAGATCTAGAAGTTGTCTGTCATTTGACCTATATTCTGGCTTAACATTGCAGGGCCGTGGCATCCCACTGAAAGATATTCCTAATGGTAAAACTCTTCACCCTTGAAAACTTGGATCTTCATATATGGCAGATATAGTGGAAGCCTTTTAAGCTTCTAATTCTAAAAGTCTATGAATGTGCTATTCTGTAATGACTGATTTTGGGGTATTTGGGGTAAGTGATATAACATCTGTTGCTGTCTCTGTATTCTATAGAAACAGATTTATTGATCAAATCTGTCTCTTTGTAAATCATCATGGCTTATTTCATTTATTAACTCATTCAACCATATCTACTAAATCAACATTTGTCAGGAGGTAGACCTAACTTAAACATCACTTGAATCTTCTCTCATTATCAACATGGTAAGGGATTGTCTTGTTGCATGCATTTATTTTACCTTCAAATTGATGAATGATCCCTTATTCATATCTTTCTTATCCTAGAATCTTGTATCGTGACTGTAAACTTGTATTATCAGATTGTCGCACTCACTTACCTGGACTGAAAAAATGGGATATTGACTGCATAAATCATCACAGTGTTGGTTGTAAATTCTTGACTGTTGAAAGTCATTTGTTTGTCATCACTCCAATAAATCATCCCATAACACAATGTAGTTTAGAAAACAAGCTCAGTTATGCTGGTTACCTACTGCTCTCTATGGTTTCTGATCCTGCTTTATAGTCACGCAAAAATTGATTCTCCTTTTTCTCATGAGATTCATATTCAACTCTGATTTTTTGATGATTCCAAAGATATACTTGTTTCTTGCTGATGTAATCATTTCCTATTTGTGCTGAAGTTGCATATAAGCTGTCGAGGAAAAAGTATGAAGACAATTTTAAGCTGCTCCATCCACTTCTGTATGGGAGAAGAGGAAAGGTATCTAAATGTGCCCTCAATTTACATGTTTTTTAATCATTCGAGCTTTGCTATTTTTGATATCAGTCTATTGCCAAGTGCTGTGAGCCAATGAATTGATTTGTGAATTAGGTTTCCATGATTGAAGTTTTTCATGGCTTCTTCATCTTGTGTGTGTGATTGTCACGTTACATACGTATATGGTAATAACAAATTTACCATCAATCTTTGTACTCAGTGGTGGATCATTAAGTAACAAGATCTCTCCATAAACAGACTTTGCACGCCCAGGCTATAATATACACTTGCTAATAAAATGTATTGCCTCAATTATAAGTTGGGGCCATCCTTATTTTGTGTGTGTATGGCAATTGTGATTTCCTGAGAGGATGGCTGTGTTTCGGTGTCTCTATCTGTACTCACTTCCCTGATCTCCAGTAAAAGGATAATTTAATCAATCCTGAATCCTTGGATTTGTGATTTATGTTTGCAATTTGTGGATTTTGCTATTCCATCCCTTTTTACGAAAGAAATGGTTATTTGTGCTTGGGCTGTGCTACAAGTTCATGTAATTAACTTTGATTGCTACGCACTACTATGCAGGCCGGGCAATTAAGGAGCAACATATCTCGTTTTTCTGGCTTTGTGTGGCATGGTAATGAGGTAAAATTTTACGTCAAATCTGCAGACTTTTGGATCAATATGGAATATATCATCTTGCATGTGAATGTGTCCATGCTTGCTGTAATATTGTCTAGCGTTTCACTTTTTTCTGTATGCTGCTTTTGGTTCTTTGTATGATGTTCGTATATAGTTTAACCAACTACACAAGTGCCATTGTGTTTTTATTAACTTTTGTAGACAGTAGACATTTTCATGCCAAGTGAGTATTTTCACCCGGAAGCCCTTGCTTGTCTGCCTCAACACCAACAGATCAAGTCCTGATGAATTTAAGTGCATCAATTTTGTTTGAATTTAGAACTCTGGTTAATGTTGAAGTGTGAAATTGTGGTTTCTCTGGTGTGGAATATGAAATGTTCGTCTGAATGTCTTCTTTTGGGAATTAAGGTGAAAAGGAAATAAGCCATGAATTTCCTTGATTTTAAGGTTGTTTGTGAAGGCAATTTAATATGATCTATTCTAATTCATTATTTCTGTGCTTGGTGTGACATGGGGTCAACTTTTGTGTACCCTTTTAGAAGGAAAGTACTTGTGCTGCAAAGGCTGGATCTTTCCCTTATGAATTTCATACCATATTTGCAGGAGAAAGAAAGATTGAAAGTGAAAGAGAAGTTGGATAAGTGCGTCAAAGAGAAACTGTTGGAATTCTGTGATTTTCTTGACATTCCCATTGCCAAGGCCACTACAAGAAAGGTTATTATCTATTTATTTTGTTCTGCTACAGCATATAACCTTTTGCTGCTTTTTATCTTTATTATTGGATTTTTTTCTTCTGACAAGCATGTTCCAAAGGGAACTAAGCATTGTTGAGTAAATAGTGACTCTGAACTCTCTGGATATCTAATTCTTATACATTGTAGCCTGTTAGTGTATTTTGCGTTCTCTTCCTGCACTCTTGGTTGAGGTGGATGTTCATGTGGTGTGAAAGTGGTTTTCTAATTGACATGACATGAGGGATTATTTCTCTTAAGGGTTAAGTCGCCTTATTATTAAGAATAATCTTGTAGGCGGAATTAGATTTTCCATTGGTAGCTTACTTTTGTTTTGGAATTATTCTTTTAACGTATGGTCTTTCTTTCCCAGGAAGATATTATTGTAAAGCTTATGGACTTTCTGGAGGCACCACATGCTACTACTGATGTGTTACTCGCCGAAAAGGAACAGGTTTGTTGTCCTTTTTAAAAATGAAATCAAGAAGCTCTTATGTGTATGTTCTGTTGACAATTCTATTATGTGCTTCAGTTAAGCAAAGGAAACAAGCGCAAAAGTAGTAGTGCATCAAGGTCTGCAGGAACATCTTCAAGGAGCTCCGGAAAGGTAGACCCTACTGTTCGTTTGTTTGGTTTTTGAGCTTTCCTTGTTTTTTTTCACCATACATTCTCGGTTGCCTTTTGAGTGTGGTTGTTTCTTTAGATTCACCTAAAATACTTCACTTAGTACATCTTTTGAACGGTAGAGAGCATTTTTATTTTTGTTTCTAAAATCATCCAACTTGGATGTGTGTTAGCTTTGTTTTGCTCCCTTGTGCTTATAACCTTCAAGTGTCAAAGCCAATCCAGACGCAATAAAATTGGAAGCACTTGTTTGTTTTAGTTATACAAGGGTTAACTCCTATATGTATGCTCCTTTGTGTTGCTTGTAGAGACGGAAAACAAGTAATGATTCTTTTAAGAGAAAGCTGAAGAAGAGCGCTCATGAATCAGATGATGATTTGGGAGAAGATGAAAAGGATGTCGAGGAAGATGAAAATGGTGTTGCTGAAAAATCAGCAGATGAGCAGTCTGACTCTAGAGGGAAGGATGAGGTTAAATCTGAAGATGAAGCTGAAGAAGTTGTGGAGAAGGCAAAACAACCAAAGAAGAAATCTTCGCAGAAAGAGTCTGGTGAAAAAGCAAAGCCCAAGGAACTTGCCAGTCCAAAGCGACCGAGATCTAGTTCACAAACTAAGTCAGCATCAAAACGATCGTCATCAAAGCATGTGAAGAGTGAAGAGGAATCTGATCCTAGTCCGAAGGTGTTCTCCAGAAAGAAGAAGAATGAAGAAGCAACAAAAGAGAAGTCTTCAAATTCTAAGAAATCTGCTTCGAAGGAGAAGTCCGGTAAGTAAGAGAGTGCTTTCATTCTTTGAATCATGACAATCTTGATTTTAATTTTAGTGAACAGAAGATAATATTCTGGGGCTTTTCTGGTGCTGAAGATTTTCTTTTTTCATTTGATGAAGGCAAGAAAGCTGTCAAAGGGAAGGAGAAGCAGCCCTCTGATGAGGATCTCAGAGATGCTATTTGTGAAATTCTCAAAGAAGTTGATTTTAATACGGTTAGTGTCTATTTCTAATCATTCAACTGTTATGCGTTCAGATAAATGTAGCCCAGGTTTAGCTGTGTTGTCTTATGCGTGAAGAATTAGCAGGGCGTTACCATCAGCTTCCCAGCTGACGTATGATAGGATACTGTTAACATTTGGTTTATAAATTTCAAGAGCTTGCTTACTTTGGGACTATAGTATTGCTACCATATTCATTTCTCATAAGTGGAAGAGGAGATAGCTTCTAACATTTTCTTTCATTTGTGTTAAATGCGTTGCAGGCAACTTTCACTGATATCTTGAAGCAGCTTGGTATGTTGTTTTACGTGTATTACGTACTGTCCAGTATATTTTTCTTCTTGAGAACTACGTGCTCTCACCCATTCACTCACATGCATAAATATGATAGATATGTGTCCATATTTAGAGTCCACCACCTGTCATTTACCTGGTGATTGCAATTCTAGCTATTTGTGAAACTACATTAAATGATCATTAACCAAAGGTGTTTCTTTTGGCCTTGTTTGCACCACCACAGCCAAGGAGTTCAAAGCAGATCTGGTACCCAGGAAGTCTAAAATCAAGCTCATGATACAGGATGAGCTTACCAAACTTGCTGAAGAAGCAGGGGATGATGAGGATGGAGATGATAGCAGTGATGAAGATGAAGGCACTAAGAAGGGTGATGATAAGAATGATGAAGATGAAGGCTTCAAGAAAGGAGATGATAAGAACGCTGTAGGTAAAGGCTCTAAGAAGGAAGAACCCATTCCGGCAGAGAAAGAAGTGAAGGCGGCAGAGAAATAAGTGAAGGTGTCAGCGTAAAGAAGCTTGCTGTGTGTACAAATTGACCCTGCACACGGGGAAATATGATATTGTGCTAGTAGCAGTATAGATTATTAGTAGTTTTTTACTTGTATCCTCACTTGTTCTCTAGATAATCTGTAACCTCTTAGTCAACACTTTCCTGAGTTAGCACTTGTTAATTTAATGTTACATAACCTGCGTCGTTGTGGTGCTGCATCTTTAGCTTTGGTGGTCTGTACAAGATTGTAATTGTATCTGCTTAGGTTGCCTTAGAATTTTATGTTGCTGGGATAGGCAAACATGTCGGCGTACTGCAGAATAACTCTTCTGTGACTTTATTTTTCTTATTTTAAGCGTTTTTAGTGTACAAACACATACCCCAACTTTGTAATCTTTAGAGATCATTTATCTGCTGAGTTTGAGACTTTTTTTTTTTTAATCTTTATCCTTTGGCACCTTGAAGTGTGGAGTAGGTATTTGCTATGCCGAGTCTAGGGATGTCAATGGGTATGTGTACCCATTTCACCCGATCCGTTAAATTGGGTGAAAAACCTATATAAAATGGGTGACGGGTGCAGGTCGGGTGAACATTTTTTACCCAACCCGTTCACCCGCAAAGATTATATATATATTATGTTAAATTGTTACTTATTATTCATTCTACTTCACTCACGATTTTAGTAACCGTAACTAGTTAATAAGGAACATTCATGCTCTGGATGATTGCGCCATTCTTTATTCTCTCCACTCGGTAATTTTACAGTCCTAACATACTTGTTCTGCATAGTTTTTAATTCTATTCACTGAAGGTAATTGCAACCCTAACTGACAAACATAGAACAAAGATGCTCTGTGTCTCTATTTTCTTTCTTCACTCGGTAATTTTGAAACCCTAACTGAAAAACAAATAACTTACATGCTCTGTGAAGTTTTTCATTCTCCACTGAAGGTAATTTCGCAATCCTAACAGGCGAACATTGAGCATACATGCTCTGTGCCTCTATTTTCTCTCTTCACTCATGGTAATTTTGCAACCATAATTGGAGAACATGGAACGTACATGCTTTGTGCAATATTTCATTCTTTTCTCTGAAGTAAATTTCACAACCCTAACCGGTGAACATAGAACATACATGCTCTGCGTCTCTATTTTCTCTCTACTCACAGTAATTTGTAAATCTAACTGGCGAACAAGGAAAAAGAAAAATAAACGGGTAAACGGGTTCACCAGCTTCACCCGCAGGTGACGGGTGAAACGGGTGATGGGTGATACATAACGGGTGAAGGGTCGGGTACGGGTGGAGCGGGTGAAGTCGGGTGACGGGTGTGGGTGATGGTCCACCCGACCCAAACCCGACCCATTTCCATCTGAGTCTCTCAATTGTACTTTTATTTCTGTCTTGTTCACTTCTCGGAAGTTTTGATTGACGGGGATGGCTTGCTCACCAGTCTTATGCAGGGGTAGATCATATTTTTGCTACATTATAAGGTTTCTAATTGGTATCTTCAGAAATTTAATATATACATCGTTTCTAAATTAAATTAGAAAATTTACAAGAGTTTTATAATTCATGATATATCATGATTTGGAACTTGCTTGCCATATGTTATTGAAAAAAATTTAAATTTACAATATGTCCCTGTTTAGTACTGAACATTAATTGTGCCATTAAGTGGAAAATGCTCATTTTGTCGCAGATGTAATTTCTTTTTGGAAATTTTTTATGGAATGTCATTAATTTTGGTTAATTTATGAAATGTTAAAATTTTTACAAAATATCACTACATTTTTGTAAAAAATCTATGAAATGTCACTTCACACAACAAACATTAGTTTTCCATTCAAAGGTTGAAAAAATGTCTGTTTTGCCATGGGTTACTGTTAAACATGCATTTTGACTTCAACGGTTATTTTTCACAAATTAGAAAAATTAAACATGCATTTTGACTTCAACGGTTATTTTTCAACAAGCTTAGGCAAGAGATGAAGAAGGAGGTAGATGAGGAAAGGAAAAGAGCACTCAGACATTGGTGTAATATAATTCTGTTAGCAATAAATGTTATACAATGTATCTGTAAAGTGCAATGCATATTTCATATTAATTCAAATAATATGTTTTGGTTACAAAAGCTTACACATTGTTACAACAATCAAAAGTTCTCCAAAAACCTTCATCTTCACATACACTATCTAATCATGTACACCCCAACTTTTTCAAAAACTATAAAGCTAATCACAACAGAACCATCTATCTTGATATCATATATAGCAACTACCCGTCTATTCAAACAGCATGTACAACAACTATCCAAAAACCAAAAAAGTTCATCAGAACTATCAAACCAGTTTGCACATATAGCAACTACCAAAAAACCAAAAAAGTTCATTAGAACTATCAAACAAGTTTACACATATAATAGTCGCGATGATGAAGAAAATTATGAACCTGCTGACGTGGGGCCTTTCTTAGTCTTCCCTCTTTTCCCCTTTCTTGGTGGGGGCATTATTAGCAGCTTTAGTTTAAGACGCTTAACTTGGCCGACCTCTGATGATGATCCTTGTGTGGCCCTCACTTCCCCCAAAGCAGACCCTCCTTTACAAGTCTTTCCGTGTGACCAAAAGTGTGACACTTGCTGCATTTAATTCTGATTGTCCGTGGACTTTTTCTTTTCTGATTCTCCTTCCAACATTTGTTTCTAGCTGGCTTATTGATTCCCCTCTTCAGTAAAGGTGGTTGAACCTTGACGGTTTCCTCCGTCTCATTAGACCAAAAATCCTGAGAAGGCACATAATTTATGTTGTGTTAATAAGTGGCAAGGCATGATCCAACTTTGAAGTATGTACTTATGTACGTCCTAGGATCCCTTACAAACAATTTTACGACTTTGAATGTATGTCTGTAAAGAATGCCAGTATGTTGCCATCTGCCACATATGCTCTCTATTTGTCCAGACGAACAATCAAGGTGGTGCTTCCGTCAAGTACTTAAAATCTTGACCGACCAGAAGGTCTTGCGACACAAGCTGTTGTCCTTTGATGCTTCTTCATTGCTGCTAGTCTCTTTAGAATTCCAGGACAAATGCCATTAGGATCCCAAGTTTCAGCAACTTCCTTCCGTTCGTAGTGCCTCAACATGTTAGGTGTTCGAATACCTACATTCAACAAGTTGTAATATTTATGTCAATGCAACTGTAGATATATTTGCAAGCATTGATGCACAAATCCCATGACAGTAACTAATATGATACCTTCAAGAAGCATGTGAATGCGCTTGGTCCTATGAATGGATAGAGTAGCATCGAATCCTTCCTTGAAATTTGATGTGTTTTCACAAAATAACAAGTGTAGAATAATTTATAGTTCACACAATTGACAAAGATTTCTGACCTCAGAATCAAATTTGTGTCTGGCCCAACTCTCCAAAGGTATGTCATTAAGATATTCATATGCCTCACTAACCATTTCCATTATCCTTTCCATGGCTTTTTGGAAACTGAACTCCAAAATGCATTTGTTGTAGACCGAATGCTTGCCTTCAAGTAGTGAAGAAATTCAATGTTATCAAACCATGTAGCCATTATTTTTTCGTCCTAAGAATCAATGAAAACACAACACTTACATCATTTTGAAGCCAAGAAAACTCTTCCAGTAATTATGATACAAGTGCCTACAGTAGAATCTCCTATGGCTGTTAGGAAACCATGTAGCCATTTTTTGGTTTGATCCCTGCATATAAATAGAAAACAAGCATTAATGCACAGTGAATGACAAGTGTACTTAGTATTAATATCGTAAAGGTTCGTACCTTATGCTTGCATGAGATATAAGTCCATGGGAGTGGCTTGCCCTCTCCTATCACTAACTTCGGACAATGGAAAAAGTATTCCCTTGTCGCTATTCTCTTTTCACGAGCAACAACATAAATAAACATAAATATTTCTTGTTTTGCATCTAGCACCATAGCAGATAGAGGCACACCGCTATAATACCCTTTCAAGTGACATCCATCTATCCCTATCAATGCCCAGAATCCAGGCATAATCCCTGAACCAAGCTAAATGAATTGAAGCATTTTGTAAACACATATGAAAGTTCCTTGGCATAGGGAAGTTTGTATAAGTTCAGGGGTTTGTGCGTGTTTGATATGACATCAAGGTATTTTGGAATCAGGGCATAATATTGCTCGTGGTCTCCTTCAAGATGTTTCTTTTCACTTCGTCTCTCACCTTGTAGCACACTCCTTTCTTCACTTCCAAACCAAACCTTTCCATGCACAAAGTCTTTATGTTAGCCCCACTTATGTTTGGATTATCTTTTGCATCAACCATTACTTTTTGAGCCAACCAAGTGTATGAAGCCATGTTTTTTGTGGTCACCTTCTCACACACATGCCCGCCTTCAGTTTTTCAAATCTGCCAAGTCCTTTTTATCTTCAATTACAGAAGCATCAATCCTTCGCATCAATCCTTCACTTGCTTACAAGGATGACACATAATCCTCTAAATCTACAAGTAGATGTCTTTTGCCTCACCATATCAAGCCCTTCGTGCACATCCTACTGCCTCAACACTTCATCAAAGTGCTCATTTTCCATGAACAACACTCCCACTTCCAAGCTAACACCACCCAAATCCTGCTCCTTATCGAATGAGCAAGTACGTAACAGGTTTCCCATGCTACTTTCTCCCTCATCATCTATACCACCTATGATCTTATTCAATTCATTCAGGTCCTCTAAGTCTCCAAGTATACGTCTTTTGCCACACCATATCAATCCCTTCTTGCACATCCTACTGCCTCAACACTTCATCAAAGTGCTCATTGTCCATGAACAACACTCCCACTTCCAAGCTAACACCACCCAAATCCTGCTCCTTGTCGAATGAGCAAGTACGCAACAGGTTTCCCATGCTACTTTCTCCCTTATCATCTATAGCACCCATGATCTTGTTCAATTCATTTGGGTCATAGTCACAGTGTTGGCCCATTAAGCCAACATGGAATTCTTCATTAGCCTTGTTTGTTTTTTATATAAGTGGCTGAAAGTTCAGCATAAGAGGGGTACTTAGGCTCTAAAGAACCTTTCTCGTAATATGGTAGTGGGTAAGTTTTAAACCCATAACCTTTGGTTTTAGGATATCACTCCACTACCGACCAAGTTATAGGATTTGGGTACTTCATTAGTAAGTTAGAGCCCAAGCAATCAGACCCTATCGATGCAGTGACATGATCATCTTCCTGGAAGTCACTATGTAACACCTTACTAATACGACTCCTCATTTCCAACTAATCATTGTACTTAAACAATTAAATCGCAGCAGTAATAAAAGACTGTCGAACTATCGGTGTTACTATTCTTACTCACCCATACGAGTGACAACGCGTTTACAAGATAATCACAATATGAAACGTTTTCCCGCAATGACTACAAGAGATAGATATCAGTTTTAATATACCAAAAGTAATACAACATAAGTCCATCCCGTACAAGTCCGTACACGTGAGTATCTAAAAATATATACACCTCGGTTCACAAAACCCAAGTCCAAATTAACCATACAAGTTCATACCAGAGTCCATACCAAAATATATAGCTAAACAAAAGGTCACGCCCCGCGTTGACTATCAGCTACTCTCCTAAAAAGTAATATGGTTTATGGTATGGAATCAGCCCCTGTTGAGTATGCTATTACATGCCTATCCCCCTCAGACCCCTAGTTAATTGGTCGAGAGCATGAGATTCATTTACATGCAATACCGGTTTAACATTTAAACTGTAAAACAATTAACAGTAATAGCCATACAATAAAACAACCATTTACATGCGTTTCAAACAACACATAACCATATAGCATACGCAATAAACAACAAGGCAAAATAATGAGAATTATAAACAAGTATAGATTCCTGTGTTGTCATTCAAGCCCCAATAATGTTTGCCTAATATACGAGCTATGTAGTTGTTCGTAAGTTGTTCGGTTTATGCCTAATGACAATGTCTCGTTAAAACGATGCATCTCTATTATTACCTATATCATATGACGGGTCACCCACAGCAATAGCCACTCCAGTGGTAGAGTATCCGACCAATGAACCATTCTAGTTCGTGGGAATATCATTGATACTTACGGACCCGTATACGGACATCCTGGTATGATTTTTGTGATCACAACGCGCACCAAGAGCCACATCCTCTTGGATTTACTTATACCATCACATCACATTACCATTTCCATAACATTGCAGACTAAGGTTGTTAATCCAATCCTATGTATAACTCGGGATCCAGTGCAACATTTCAAGTGTGTGCCTTAATTTATTAAGGTCTTATACCTAGTGCCTTTAGGTAATCCATATCATTCGAATGTAAGATACGAGAGCGGCGTTAAATAGGCCAATGCTCCGTATATAAGTCTTGGATAATATATATCTTATTATCCTATGCTACAACATTATTCTTATGTTCCTTATATTACACATATAAGATAATGGTGGCCACCAAATCTGAATCTACCCGGAACCGGCGGTTCTACCCGGAACCGATTCGGAACCGGAACCGCCTCCTTGCGAATCGAATCCGAATACAAGTTTTGAGATTCGGGACCGAACCGAGACCGGAATCGGAACCGGAACCACCTGGATTCGCGTCGGATTCGGAACCGTGGAACCGGAACCAGAACCGGAACCACCCCGGAACCGGCCAAAGTAGCCTATTAGTAGCTGTACTCTTTTTCCTTATTAGGGTTTTCCCAATGGGTTCTTACCTAATAAGGTTTTAATGAGGCAGTGAATCATATAATAAAATCCGTTTTGCTCTTTAATCTTTGGTTCTTACACATTTAAGATTAGAAACTTGAGGAATAACCTAGCTAGGAGTAAATTAGACAAAAAGAGCAACGTGTGCGCGCAAACGGATCTAAAATCGGAGTTAAAACGAAGAAACTGGAGCCGATCGAATCTTTTCGGAACCGGTCGGAACCGCCCCGGAACCGGAATCGGAACCAGAACCGCTCCGGAACCAGTCGGAACCATTGATTTGAGCGAATCCGAAGCGAATACAGAGTTCCGGAACCGGAACCGGAACCGCCCCGAAACCGCCCAGGACCGGTTCCGAATACACATTTTTCGGAACCGGAACCGTGGCCACCATTATAAGATAGCATTATCGCCGCTAGTTCATTTTATATATATGTTCATATATACGAACAGTACTGTTATCGCACAACAGTAATAATAAAGCAGCATTAATATACAGTTCATGCATATTATTCATACAATCAGACATTCAATCTTATCATAGATTTTCATAGAAGTCTGAACTGAGGAATTCCTCAGAGACAATCAAGACATATAACAACATACCGTGCACCAAAATATAGGCTAGCGTAATTTCTGAAATACCCAAACCTTGATATATTGTTTAAATACTAAACTATGATATTTAAAGGCTAAAAAGTGCCTTAGAAACATCAGTGTACAATTTAAACCATGGTGAAAACAATAAGTACCATGAATACAGTTTGAGCAAAAACATGCTCTAAGCTTGGAGTGAACTTGGTTAGGACCCAAAGAACCTACCAAGACTAAATAATATTCAATTATGATTTAATAAGGCTAATTAAGTCCTTAGGAAACCTTGGTAGACAATTAAACCAAATAAAACACAAATAAATACCTTAAAGTCAATATGGGCAAAAATGTGCTCTAAGCTTGGGATTAGTTTGTATAAGACCTAAAGGTCATACCTATACCTTAATTATATGTTAATGAACATATAAAATCAATTACTAAAGAAAACCAAGCTTGAAAACAAGTTAAAATACAAAATGTGCTTTAAGGAGTCTTAAAGCACATTTTTGAAAAATTGTCTTGTAAATGAGTTTTGAATGGCTAAATGTCCATCATTACTCTTTAATTAACATGCGTACTACTTAGTATCACATTAGGAAGTCTAAATCAATGGGAAATCAAAAATTTCACAAATATGTGCCTTAGTTTGTGAATAGTAACTAAATTGTACTAGTTTATAACATAAGTCAATATAAATGACTTAGTTGGTCAACAAAGACCACCAAAGAGCCTAAACTACTAAGGGGGCCAGTTTTTCATGTGTGACTCACCACACTTGACCAATCAAATACAAGGAAATAAAGCATAGTTACTATTTGCTTTTAGTTCAAATATCTCCAAAAGCAAGCTTTTCTTCTCATTCTCTTCATTCTCCTTGCTTCCCCACCGTCTCCAACCTCCCTTCTCCCTTCTCATTCTCGGTTTGCTACAGCCCACACACTACTCCATCTTGAATGCTTGTAATTCCTAGCTCCATATACCAAA
Organism: Limonium bicolor; assembly: GCA_023374045.1. NCBI lineage: Eukaryota > Viridiplantae > Streptophyta > Magnoliopsida > Caryophyllales > Plumbaginaceae > Limonium > Limonium bicolor. The sequence continues at coordinate 110,276,537 of CM041777.1, read as the reverse complement.
TCAAATTCTAAGACCATATTTGTCTTAGTTAGGCCAAGCTCTACACTTCTCTCTTTTCAAATCTTCAAAAGCCTCATTTCGGTGCCATGGAGATTCACCATTGAAGGAGCTTGAGCTCAACTTTCCATGCCTTGTCATTCTCCTTTGCTTCAAGGTAAGGAAAAACCCAAAGAAAACAACATTTCCTTCATTTTTATTACATGTCCGAAAATTCACCATTAATGGTGTCTTCTCTTGTTCTTCCTTAGCTCCATTTCAATCTTCCAAGGGCTTGGTGGAGTCCTCTCTTGATGCTTATTCAAGCTCTATTTTATTCCAAGGTAAAACAACTATCCTAAAGTGTATAGACAATGTATATAACCTAGGGTTTGTAAATGAGTTTAAGCATGAAGCTTGAATGCTCATTGGTTTTACTTGTATATTGATTAGAACATTGACAAGTAACCAAGTCCTCTTGCCGATTTCCAAACAAGGAAGAACAAAGGTGTTCAAGTAAAAATCTTGAAGAAAAGAGGTAAATGTGTTAACCTAATGTGGTTTAAAATGCATTAGGAAAAATGAGCTTAAGTTGTTCATTAAAACTACTTAAGGAGCTAATGGTAAATGAGTTAGTAAAATGCTCTCAAGGAGTTTATTAAGGGCATATGAGATGTTGAGTGTATTTGCAGGTCAAAGGCAATATATATGTGGGAAATTCAGTGTTTAAGGTTTATGCAAGTTAAGGGCCTAAGAGCCATGTTATTTAAGGGCCTAAGAGCCATGTTATTTAAGGGCCTAAGTGCCAAGCAATTTAAGTTCATGCACTATATTGTGATGTAGTGTAGTTTGAGGTTTAGTTGTATGTAAAGGGTGTTCCTTGTAAAGTTGTGTCTTTGATGTTTAAAGGATGAAAAGCCATGTGTTGTGTATAAGGATGTGAATTAAAACATTGAGTGTTCTTGGGTTTTATTAAAGTGAACAACTATGTGTTTTGGTGTTAGGTGATACAAGAGAGGCTATGGCGAAATTTGGTTAATGAACAAGGAGTTTTAAGTGTCTAAATGATGTGTGGTGACCTAGGTTGAACTAGGAATGATTAAGGTTTAAATTGGTGAAAGAAGGTGAATTAAGGTGTTCTTAAGTGTTAAAATGTCTTGGGTGTTATCTTGGAGGAATTAGGATGCAAATGAGAATTTTAAGGATACTTCAAGATCATGGTGAGTTGTGTTAAGGATTTATACAAGTTTTAGTACCAATGAGGAAGTAAGGTGTTGTAAGGAAGATGTGTGAACTTGTGGAGAGGATTCTTGGAAGGACATAAAGTATATATGGTGGGCTAAATATAGTGTGGGAACATGCTATAAACCTAAGGGGGAAGCATTATAAGTGTTGGGCATTTAGGCAAGAAATGAGTAAGTGTTTAAGGGTATAGAAAATGAAGTTTTTGGCACGTCCGAACTACCATCCGAACTTGGACGTTCGGACATGCCCTGTTGCGTGTAAGTTTCCTGAGCTTCGACCAGTGTCCGAACTACCGTCTGAATTTGGACGTTTGGACACACCTACCTCTATTCTCTGTTTTGGCCTTGTACAACGTCCGAACTTGGGAAGCTCGGACGCATGTTTGGATAGTCGTCAGTATACACCCATTTGAGCCTCGAACAGCGTCCGAACTTGGGAAGTCCGGACACAAGTTCGGACAAGGCGCTGTTTTGACTAAAAACTTTGTTTAAGGTTAGAAAATGATATCTAACGATGGGAATTGATAAGTAATGATGTTATGAGATTGTTAAGGACATGTTAAGTGAGTTATAATGATAATTGAGTGGGTGTGAAGTTGTGTTAAAATGTAAGAATAAAACAAGTTAAAATGTGAAGTTATATAACTAGTTAACGGGAGTAAGTCATGAACTTAAACTTTAAACAATAAGTTACCCCGGTGTTAATGAAAGTAAATGTAATGTTACCAGTTGTTCAAAGATGTTACGAGGAACATGTGATGGCACGTTAGAGTGAAACCCCGGTGACAGGTATGGTTTTCTTGCAACCTGTGTCCTACCGGATTACACCGGCTTGTATGCCAATGTGTTTTTCTGTATGTTTGCCACGTTATAAGATAAATCATGAAACGAGTTTACAGTCGTTATTGTTATTGTGTGTTGCGTACCGATACCGGTAACCTCTAATGCGCATGAAAGGCTAGTTAACCATTATTAGGTAAACGTAAGAGAACGGTATCCAGTAATAACGTTTCCAACCTAAGGAACGTTCTAACCACGACTATGCGTGAGTTAGTTATGTGTTTGTTCGTGCGTGTTAATATGTTCACTTCCCTTGTGTGTGGCTAACTAGACTTAACCACCTGATTGTGAATTAATGTACTAAGTCCAATAATGAGACTTCTAACAAGTGCTGACCGGGGAGTGAGGAGTCCGGTAGTTCCGGCCACGCGTGTGAGTATGGGGGTCGTTGTCATATCAGGTTCGATCCTCTCTGTATGTTATGGTTGTTTTACCTTTTTGGTTTCCAACCTTCCCTTTAGCTTAACCAAGGCTATTTTACTGACTCACGTCGGGCCACATGGGCATACTATGTTTGTTCGGTGTGCTTGGATTACTATATCCGACGCACCTTGGTGTTAAGTTATCCGTTCATTTAACGAGACGGTAACGAGTTATGTAACGAGCTTATCATGAGTCTGGCAACATTCTCTAGGCTCTACAAGTGAACTGACTATGTTTGGGCCGGTTCGTAAAGGGAACCATTCCCGTTATGTTGTGTATTATTGTTGTGCTGCAATTCTTATTGCGATGTGATGTTATATGTTGTTAAGATGTGGAGTATGTGGATCATGGATATGAATTCCATTGTATTGTAAGAGGCGTTTAAGGATAACCCGATTGGTGGGTAAGTGACGTCTATTAAGGAAATAACTCCATTAAAGGAGAAACACTCTAGGGGTTAAAGATCACAATGGGTGATTTATTAAGTGTAACTGTGTTGGCTGTTTTATTGAGCCATTGTTGTGCAGTTTAATGTGTGGTGCGTTTGTAGTTTACATGCATGATTCAAATGTAATCAACCGCATGTTAAGACGACAAATAGTTGTGCGTGGTCCGGTAACATGCTGGCTGCGGGATTACCATACCAGCAAAGGTGCTGAGCCCCTGGGGGGCCACCCTTTCTCTTCTTTTTCCTATTTCAGGTACAAGGAGCTGGAAGCCGTTCGAGAGTAGGACGGGGTAGTCATTTGAACATGGGTAGTCATTTAAGTTGTATATGTACAGTAGGTGTAGTAAGACCGAAATTGTTATCGGCATTAGTTTGTAAATACTCGGTACAGTTGGAAGGTATATGTATGTTGTTGTTGTTAACGGAAAGGGATAGTAATGTGTAGTCGCTCGGAAATCTAGTCCATCAGACCGATACAATGTATATGTAATAGCCTTGTTAGCCACGTGGGTGGTTAACGGCGTGTAACACCAGCGAGTTAAGTAATGTGATGAAGTCTAATTTCCGCTGCAGTTTGTTGATAAGTGTGTTGTTGATAGTTTGGGTGTTACAAAAAGTGGTATCAGAGCGAAGTATCGCTCTGATGACTGAATTACCGAGCTTAGGAAGTACCGAGTTAGGAGTTTAAGACTTTGGGTTAAGGGTTGAGTGATAGCGTGAGAGATACGCTAGTTAGGTATTACCAGTGTGTACTGGAAACCTACAATATCCTTCCCACCCTCCACAATCCCTGTTTATAACTTTGGAAACAACGCCAGAGAGATGAAAGTCCTCTCATACTCGGGAATACCCGATCTGGCTGTTATTAAGTACTTCTGTGAGAACGGAGAACCAGTCATACGGTAGATCCCGAATAGTGGGAATCCCGGAAACGGTTTCTACCTGAACAATGTTAACCGCATTAATAGCGAAGAATGAAGAATCTTGTGTATAAGAGAATAGAATTTCCGGCAACCTGGGTCGACATGCCGAGCAGTCGAGAACAACCAGCTTGCAACGTACCGACCGTGCAACAGGCAAGAAGTGGAGTAATGAAACTCGAGACGAGTGTCTACGGGACCACAGTTGTTAAATAATACACCAACGGTATACCAACCGACAAAGGAACTACAACGTAGTGCCCAAACAAGAGACAAGTCTCAGTAACCACGACAAATGCGTGGAACGGGCTACGAAGAGGAAACAATACTAAGAAAAGGGGTCTCCAGAATGGGAAACACCCTAGTTAATGATTATCATGTGAATACAGTGAGAAGTCACCCAGAGGAATTATTATCAAGACAGTAAGATCAAGTGAGGGCCAACAAGGCCACTGATGACAGTGCGGGTAAAAATGATGCCGCAACTGGTGTATGTGTTGAACCGATAGCCAGTTAGCATGGCGCACTTGCCATGGCAAGTGCTGCTATAACAGGGGTGTTCGGGAATTTTTTTAGCAAATACAAAGTACTTAGTAAAGTACCATGAAGTTAAATGAGATCATCATAAGCGTTAAAGGGCTTGATAGCCTAACCTCTGTAATTGGAAGTACACCAGTCAGCAAGAAGCTAGACTTGGTTAGAGCAAGAAGACGTTGTGAAACCATGAAAATTTTTCTTTCAAACTCAGATTTATTTCAAAACCAAATTTTCTTTCAAACCAATACTTCTTTCTAACCTTCTTTTAAACCAAACCAGTAACCTAAAGGGTAGTTGATAAAGATACAACAGTGGATAAACTTTTCCTCGATCAAGTTCGGGAAGCACGGAATGCGTGTTGTCATAGGACAATATAAGGGAGTTGACAACAGAATACTTCACCTAGGCGTGTGACGGACACTGCGAGTGTACCAACTGAAATGTGGGACGACCGCACTCCGATAGGAGCTTGTGGGCCTGGTAGACCTACTTATGGGTTAGTTGGGTAAGTAGCAATGTATCAGCATGGTACCCCACATATGTATACGAGTAGAGTCCGGAACACGGGAGGTAGTCGACTCCGTACTACGGTCAACAGTATAAGTCAATCAAGAGCTAAGGATTACCAAGAACGGTTAAAGTAAAGGAACTCAGCTAAGTAAACGAAACTAAAGGAATTAGTGAATTCATTTCAAGGAAATGTTTAAGAGTCAGGAGGTGCGAAGTGCACTAACTGTTATGTAAAGACATGTCATATGTCTTGAGGATTCCAAAGATAAACATGATAGCTGGAATGGTGACCCAGCCTGTGCATGGCAAGCAGATGCCTAAAGTGGACACATTAATGTGCAATGAACGGGATAAAACTCCCAGAATGAGTACCTACACTACCAGGAAATGTTGATCTTCACAGAAGAGGATAATAAGCCAGTTAAGGACGCAAAACGGCGTGGCTAACTGAATATACCAATAAGTGCGAACCAGATGTAATGGCATAACTTATCAACACCCAGGAGCAATCCTTGAAGGGTGTTCGCATCAACAATTATTGCACGAAATAATGTGACAGAAACACAAGGGTTGAAACTAACACCCAGTTTAGACATAAGTTGTCAGGAGACGGACTGACAATCCTAAGGGGCATCCCATGAAAGGAAACGTGATGCAACGACCTTGTCATGGAAGCCCATATGTACGTCCAAACCATGTAATGTTGTACAGAGAAGTACACGTGTGTGGACAACCTACAATGAGCGGAGCTCCAGGCAATAAGGCTTATAAGCCACGAACAAGATATGTTATATAAATTTAATCGATTGTAAGAGTTTATGTTATATAAGTAAGTAAAGCGGATAACGAACCACTGCTAAAGAGTGAATATTGTGAAACCGCTGAAGCGGTAGTAGCGAGAGTCTTTAGTAGGTTAGGGGTAGTGTAGTTATGTGAACCAAGTTCAAGAATATGTTAAGGATGGACGATATTATTATAGCGAGAGAGCAATTAGTTTAAAGTGGAGCACCGAGCTAAATAACGCCGGCTTGTGACTCGAGTGATCAACGCTCAACGAGCATCCAGTAGTCATCCAAATGAAGGACGAGCCAAAATACTAATGATGTAAGTATATGAGTGGAAGCTAATATGACAGTGAATACTATATAAGTTGATGTTATATAATGAGAAAGAGCACGGTGCGCAGTAAGCGACCGTTGTATAAGTGTTGTTAAATAGTAATATGGCAGATAAGACCAGTTATGAGTTAAATTCAGTGGAGATGCAAGGTAAGAGATGATAAATAGACTGGGCAATAAGCCAGTGGTTGGTACTATGTGATAAGGAACTCAGTGTGGATTCCGTTGCTAATAAGAGATTTACTGTCAAGAGTTTACGCCTCTGCACTCTGTATGACTGAGTGTTTTGGTATTGCATTTGAACAGTAATGATCGAGTGCGATGGATAGGATTCTGGAAATGTTAATTGTGGTGGAAACAGAAAGCGGCTTATAACGCCATAGTGACTGATGCATAGGAAATGCAAGGACATACCGAAGAATGAGTACTTGTACATGACCAAATGTGGAGGCATGATTAAGAATAAGTGACTACAGTAGCACTAAATATCAAATATTGGTATGGAATATACCTCAAGTGTGGGAAATAACCGAGAGAGCACTACACACTAGGTAGTAGCTCAACCTCAACCAACAGTAAGTAGGAAGGAATCAAGTCAATCATTGTGAAATACGTAGCAGTTTACGCAGTAAATTATTAGAGAAGTGGATGGAAAGTTTTGAAACTCACCGAATTCGTTCACGGTAAGAGATACCACGCGTCGGTTGAGAAACCGTTATTACCAAGATAAAGGTGATAATTGGAGATGTACAATACAGTAAGAATAACGAGTGGGGCAAACTAAGCTCTACAGTTATCAGAGTTGCGCAGCAGAAACTAGTGAGCCAGCGATTCAAGTGTTGAATGTGCATAGTGAACAGGAGTGAATGGCTAATTATTAATGCCTAGAAGCCTCACAGGCCAGAACCGAAACCAGTTAAGAGTTAAAGCAAACTCCAATGAGAATTCTTGGTTTAGGAACTAAACCGCCAATATGGTTAAGATCCTCTAACCAGAATGCATTGTATAACAGACCGCGTGGAAGTTAAAGTGCTTCACGACGGCAGAACGTTTTAAACCAATGATTAAGTGATTGATTACGTGGGCGTAATCCCTTTTAAGGGGGGTAGAGCGCAAGTGTACGTGACCTATGTTGTGCATAGCACAAAATAATTTGTTTTGATGATTGGTGTGTGTGTTACGTAAACATACGCATTCATTCATGGTTTAATTGTGGTAATTGCGCACAGAAGATGCGAATACCATTGTGATAAGTGTGTTTATTTGTTAACAGTTGTGTGTGATAGTACAAGTGTGGGGAGTAGAGAAACTCCCGGGGAACAAAAACCCCGACAGTGTATAAATGTGAAACTGTGTGTTGTATTTTGATAAAATATATGTGTATATATACAATATAGTGATTCATGAAAAGGGTATGAAACCGACATAGAACCTAGTGAGAATAAGATTCCCTAGGTAACAAGATTAAAGTGAATGGAGATAACTGGTAGACGGAGTTCTATCCTTTGGAGATGTAATGATTATGACTAGAAAGACTAAAAGATAGAAAATTGGAAATGGGTGTATTATTTGGTGCGTGAAAATGAAGTGGGAGGTGGAACTTGATTTGCATGCGATCAAGGGAAGCCGAACACAAATTGGGGTGGAAGGATAGTTCGACACTGATGCTGATCACATCAGGGTTGGATGATTCTTGAAGCTCCCTATAAGTGGTCACAAATAACCACGCTAAAAAAAGAAGCAAAGAGCATAAGTTGGACTTGGAGTTGTATGTGTTTTCAAAAGGATTTTGAATTGGTATTTATAAAACGTCGATAGATACCTTACATTATGGAAGTACTCTTACTTAACCTCACAAGGAAAAATTTTAAATTTAAGTGATTGTTTTGATCTCCCAAAGGAACGGGGATGGAAGGTGTCCATCGCGACCGGGTTCTGCGGGATCACTGTGTACATAAAGGATATCTTTGATTGTTATACATGCTATGACATGTTGTGTGGTATGTGAAATAAATACTATTTTGACCTTGAGTCCTAATGTGGTTGAGTTCCGAAAGTTGTTGTGTTACGTAGACCTATGTGTCTAAATGTTGTTGTGTTACCTAGACCTATGTGTCTAAATGTTGTTATGTTACCCAGACCTGAGAGTCTAAGGGTTGTTATGTGAGTACAATGTTGATTAAGGTACCCGGACCACTAAGTCCGAGGTTAACATGTAAGTATGTTATGGTATGTTTGTTATGTTATGTTATGTATGGATGTGAATATGTTACCCGGACCATTAAGTCCAAGGGTGTGATGTAAAGTATGTTTGGTTATGGAAGTTTATTTCCAAGTGATTCCTGCGTTCTAATCAAAATGATGTGTGGGAAGTGTGAACTTCGAGGATGAAGTTCTTTTAAGGGGGGTAGATAGAAATACCCCAAACCTTGATATATTGTTTAAATACTAAACTATGATATTTAAAGGCTAAAAAGTGCCTTAGAAACATCAGTGTACAATTTAAACCATGGTGAAAACAATAAGTACCATGAATACAGTTTGAGCAAAAACATGCTCTAAGCTTGGAGTGAACTTGGTTAGGACCCAAAGAGCCTACCAAGACTAAATAATATTCAATTATGATTTAATAAGGCTAATTAAGTCCTTAGGAAACCTTGGTAGACAATTAAACCAAATAAAACACAAATAAATACCTTAAAGTCAATATGGGCAAAAATGTGCTCTAAGCTTGGGATTAGTTTGTATAAGACCTAAAGGTCATACCTATACCTTAATTATATGTTAATGAACATATAAAATCAATTACTAAAGAAAACCAAGCTTGAAAACAAGTTAAAATACAAAATGTGCTTTAAGGAGTCTTAAAGCACATTTTTGAAAAATTGTCTTGTAAATGAGTTTTGAATGGCTAAATGTCCATCATTACTCTTTAATTAACATGTGTACTACTTAGTATCACATTAGGAAGTCTAAATCAATGGGAAATCAAAAATTTCACAAATATGTGCCTTAGTTTGTGAATAGTAACTAAATTGTACTAGTTTATAACATAAGTCAATATAAGTGACTTAGTTGGTCAACAAAGACCACCAAAGAGCCTAAACTACTAAGGGGGCCGGTTTTTCATGTGTGACTCACCACACTTGACCAATCAAATAAACAAGGAAAGTAATAAAGCATAGTTACTATTTGCTTTTAGTTTAAATATCTCCAAAAGCAAGCTTTTCTTCTCATTCTCTTCATTCTCCTTGCTTCCCCACCGTCTCCAACCTCCCTTCTCCCTTCTCATTCTCGGTTTGCTACAGCCCACACAACTACTCCATCTTTGAATGCTTGTAATTCCTAGCTCCATATACCAAATCAAATTCTAAGACCATATTTGTCTTAGTTAGGCCAAGCTCTACACTTCTCTCTTTTCAAATCTTCAAAAGCCTCATTTCGGTGCCATGGAGATTCACCATTGAAGGAGCTTGAGCTCAACTTTCCATGCCTTGTCATTCTCCTTTGCTTCAAGGTAAGGAAAAACCAAAGAAAACAACATTTCCTTCATTTTTATTACATGTCCGAAAATTCACCATTAATGGTGTCTTCTCTTGTTCTTCCTTAGCTCCATTTCAATCTTCCAAGGGCTTGGTGGAGTCCTCTCTTGATGCTTATTCAAGCTCTCTTTTATTCCAAGGTAAAACAACTATCCTAAAGTGTATAGACAATGTATATAACCTAGGGTTTGTAAATGAGTTTAAGCATGAAGCTTGAATGCTCATTGGTTTTACTTGTATATTGATTAGAACATTGACAAGTAACCAAGTCCTCTTGCCGATTTCCAAACAAGGAAGAACAAAGGTGTTCAAGTAAAAATCTTGAAGAAAAGAGGTAAATGTGTTAACCTAATGTGGTTTAAAATGCATTAGGAAAAATAAGCTTAAGTTGTTCATTAAAACTACTTAAGGAGCTAATGGTAAATGAGTTAGTAAAATGCTCTCAAGGAGTTTATTAAGGGCATATGAGATGTTGAGTGTATTTGCAGGTCAAAGGCAATATATATGTGGGAAATTCAGTGTTTAAGGTTTATGCAAGTTAAGGGCCTAAGAGCCATGTTATTTAAGGGCCTAAGTGCCAAGCAATTTAAGTTCATGCACTATATTGTGATGTTGTGTAGTTTGAGGTTTAGTTGTGTGTAAAGGGTGTTCCTTGTAAAGTTGTGTCTTTGATGTTTAAAGGATGAAAAGCCATGTGTTGTGTATAAGGATGTGAATTAAAACATTGAGTGTTCTTGGGTTGTATTAAAGTGAACAACTATGTGTTTTGGTGTTAGGTGATACAAGAGAGGCTATGGCGAAATTTGGTTAATGAACAAGGAGTTTTAAGTGTCTAAATGATGTGTGGTAACCTAGGTTGAACTAGGAATGATTAAGGTTTAAATTGGTGAAAGAAGGTGAATTAAGGTGTTCTTAAGTGTTAAAATGTCTTGGGTGTTATCTTGGAGGAATTAGGATGCAAATGAGAATTTTAAGGATACTTCAAGATCATGGTGAGTTGTGTTAAGGATTTATACAAGTTTTAGTACCAATGAGGAAGTAAGGTGTTGTAAGGAAGATGTGTGAACTTGTGGAGAGGATTCTTGGAAGGACATAAAGTATTTATGGTGGGCTAAATATAGTGTGGGAACATGCTATAAACCTAAGGGGGAAACATTATAAGTGTTGGGCATTTAGGCAAGAAATGAGTAAGTGTTTAAGGGTATAGAAAATGAAGTTTTTGGCACGTCCGAACTACCGTCCGAACTTGGACGTTCGGACATGCCCCGTTGCGTGTAAGTTTCCTGAGCTTTGACCAGTGTCCGAACTACCGTCCGAATTTGGACGTTCGGACACACCTACCTCTATTCTCTGTTTTGGCCTCGAACAGCGTCCGAACTTGGGAAGCTCGGACGCATGTTCGGACAGTCATCAGTATACACCCATTTGAGCCTCGAACAGCGTCCGAACTTGGGAAGTCCGGACACAAGTTCGGACAAGGCACTGTTTTGACCAAAAACTTTGTTTAAGGTTAGAAAATGATATCTAACGATGGTAATTGATAAGTAATGATGTTATGAGATTGTTAAGGACATGTTAAGTGAGTTATAATGATAATTGAGTGGGTGTGAAGTTGTGTTAAAATGTAAGAATAAAACAAGTTAAAATGTGAAGTTATATAACTAGTTAACGGGAGTAAGTAATGAACTTAAACTTTAAACAATAAGTTACCCCGGTGTTAATGAAAGTAAATGTAATGTTACCAGTTGTTCAAAGATGTTACGAGGAACATGTGATGGCACGTTAGAGTGAAACCCCGGCAACAGGTATGGTTTTCTTGCAACCTGTGTCCTACCGGATTACACCGGCTTGTATGCCAATGTGTTTTTCTGTATGTTTGCCACGTTATAAGATAAATCATGAAACGAGTTTACAGTCGTTATTGTTGTTGTGTGTTGCGTACCGATACCGGTAACCTCTAATGCGCATGAAAGGCTAGTTAACCATTATTAGGTAAACGTAAGAGAACGGTATCCGGTAATAACGTTTCCAACCTAAGGAACGTTCTAACCACGACTATGCGTGAGTTAGTTATGTGTTTGTTTGTGCGTGTTAATATGTTCACTTCCCTTGTATGTGGCTAACTAGACTTAACCACCTGATTGTGAATTAATGTACTAAGTCCAATAATGAGACTTCTAACAAGTGCTGACCGGGGAGTGAGGAGTCCGGTAGTTCCGGCCACGCGTGTGACTATGGGGGTCGTTGTCATATCAGGTTCGATCCTCTCTGTATGTTATGGTTGTTTTACCTTTTTGGTTTCCAACCTTCCCTTTAGCTTAACCAGGGCTATTTTACTGACTCACGTCGGGCCACAGGGGCATACTATGTTTGTTTGGTGTGCTTGGATTACTATATCCGACGCACCTTGGTGTTAAGTTATCCGTTCATTTAACGAGACGGTAACGAGTTATGTAACGAGCTTATCATGAGTCTGGCAACATTCTCTAGGCTCTACAAGTGAACTGACTATGTTTGGGCCGGTTCGTAAAGGGAACCGTTCCCGTTATGTTATGTATTATTGTTGTGCTGCAATTCTTATTGCAATGTGATGTTATATGTTGTTAAGATGTGGAGTATGTGGATCATGGATATGAATTCCAGTGTATTGTAAGAGGCGTTTAAGGATAACCCGATTGGTGGGTAAATGACGTCTATTAAGGAAATAGCTCCATTAAAGGAGAAACACTCTAGGGGTTAAAGATCACAATGGGTGATTTATTAAGTGTAGATGTGTTTTATTGAGCCATTGTTGTGCAGTTTAATGTGTGGTGCGTTTGTAGTTTACATGCATGATTCAAATGTAATCAACCGCATGTTAAGACGACAAATAGTTGTGCATGGCCCGGTAGCATGCGGGCTGCGGGATTACCATACCAGCAAAGGTGCTGAGCCCCTGGGGGGCCACCCTTTCTCTTCTTTTTCCTATTCCAGGTACAAGGAGCTGGAAGCCGTTCGAGAGTAGGACGGGGTAGGTGGTTTGTACATGGGTAGTCATTTAAGTTGTATATGTACAGTAGGTGTAGTAAGACCGAAATTGTTATCGGCATTAGTTTGTAAATACTCGGTACAGTTGGAAGGTATATGTATGTTGTTGTTGTTAACGGAAAGGGATAGTAATGTGTAGTCGCTCGGAAATCTAGTCCATCAGACCGATACAATGTATATGTAATAGCCTTGTTAGCCACGTGGGTGGTCAACGGCGTGTAACACCAGCGAGTTAAGTAATGTGATGAAGTCTGTCTTCCGCTGCAGTTTGTTGATAAGTGTGTTGTTGATAGTTGGGGTGTTACAATTTCTCACGCTAAATCCGAAGCTCCGCGAAAGTCTACGGATCTGGATTACATACATACTACGTATTAGTATTCTATGCAACAAAACTACAAGATACCCCGTACCGTCACTAATCACTCCTGGTTAATTCCCCGTTATTATATCACTGTCGGTTCTCGGTTTTCGGGTTTTGTTATGTCGGTGTTATATTGTTGTACAATATTGATTATGATATAACCTCCTAACAAACCATGTCTTTTAATTATAGGTTGTGGTTATATATATATATATATGTATTTATATAACTTAGATATATATTCATTATCGCATGTACAATATTATACAATTGTATATTTATATAGTTGTCACTATATTTTATGTATAACTTGTTCTTATGTTATACATTCACCCTTAGCATTTTATTATCCACAGGTTGGTCAATTTAGTTGACCAAGTCAAGATATTGACTTGACCTAGTTGTATTTATCTTGGTTAATTTTCCAAGAATATAATACTTATATAATTCAAATTAAATATCATGAATGATATAATTCACTATTGTTACATAATTTACATCTTAACATTAGAACTCATTACCTAATGTTTTATAATTACATCCTCTCATCTTATACTATCCATTAATGATACTATATGGTTGTCCAACCATATTATATAATTCATTATATTATATATATATATATATATTTATGGGTCCATTTATTAATATGGTATTTCTTCATAATATATTCATCCTCCCTTAATGAATATTTTTATATTATAAGTGTTACAACCCTTATAACATTATAAACCATATTATAAATTTCATTTATAAATACCCCATAATTTCCGTAACTGCTCACTCATTTCTTCTATTTACAAAACCACCACATTATTTATATGATGTTACATTATATATTTATACCATTTATAACCTATAGTTATAATATGTCATAAATTACCGAACATACCCAAAGTATTTCGGTTTTTATTCTTTTCACCTATACTTTTAAAAATTACATAATAACCTCAAATCTTATTATATTGTTACAACTATACCATATATCTTATATTATGATATTATACTCTTATATTTGTATAACCTATGATTGTAACACATTTTTAAAATCCCGAACAGACCCACTTCTGTCCAGAATAATTTCCAAGCCCACTAACTTTCTTAAATTACCATTTGACCCCTTTTTATTATACATAGTATAATAAGGATATAATAAACTATATATTATACACCTAATTCATTTGAACTCCAAAATCAACCCAATAAACTTCTAAAAATTCCCAACAGACCATGGGTGTTAAAAACTCCATTTCATACCCTAAACTTTCAGTATTTCCAAATACACCCCAAATATTATATAACTTTTACAATTTAATACATAATCTATTATAAGTTAGTATTTAATTCAATAAATTATCAAATCTGGTCAAAGTCTCCTATATGGTCAATGTTTAACCCCTAAGTATAGTTTTGAACACAGTTTCTCGGTGATTACAAATATTACCCAAAATTTTCCATAATTACAATTTTACCCCAAAACTTTATAAAATCCTATAGTTTTCATTTAAACTCCTTTTAATACCTAGTTTTTGGCTATATTCACCTACAACCCTCCAAATTTTATTTATTTACGGTTTATACCCCAAATATTATGCGAAGTGCATAAATTAATGTAAATGTACTTTTAAGCTTAAATAACTCAAATAAAATGGCCTAATGACATGGCCTTATTACAACATTGAACTTGTAATATAAATTACACTTAAATTTCATCAAAAACATTTTAAACTCTAGGCCTCTCCCACAAATTCTCCATATTTTCTAGTTTTCCATATAATGTCTTAAACTTGACAATTATGCCACTTAATCTCTTAATTAATTAGCCAAGGTTTTCTATAACACTTCCTAGTCATTTTTAAAGTAAAAAATGAGCATGTAACTAGGTTCACTCTCGACAATCATTATAACATAAGCTCCCAAGTATATAAACATAACATTAAGGTGTTTGTACCTTGATTTAAATGAGCTTTAAGCCTTGTTTGGCCACGGCAGGATGGGGGAGATTTTAGGCAGCTTCTTCAACATGTTCAAACAACAAGATAATGATATAGTTAAGTTCCAAAAAGTGAACTAACCATAAGAACAACTATAAGCCATGAAAACCTAGATTCTTACCTTGAAATCCTAAGGCTTTTCTAAGATGTTCTCGGCCCTATTTTCCAGAGGTAAAAGAGTATCAAAATCACCACAAAACCATGGTAATTAACAAGACTACAACAAGGTAGAAGGGTGTTAGAATTTACCTAGACAGAATTCCTTAAGGGACGTAATTTGTCTTTGAATTAGGCCCTCTTTGAAACAATGAAGTAGGTACTGAATCTACATAATAATGGAGGGGAAATGAGAATACTCAAGGAAAACTCCATTGAGTTTATGGAAGTCAAGAAGAGAGCTTAAGGTTCATTTTTACCTTACATGGTGATTTTTACCAACCTTGGTCCTTGTTCTGGATTCAACCAAAAATACTCCCCTTAATACAAGGTAAATTCAATGAGAAGAAGCCATGGAAGGTGCTTGATGTTTAGCTCAAAGGATAGGTTTAAGAATGTTGAAGAAAATGAGCTAAATTATGATTTAAGGCATTACCTTATACCAAGTGTATTGATGTCTTTGTTCTTTCTTAAGAGCTCAGGTTGGGAGAGCTTAGGGAGTATGAATCTCAGATATAATAGGACAAGAGGAAAGAGAATGTCTAGTTTGTGACTTAAGTAAGGGGTAAAATAAAGAAGTGAATAGTAAAGTGATGATTCACCAACTTTGGAAGATATTTTGATCAAGTTTGGTTTTCTGTCCTCCACTCCTTAATACTTCCACCCACTTATGGTCAAGGATAGATCAAGTATTGACCATTGACCTTAGTAATTAAAGCTTAATTTGGCACTATTTGAGTACTATTCACATTTTAGTGCTAAACTTTGGATTTTTTGTAAATCTTTGGATTAGGAGATAATAATGTGATACTAAGAGGTACACATGTTAATTAGGGTGTATACAGGCCATTTAGCCATCCAAAGTCAAGTTTTTAACACTTTGACAAAAATGTGTCTTAAGGAGTTTTAGTGCTCCTTTTTGTGTTAAAACTCATTCTAGAACTTGGTTTGCTTTGGTAATTGTTTTATTATGTTCATACCTTAGTTATAAGGTTTAGGAATTCACTTTGGATCCTAATTAAGGTGATACAATCTTATGGGTATCCTAAAACACAACTTACGCTTTAAGTGATCTTATGGCATGTTTTTGCTTTATAAGATTTTAGATTGTTCCTCTATGGTCTTAAGATGATGTTTAATCTTATTAGACCATTATTAAATCATTTAATCATGTTTTAGAAGTTAGAGGTATTTCAATCTACCCCCCTTAAAGAGACTTCGTCCCAAAGTCGTTTGTCACATTCAGTTTCCCTAAGGAATCAAGTTCCACTAGGTATACAACAGTCTCACTACTAGGGACCATGTCCCACTAGGTTCAAACCTAGTATGCATATGTTGTAATCGACACAGCGCTAATATTGTTCCACATATCCCTATTCAATCTTGCATAGCACTAGATAAGGTGCTTAACCAACAGGAAGTACTCAAAGGTACTAGATATATATATCAGCCAAGTGCACTAAGACACATACATACCATGTATAATTCAAACATACAACAATCACCAAACAACCATGTATGACGCAGCATATAACCAAAACACACCACAAAAGCACACAAAATACAAGACCTAGTGCATAAACATATGCACATGCCAAGTGGCTCTACCCCCCTTAAAAAGGTTTGACCATGAACCAGTACAAGTATAACAGCTACTACTCGAAGAGTGCTGGATGCTTCACTCTCATGGAGTCTTCTAACTCCCATGTAGCCTCCTCCACGTCATGGTTCTACCAGAGAACCTTGACCATGCTAACGGCCTTGTTCCTAGTCTACCTCATCTTTGTATCGAGGATGTGGAGTGGTACTTCTTCATATCGAAGAGCGGGGTCCAACTGAAGTGTCTCTGGCTCTAAAACCTGTGATGGATGGGGCACATACCTCTTCAACTGAGAAACGTGAAAGACGTTGTGCACCCTCCCGAGCTCTGTTGGAATATCCAGTCTGTAAGCTAATGGACCCACTCGCTCCGTGATCGCATATGACCCAACATACTTCGGGCTCAGCTTGCCCTTCTGCCAAAACCGGAAGATCCCCTTCATGGGTGACACTCGAAGAAATACTCTATCATCAGTAGTAAAATCGATGTCTCTCCTTCTGATGTCGGCATAGGATTTCTGCCGATCCTAGGCTGCCTTCATGTTCCTACAAATCTATAGGACATCCTCCTTAATCTGCTCTAGGTGCTCAAGTCCTAGAAGTGTAGTCTCACTGGCCTCGTCCCAGCATAAAGGAGTCCTACACGGTCTACCATAAAGCGTCTGGAATGGTGGCATCTGAATAGAGGAGTGGTAGCCGTTGTTGTAGCCGAACTCTATCAGATGTAGTCACTCTAACCAGCTCCCTTGAAAATCTAAGGCACATGCTCTCATCATGTCCTCTAGTGTCTGGATGGTCCTCTCACTCTAACCGTCGGTCAGAGGATGGAATGCTGTACTCAGCTTCAGCTTTGTACCCAAGGCTTCCTAAATCTGACCCCAGAATCTAGATAGAAAACGAGGGTCCCTGTCAGACTCAATGGTCTTTGGCACACCATGGTGTCGGATCACCTCCTTCTAGAAGAGGTCCGCTAACTTCGGGACCTTCTAGGTATCCTTCATAGCCATAAACTTCACCACTTTCATAAGATGATCTATAATGACCCAAATCATGTTCAGTCCTCCCTTAGTCGGTGGGAGACCAACAACAAAGTCCATCGAGATGTCCTTGAACTTCCAGCAAGGAATAGGCATGGATTGCACTAATCCACCGGGTCTCTAGTGCTCAAACTTAACCATCTGACAAGTCAAGCATCTAGTCACAAATTCGGCTACATCCTTTTTCATCCCACTCCACCAGAAATGGACCTTCAAGTCCTTATACATCTTTGAAGAACCTGGGTGGACAGATAAGGACGAGCAATGAGCTTCCTGGAGTATCTTATCCTTCAGATCAGGAGAAGACTCTAGGATACACAACCGGCCATTCAATCGAACCAAGCCATCGTCGCTCTGTTGGAAGTCATACTTCTGACCCTCAAAACAACCCTCAGCCAGTTTCTGCCTGATTGTAACAGCCCAGTATCCCACTATTGTGATATTGTCCGCTTTGGCACGTAGACTGCATGGTTTTGTTCCTGGGGTTTTCTAGCCCTAAAAGGCCTCACAACAAGGAGAGGTATCCCCACCCATATAAGGAGTGGTTCGTTCTCCCCTCCAATAGATGTGGGAGGTAAACCTTAAGGGTATTGCACTCCACCCCCTTAGGAGCCCAACACCCTCGTAGGCCCACCAGCACACCGACCTGGGTCTGGCTCTGATACCAGCTGTAACAGCCCAGTATCCCACTATTGTGATATTTTCTGCTTTGGCATGCAGACCGCATGGTTTTGTTCCTGGGGTTTCCTAGCCCCAAAAGGCCTCACAACATGGAGAGGTATCCCCACCCATATAAGGAGTGGTTTGTTCTCTCCTCCAATCAATGTGGGAGGTAAACCTCAAGGGTATTACACTCAAAATAAAATTCTCCTTCACTTTCTCCCAGGTTCAAACACTGGGCAGTTGCCCACCCTTGAAAGTGTGCTAACTAGTTTGGGGTTAAGTTGTAATAAATTAAAATATTAGGAGAGTAATCATGCTATGCATGACATTTGAGGAATTTATGGAGTATAGTAAAGTTGTATGACATTTTGAAGAAAGGAGATGTATAACATACATAATATATGTATGCTTGTGTAAAAAGGAATTAAGTTGTAAAGATTAGAAACTAAGTGGAGTATATTTGTAATTGGAAAGTTAAGTGGTGGAGTACTAATTAAAAACAGAATGGGCTATATATTAGTAATTAGTTGGTTAAGAGATTTAAGCTAAAAGTCGTAATGATCGGGATTTAGTTAAGACAAGAAAACGTCGCATAAAATAGCGAGACGATGTTGACGTCGCATAAATATAGCGAAATAACAAGGAGTGTATTAAGAGGAGCAATGTGACAATAGTGTGACATTAGATTTATAATATTGTATACATACACGTGTATATATAGTTAGCATGTTAAAACCAAGGAAATGGTTAAGACAAAAAGACGTCACGCGAAATGACGAGACGGTTAGACCGTCACATGAAATGATGAAGTGATTAGGGATTGATTAAGAGAGTTACATATGTTAATGGAATAGTTATGAGATGATTAAGTTATTAACGTACCCGACTACTATATTATAGGAACTAGTTAGTCGAAGGTGTTCGACGGTTAGGCGAACATCATTTTTAGAGCTAGCCAATCTCCTGTGGACGGTATGGTTTTCTTGCAGCTTGCTTGCTAATGAGGTTTACCTTCATCTTGTGTGCCGTTTGTTTATATGTTACAACTAAACAAGATAAAGCATGAAACTAGTTTACCGCATTTTGTTGCGTGTTCGTATTATACTAACACGACATACCTTGAGTTTACTTACTAACTTCGGTTAATAAACGAATGTGAAAGAACATGAGACACTCTCTGTTATTGGTTGGTTAATATCCGAAAGAGGTTTACCTAACAAACATTGTCTTCGAGACTTATACTAACTGAAACTTGGGGGGGAGGGAGTGAGGAATCCGGGACTGACTCCGATCATGCATGTTTAGCTAGGAGGTCAGTATCTGTATCAGATTCGTCTTCCATTTGAGACTCATCTACGAACTCGTCATCTAGAGTCGACGAACAGACTCAGCCACCTTGGATTACAATACAAGGTGGGAGGCCAGATTAAGATGGTGCAGTGGGATCTCCTAAATCCCAATTTAAGAATTATTGTTTATTTAACCAGTAGAGTTAGTAGCTAATTGGCTAGGGTTACTTTTGACCTGACAAAAATAAACAACGGACTAAGGTACAACCAGATCTAATTAAAGAATGGTTGACATTTATGAGATGAGGTTGAATACGAGAATTAAATAATTCTCAGGCTTAAGGAGTTAAGGAGCTAACTCACTTACTTAATGAACGTCCGTTACATCGTTCGATCTATTTGAGCTATGATTATTTCAGATAATTACGTAGTGTGTTATCATACTTCTTTCTATTGTATGTATGATTAATCAATTGCATGTATACGACCAATTAGTCGTGTGTAGCCTCGTTAGCTTGTGGGCTGCACATTTATCATACCAGCAAAGGTGCTGAGCCCCTCGGGGCATCCATATTATTTTTCAGGTAAGGGATGGAAGACGACTCATCCTGAGAGTAGGAGAGGGTAGACGTATTCCAAGTTTTCTTTATTTTGTTACCTGAGTTGTGCATGTACACTCAGGGTTGTAGATAGTAGACGTTTAGCGAACTTGTATTAGCGGTACGAGAAACTAGATACTCGTTATATTTTGGTTTAACTATTGTAAGTCTTTGCTTGGTATATTCGGGTCCATCAGACCGTAACTGGAGATTATAGTATGCCTAGTTAGTCACGTGGGTGACTTATGGTGGTAACACCAAACTTAGTAGAATTTACGCTGCAATTTTATGTTAAGATATGGAGGTTTAAGCGACAATCGTAGTATTAATGGTTAGGGTGTTACACTGATACTCTTCATATACTTGTTGTCGCTATCCTGTGCATCTCGTATCTCATCGATCAAACAGCTGCCCGTTAGAAGAGTAAACAAAGAATGTGCTCGGCGGCTCAGGGCGTCGGCTACAACGTTCGCCTTGCCCTCCTTATACTTAAGGTCTATGTCATAGTCCTTCAGGAACTCGACCCATCTTCTCTGTCTCATGTTCAGCTTCTTCTGAGTGAAAGAGATGCTACAAACTCTTGTGATCAGAGTAGACGGTGACTATCACACCATAAAGATAGTGGCGCCAGATCTTCAGTGCGAAGACTACTGCGCTCAACTCAAGGTCGTGTGTGGGGTAGTTCACCTCATGCTTCTTTAGCTGTAGGGAGGTGTAAGCAATGACCTTCTCATGCTGCATAAGCACACAACCTAGACCGATTCCAGAGGCATCACAGTATACCTCGAACCTATCAGCGCCCTCAGGGATAGTAAGAACGGGTGCCGATGTTAGGAGATCCTTCAGTGTCTGAAAGGACTGCTCGCACTCGGCAGACCATATGAACTTAGACTCCTTCTTCATTATATTTTTCGTCGGTTTGGCCACTCTAGAGAAGTCCTTTACGAACCTTCGGTAATAACTGGCCAAACCTAGAAAGTTGTGGATGTCTGTTACCGTCTTCGGCCTCGGCCAACTCTTCACTGCCTTGATCTTGGCAGGGTCTACAGATATCCCGCTAGCTGACATGATGTGCCCCAAGAATGACACGCTGTCCAACCAGAACTCACACTTCGAGAGCTTGACATACAACTAGTTCTCTCTCATGATACTCAGAATTCGCCTCAGATGTAACTCATGCTCCTCCTGAGTCTTAGAATAGACTAGGATATCATCGATGAAGACCACAACTGAACTGTCAAGCTGTTCTCTAAAGAGGCGGTTCATCAGGTCCATAAATATGGCTGGCACATTCGATAATCTGAATGGAATAACAGTGAACTCGTAGTGCCCATACCGAGTTCAGAAGCTGTCTTCTCCACATCACCCTCTACAATCGTGATCTGATGGTAGCCTGATCTGAGATTTATCTTTGAGAATACACTAGCTCCACTCAGCTGGTAAAACAAGTCATCGATCCTTGACAACGGGTACTTGTTCTTGACCGTGACCACATTCAGCTCGCGGTAGTCGATGCAAAGCCTCAAACTACCGTCCTTCTTCTTGACGAACAGCACCGGAGCACCCCAAGGAGATACACTAGGTTGGATGAATCCCTTGTCGAGGAGATCCTCCAACTGTAGCTTTAACTCCCTATCTCTGCAGGTGCCATGCAGTAGGGTGCCTTAGCAATAAGCCCCGTACCAGGTAGAAGGTCGATGAAGAACTCAACTTCACGCATAGGCGGCATGCCTGACAACTCATCATGGAACAAGTCGGGGAAGTCTACCACGATTGGAATATCAGAGTCCATCTCATCACTCTACCTCGTGTCCTGAACATAACAGAGAAAGGCCTGATTACCTTCCTCATGTCCTTTATCAGGGATAGCGCTGACACGATCTTGACAGATGGTTCTTCTCTCACACTACGGTATGACACTATGTTGCCGCTCGGCCCCTTCAGCAGTAGTCGATGCTCTGCACAGTGTAGGCTGCCCTTGTACTTCTGCAGCCAGTCCATAGCAATAATGACATCGAAGCCCAAGTTCTTGAACTCGATCAGTCGATGGGGAAGGTCTCAGTCATAATGCCGATCTCTAGTCCAGTGTACTGTCTAGTGCGTCCAACTGTCTCCCTAGAAGGAAGAGTGACTGAAAAGTCAGAGAGCTGTTCGGGGGCTGCCTTCAGCTTCTTCACGAATGTAGAGGAGATAAACGAGTGCAAAGCCCCGGAGTCGAACAATATGGACGCACTAACACCATCGACAGGAAGGGTACATGAGGTTATTTCTCATATTAGCATCGAGTCTGATTTAATCACTTATTTATTGTTGATAAGCCGCAGACTTATCATATTTTATGCATTAGATTTAGTATTATATTTATCTAAATAGAGTTATATATGTGTTATTTATATATATTATGTGTTAAAGTATATTATTTGTACAGACTTATGTTTTTGTGAGTTTTCTGTGCAAGGAATGATTTTCTAGGCAAAAGTTCAAGTGATGCCGGACTCAATGCCGGATTAATCCTGCATGGCATGAGCATAGATCGGAAAAGGAGCTTTTCCGGATACGATGCCGGGTAGATCCCATCTGGCATAAGTGAGGAGTCGCCACTGTTGACCAGACGATGGCAGTTATTGACCGTTGGAGATTTAGCTAGTGCCGGGTGTGATGCCGGTATCTTCTACCCGGCATATACACTGTTTTGCGCAAATTTGGCGGTTTCGACCGTTAACAGTTGGGCACATTTCCCACGTGTGCCGGCTACTGGTGATCCGCACGACGCCCGGCAAGAGATTTTGAAGCCCTATAAATAGGCCGTGGGGCAACATCATTTGACACATTCCAACATCATATTACACTCCATTCCATACTTCATTTCCGCCTCATTCCAAGTGTTGGTGTCCAAGGCATTTCTACGGATCCATCCACAAGAAGAAGAGAAGATTTCCTTTTCGGGTTAAGGCTATAACCAATCTCCTTCTCCCTCATGCATTTCTTCCTTATTTGAGTGGATGGTGAAGTGGAGATCCTTGTTAGTATTGGTTAGGGATGAATTCCTTCTATGTAAACACTATGATTATCTCAATAAATTCAAGCGTTCATTAAGATTCTGGTTCTTATGGCAAGAGAATTAGTTGACCACTCATTCTCTTTGTACAAATTGTACTTAAGGGAAAAAAGCCCAAGAGTAGATAGGTTAGACAAATCTTAGTGGTCTTTAAACATTGTCTTCTGCGCCTCAGCGGGAGCAAGACTTGAGATTGCGAGTTAACCCATCTTCCCCCATTTCCTTATTCATTTCGTGGCATGATATATGCTCGATTTGTTAATGGGTTTTGAGTTTCTTGTTCGAAGCAAGAGAGTGGTTTTTACCATATGAACGTGCCGGGTGCACTGCCGGGTGCTTCCTGTCCGGCACATTCAAGACTTTGAATATGCCGTGCATCTGATGTCCGGCAGGACATCCGGCGCAATCATGTTGGTTGGTTAAGTTCGTGTCTTGAAGTTGCATTGCGTGATCATATTGATACTTGGGGTGGTTTAATCCTAAACCTCGCATTTAGATAGGTTTTAGTTAATTAATGTGTCATTTACATTTCCCCCCTTATTATTATAGAATAGGCTTTTGCCCGGATTAGGACTAGTTTTCTATAAGTCCCTTGGGTACGATATTCTCGGTCGTAATATATTTACACTATACTCCGACCGGGTTTTATTTTGCTACCCGTAGTAGAGTTGTAGGTTTAGTTATTTATTTTATTCTTTTTATGTATATAGTTTCCTCCAATTTTCTTGTTAGCAAATTGGCGCCGTTGCCGGGGACTTGGAATTAGTCCAAGTCCTAAATTCGGTAAAACGCCCTATTCTTTATTCTTGTATTCTTTGATTTATTTCGCCATTAGTGTATGCAGAATCGAAGGTGCCGTGCACAATGCCAGAAAACTGAAACCCGGCATAATCGGAGGAAGTCCGATGCCGGATAGTTTCTACCCGGCATACTGTCCGGCACTTTCAAGTTATTTTTATGATTCGTATAGTATTAAATTTTTAACAATTCAAATTCATTCTTGCTACTACCTTTCGTTATTTCTCTCTCCTAATAGTCCCTATACTATGATTCTTTAATTTAAATTTCGAGTTTGAACTTGCCGTGTATCGTGCCGGGTTTCTTATACCCGGCGTTTCGGAGGAAGTCCTATGCCGAATAGGATTCATCCGGCATATCACCCGGCATGTTCAATTTCTCTCAATATTTTCTGTCGTAAATAGTAGGGATAATTAGGAATGATCTCTTACAATCTCTTATGTACTCTTACATTTTGATTATCTTTTACATTTCATGTCTTTTAATTAAGTTATGTTCGATTTTTGGTCACGTCGGGCAACATGCTGGTTTGTATAAACCCGGCAGTAGTGGAGGAAGTCCACTGCCGGATAAGGGTCGCCCGGCACTCTGTCCGGCATAACCAAGAATTTTTTTTTGTATTTTGTAAGTTTAATTATGTCATTATATTATTCCTTTATTATTACGAAGTATTATAACATTTTCTCTTGCTCCTCCTGAAGTTATCAAGTGAATGCTTCTTCGGTCAACGAGTACTCCTGAAAATTTAGCCAACCTTGATCCGGAGATCGAGAGAACCTTGCTTCAAACTTTAGGCAACAACGAACCCTACAAAAAGCAGATCCTACACCAATGGCAGCACCTACCGCCCGTAACATAAACCGGCCTTCTAACCAAGGCCAAAAACCAGCAATCGACCTTCCTCTCCTTCCACAAAACGAATACAATGAATAACAAAAAATTAAGCCATATCATCAAATTAGATGCATAAAGGAGTTAGGTCTTTTCGACGGTACAAACCCGGACGATGCCCTGCTCCATGTCACCAAATTCTTGCAGCATACAAACAGCCTAACCTCCACAAATAACGTCCTCCAATATGACAGGCTTTCCCTCTTCCCCCATAGCCTTACAGGGAATGCCAGCAAGTGGTACCACAGTCTAACCCCCAGTACCATCACCACATGGGAGGACATGGCAACCATGTTTTATGACAAATTCATGGCCCCTAGTCGCACCCTGGAGATGATCGCCGAGATTTACAACTTCATACAACCTAGCTCGGAGAACATCTGTGAGACTTGGGACAGATTCAAAGGGTTGCTGCGCACATGTCCACACCACGGCGTCACCAAGGAACAACTATCTCAGTTGTTCTACAAAGGATTGGTCAACCAGTGCAAGACAATGATCCTATCCTCTCTTGGTGCAGACATATTAAAGAAGCCTGGAGATCAATTCCTTAGTGGGGTTGAATCTCTTTGCGAAGAGATTAGGGATTGGGCCACCGGTGGAACCAGGGGTAGTACCGCTGGTTTATATCAAGTGGGAGAGGGCGATGCTAAATTTGACAAACTTATGCAAAGTCATGAGCAGTTGTTGGAGAGCAACACTCAAACGTCCACGAAGGTTAGCGCTCTATAGAAGGTGGTAGAGCAAATAGCAATGAACAAACTTCCTCAACAGGCGAACGTGGTAAGTGCACGACCACACGCTCCAAGCCCTGACATGCCCGACTTTCAGAATGTTGAGGAAGTCAACTATGTGAGTAACCAAGGGTATCGGCAGCCATGGCAACAGGGGAACTAACCCCCTCAACACTTCCAGAGTCAAGCCGGCTACCAGGGAGGTCCAAGGCAATACAGACCATCCCATCCTGCATCATCATTAGAGGCTGAAATGGCTGAACTTCGTGACATGATGTCAGCCCTGATGAACAAAACCCAAGACACTCACAACGAGATCTCGACCATTCGCAAAGAGCACAAATCGTTGCAGTTGCAATTACAGCAACTTCTGACGCAACCAAGACAGCAAGGTCAACTCCGATCTCAAACGCAAACAAATCCACGGGAGCATGCGAATTCGGTCACTATCCTACCCAGGATCTCAAATGATGCCAAATAGCCTAAAAGGCTAAGTGTAGGGCGGCTCCTCCTCACGCCTTCACTATAAAACAGGGGAGTCCTTCATATCATTAAATTTTTCTCTTTTAATTTTATGTTATTGTTTTCAATTGCTTACATTATAGTTATTTTAGTTCATTAAAAAAAACACATTTTCTTTTTGAACACTGGGGACAGTGTTCCTGCCAAGTGTAGGGCAGGGACCCCCCTTAAAAAAAATAAAGTTTTATTTTTAATAAGCATAAGTTGTGAGTTTTATCGATGTTTTACTAAACTTTTTGCATGTTTTTGATTAAAATGAGATTAGGAATGACTAAAAACTTGTTCTCTCAAGAGGTAAGCTTTCTAATGTCTTATAGATTCCTGTTTTTAACTTTTTGATTCTTTTTAAATTGACATGAGTATATGATCTTTCTCCTAATTCTTTCCTTCATGTACTTTTGGGTATTATTTTCTTTTCTCTTCAAATTGTGAAAAATCTTTTGGGTGAAAATCTTAAAAAGGGTTTTTGTGCAAAAGAAAGAAGAAGAAAAAGAAAAAAAAAGAAACAAATCTTCTTCCAAAGGAAAAGCAATATATTCCTTGAGGTTGCATAAAATGCCTCAGAATAAAAGCAAGATATGAGAGTTTTTCCTTTTATTTTTATCCTAAATTCCCCGTTCTTCAATGCAAAAAAATCATGGTTGATTCAGAAACCCTTGCAAAATAGGGCTGAATAATAAAAACCAAGGATGAGTGTCTTGGCCATATTCAGAAACTCTTGAAAAATAGAGCTGAATGATGGAAACTGGAAAAAGGAGAGATTACAAATCCCTTATGCAAAATAGCCCAAAAGTTTTTGATCGGTTTTGAAATTTCTTTGCTTTTATACCCATTCGTATGTTTCTGATGGAATAAGGAGGTTTAAGTGATACTTGTGAAATAGCATCAGAGAGTTGAGAATATTTATCTACATTTCATTCTAGAGTTTATTAGTTGTGTGCATAAGTAATTAGTCCTTTCTAATCTTGTTTTGCTCGAGGACTAGCAAAAGGTAAGTGTAGGGCCTTGATAAGCCGCAAACTTATCATATTTTATGCATTAGATTTAGTATTATATTGATCTAAATAGAGTTATATATGTGTTATTTATATATATTATGTGTTAAAGTATATTATTTGTACAGACTTATGTTTTTGTGAGTTTTCTGTGCAAGGAATGATTTTCTAGGCAAAAGTTCAAGTGATGGCGGACTCAATGCCGGATTAATCCTGCACGGCATGAGCATAGATCAGAAAAGGAGCTTTTCCGGATATGATGCCGGGTAGATCCCATCCGGCATAAGTGAGGAGTCGTCACGGTTGACCAGACGATGGCAGTTATTGACCGTTGGAGATTTAGCTAGTGCCGGGTGAGATGCCGGGTATCTTCTACCCGGCATATACACTGTTTTGCGCAAATTTGGTGGTTTCGACCGTTAACAGTTGGGCACATTTCCCACGTGTGCCGGCTACTGGTGATCCGGCACGACGCCCGGCAAGAGACATTTTGAAGCCCTATAAATAGGCCGTGGGGCAACATCATTTGACACATTCCAACATCATATTACACTCCATTCCATACTTCATTTCCGCCTCATTCCAAGTGTTGGTGTCCAAGACATTTCTACGAATCCATCCACAAGAAGAAGAGAAGATTTCCTTTTCGGGTTAAGGCTATAACCAATCTCCTTCTCCCTCATGTATTTCTTCCTTATTTGAGTGGATGGTGAAGTGGAGATCCTTGTTAGTATTGGTTAGGGATGACTTCCTTCTATGTATACACTATGATTATCTCAATACAAATTCAAGCGTTCATTAAGATTATGGTTCTTATGACAAGAGAATTAGTTGATCACTCACTCTCTTTGTGCAAATTGTACTTAAGGGAAAAAAGCCCAAGAGTAGATAGGTTAGACAAATCTTAGTGGTCTTTAAACATTGTCTTCTGCGCCTCAGCGGGAGCAAGACTTAAGATTGCGAGTTAACCCATCTTCCCCCATTTCCTTGTTCATTTCGTGGCATGATATATGCTCGATTTGTTAATGGGTTTTGAGTTTCTTGTTCGAAGCAAGAGAGTGGTTTTTACCATATGAACGTGTCGGGTGCACTGCCGGGTGCTTCCTGTCCGGCACATTCAAGACTTTGAATATGCCGTGCATCTGATGTCCGGCAGGACATCCGGCGCAATCATGTTGGTTGGTTAAGTTCGTGTCTTGAAGTTGCATTGCGTGATCATATTGATACTTGGGGTGGTTTAATCCTAAACCTCGCATTTAGATAGGTTTTAGTTAATTATTGTGTCATTTACATTTCCCCCTTATTATTGTAGAATAGGCTTTTGCCCGGATTAGGACTAGTTTTCTATAAGTCCCTTGAGTATGATACTCTCGGTCGTAATATATTTACACTATACTCCGACCGGGTTTATTTTGCTACCCGTAGTAGAGTTGTAGGTTTAGTTATTTATTTATTCTTTTTATGTATATAGTTTCCTATAATTTTTAGTTAGCAATTGTCGGTTGTTAGTTGTCATACCTGTGAGGACATTACCGAACTCCTTGGCCTGCGCCATATCTAAGATGCTCAAGGTACCCTCCTTTTTGTTTTCGTGGCATGGAGTTAGGAATTAATGACATTAACAGATCGAAAACATATGTCTGAAGGCACATAAACTCTTATTTAATTTATCCAATTGGTATGACAACATGATTACACGCTTAGCTATCGAATTCATCAATACTGTCTGAAAGTTAAATTTAAACGGCCGGGTCAGATGTGGGTCTCATTCACTAGAGCTGGTGGGGCGATGTTGAGCTTGATGCTCTTAATCCCATGATACATAAGTCTCGAACCTCCATCAAATACCAACACATCCCTGGACTTGAGGACGATCTTACTTGCTAGATCCATCATCTTCTGGTCTCCATAGATAAATTCAGCATCGTCGCCAATGAAGAATGACACAACTCGTATTCCTCTAGTGATGGACTCGGTTGTCACATCACGGTCTTGGTGCATTCCAAGCCTTCTTCCTTTCTCGTAGTAGTTGATGATGCATACATCGGGTGTCATGTCGGGTAAAGGGTGTGTCTCACAGTCCTGGGCGATATCTATCGCTTTCCTCACTAAGGTTTGGATACTCTCAGGTATCCTAGGTATTGATACGCCATCTACCGTCCTCACCTCTTGGTAAACCCTAGCTTGTGGATCCTAATCCTTCCCTAAGCACATCATGTGCAACTTCATCTTTGAACCACTACTAAACACCGGGGTATAAAATCTCCCTAAGCCCTTACCCAACACTCTACACTCATCTACTATGAAGATTTGTTCATCTATGGTTAGGAACTCTCAAAGAAGTATCATGCGCGGTTTGACTACATGACACAACTCGCCAGAGTACTCCCGTCTTTCTTCCACGGGTCTAGGTGATCTCGGTCTTAAGAGAGTGGGGTAGCAAATATAGAAGTCTCCTAAGAGATATGAAAGGTTTCCTAAGTAAGTCGTTGTTTAAGCGGTATTTAAATCACGCATGCATGCTAAGATAAAGCGTTTAACACTTAGTCATGCTTTCATACAATGGTTCAAGGTTTGCAAGCTAACCTTCATTGTGTTGTGTACTCATACCAGTGCCCGCAGCTTCGTTACATTCAGTGTCCTGTTGCCCGGTAGGCTCATCTTTTGGGTCTGCTGCTGCCCCTTCGGGCTAGTGGATGGCTGCCCCTTCTGGTCACCTCGAGCTCCAGCTCCACCAGACGCTGCGCTCTGAGTGCCCTTAGCTGCATGGTACACTCGGCTCTCCAGGTTCACGAAGCACCCGAAAGACCGGTGACCCTTCCTCCCGCAATGATGGCAGTCCATTGCTTGCCCAACGCAGTCTACACCCGGGTGGTCATTACCACATCGCTTGCAATGAAAGTGGTGCTGAGGTGCAGAACCTATTACAACACAATGATTGGATTAATAAATGGACAAGTATTTGATATTTAATTCACAACTTATTCATGAGGTTAGACCGCTTACCCTTGGGGTGCAGATCTAAGAAGCTGGGCATCGTAGGTAGGTCTGGTCAGCTGCGGAACCTTCTCCTTGCCCTTCTGACTAGCCTACTCCTTCTTCTTTTTCCTTCCAGGAGAAGAACTTCTTCTTCCTGTTATCGTCAAAGAGTTAGGAGTTGCATATATAAAAGCACACATCAAGCAGAGTAATATAACTTATTTAAAATGGTTCTTACTTCCCGCCCTTGCTGCCGCTGCCTACAGTCACAACCTGAGCCTCCTTCTCTAGGGCCTTATGCTTCTTCCCCTAGGTGTCATCCCGGCTGTTTACCAACAGCTCGGTCCGAGAAGCCGCGTCAAAGCACTCCTATAATGAATTCATGAGTTTTTCGACACTTGGATTAAATAAATTAAATCACAATGTACAAACCATTTAATAAATATACCTGAACTGTGGGATACAGAGCAGCACCCATGGCTTCCTACTTCAGCCCACCTCTGAACTTCTCCACCTTCCAGGTTTCTGAATACAAAATGCCTGAGACGAAGTCCAACAACCCGATGGACAAGGCGTAGTACTGATGAAATACCCCTAAATAATTAAACCTTGATTAAACATATAATCAAATAAATTAAGGCCTAAACATGCCTTAAAAATAAATTAAAGACAATAATGGTCATCATAAAACAAGAACTTACACCCTTTGACCATTTAGGACAAATATGTGCCCAAATGAACTCCTTAGGACCCAAATTTAATTCTTAAGCATTATAACTCATCAATGAACATAATAAAACCACTACCAAAGAAAGCCAAGCTCAAAAATCCGTTAAGACACAAAATGTGATTTAAAACTCCTTAAAGCACATTTTTGAGAGATTGTCTTCAAAATGAGTTTTGTTTGGTTTTAGGGCATTGATTACCCTTAAGTATACTAATGTGACATAATGTACCGCATTAGAATGTCTAATTCAAAGTTTTTGAAAAAAATAAGAAATTTGTGTAACAAAATATGAATAGTACTCAAATAGTGAAAAATTAACACTTAATTACCTAATCTAGTCAATGGTAAATACTTACTCCTTGACCTTGACAATCTTTGGGAGGAATATTAGGAGGTTTCCCCTCCCTTAAGCAATCTCCAAAATATCTCCTAAGTGACTCATCACATAACTATTCAATTCTTAATCTTATCTTACTTTAAAAAGCCAAAATTCACTCTCTCCTCTCATTACCATCTCCTAGCCGAGATTATCCACTCCAAACCCTCCCTTTTCTTCCTCCTTGGCGTGAGAAGAAGCCAGCTTCCAAGACAATACATCTTGAACTAGGTAAGATTTTAAAGCATGGAAATCACCATTATCTTCCTCTTTTTCTTCTTTCCATTGCTGCAAACTAATCCCATGCCATACACTCCTCCAGCCCGATTTGGGTAGCAAATAAGGGGAGTTTTTTGTCTGAAAATCCAAAGGAGAAGGGATGTTAGGCTTAAGTAACATATAAGGTAAAAACATGCTTTAAGCTTTTAACTCCTTCTTCTCTTCATTTCTGGTTTTGTTCTTGAGTTCCTTAAGCTTATTTTCCTCCTATTTACATACTATTTCAGTAGATATATCAGTCTCTTCAAGTCTTGACCGATTTGGTGCTAAAAACACCATTAAAAGCCGTTTTCACAAGGTAAACCCTAGCTCTTTCCTACCTTATGTTATGCGGTTGTGTTATCTAACTTATTACACTCTTTTTGTACTTTAAAAATCAGGTGATAACGCCACTAAACCCTCTCTACAAACCAAGGTAAAAATCATGACATTTTAGGCTTATATTATACCGTAACTAGTTATTAATATCACAAGACTAACACATGTCCTTTTTCCTTGCAAATATGCTGGTGAAATATGCTTGGAACCTTGGAAAAATTCTGCCTAAAGTTGTGGAAATCAACCCTAAGTGTAAACTTGTCAAAGTAAGCTAAATCACTACCTAAATGATATACTAATCAAGGTTATATGTGAGTTTATGTTCAAAAACTAACTTAAGCTTGTTTAAAAATTAGGCCATGAGCTATTAAGCGTGCTTGGCTGATTTTGTTACTCAAAATTATGTAAGTAAACTTATTCCTAAGTTATTTAAGGTTTTATGTCATTTTTGTTGAAAAATAAATCAAGCCGTGGAGTTATAAGGTTTTATATGACCTAACTATATATCAAGATGTTAATTAACATTTTGGTTAGCTTGATTAGCATATAAATGACTTATAATGTCATAAGGATAATTTAAATGGTTTAAAAGCAATTTATAAACATACATGGGTAAAAATAATAAAAGTCGTGACCAAAATATGTCATGTGTGACATTTATATGTAATATTTATCTTATGTTAATGTTTGTAATAAGGTCATGTACTTTAGGTTATTTTAGTTTATGTTACATCAAGTTTAATCCAGTTTTAAGTCCATATAAATATTACCGAGTATAGATGGGGGTTAAAGCATAATTAAAATGAAATTTGGGGGCTAAACATAATATTAACCGAAAGTTAGGCTTCAAAAGCTATTTAAATGAATTTTATGAAGTTTTATTAAGTTAAGGGCTAAAAATGTATTTTCTGGAAAATACGGGTCAAAACCGTAATTACTAAAACTTAGGGTTAAACCGGCAGCTTATAGGTCAATATTGACCACATTAGGGGCTTTGACCAAAATTTATGTCATAAGTAATAAATTTGTGACCTTATATTAAGATTAGGAGTTAAATGTTGAATTTACAAAACTAATGGGGCAGGAATGAAAATTTCCAAAATTTTTGGGTTAAATTAGATAATATAACAGATTATACATGTTAGTAAAGTTTGGTGATTTTTAGAAATATAAGAAAAGTGTATAATATATAGTTATAATGACATTAGAAAGTATATGTTATAAATCACGGTCAATTCGTAAATAGAAAGTTAGTTGCTGGAGTATGAAGGTGTTGCTGAGATAGTCAACCAGATCAAACGAGTAAATCACACTTCTCAAAACAAGACAGAGTCAGTCAACCTTGAAAGATTGAATGAGTCTCTCTGTCCTTAACGAAAGAGCGAGAGAGTCCATCCATGTGAATTCATCAATCAGTTACAAAATTCAAGGGCAACGTCCACTAAACCATAACAATCATCAACTATCATCCTTGGGCCGAAATTCATGCAAAATGTGAGCATAATCCAAAGCCTTGACTTTCTGATAATTCGAGAGAGTCCGTCGGTCAGTTGCGAAAATTAAGGAGCAAGTACAGCAACTACATTGACTTACAACGGTCATCAACGTTCAGACTTGGACCAAAATTCTCTCAAGGTGGCACTAATCAGAAGACTCGGCTCCAGCTTCCGAAATTCAAGGAAAGAGTCGCTGGTCCCTGGAATTTCAGAAACAGACTCTCTCCAACATTCAGATCCAAACAACTATATATGCGACTTGTCATTTCGTTTCTAATCGTAACTTTCCAGAGAGAATCATTCAGAGCATTTGTTTAAAGAAAGCTTCAC
The DNA here is from genome assembly GCA_023374045.1 of Limonium bicolor. Classification (NCBI taxonomy): domain Eukaryota; kingdom Viridiplantae; phylum Streptophyta; class Magnoliopsida; order Caryophyllales; family Plumbaginaceae; genus Limonium; species Limonium bicolor. Next base: position 110,242,751 of record CM041777.1, on the reverse strand, counting down.
CTATTTTAGAGAGAGAGAAAGAAAGAGAGAGAGAGAAGTACTAGATTCATTTGTGTATATCGACAGAGTCATTCTAGGTAGGACCTAGTTTTCACTACACTTATCATTGAGCTGATCAGAGATTGTATTAAGTGAGTGAGTGAAAACCACAAAGTAGATCTCATCTACTGAGTGGGCATTATAAGTTGTTTTGTTTTGACCAAGAAATAAAATAACTTATATTGTGTATCTGCTAAGTTTCACAGAGTCCCTCTACTTTCGAGTGTTAATCCATTTAGCTCCTCTAAGTCTCTCTTACTTTACTACCTTGAGCAACTGCTTCCTCGCACTTAGTTCGACTAAGTATTTCTACGTCTCAAGTGTAAGTTCGATTGAGTCAAACCATCTCACAGAGTAACACCTTGAGTTGGTTTGAGTCAGCCATCCGATCCTACATGTGGTATCAGAGCCTCGTTTAGCTGACATTCCAATCAAGATGACATGGCACATGACCAGACTCATTCCATGATTCCCGACAACACGGGGAGGTAACGAGATCTCATTTAGAGACAGACCTTTACCGTATATCTCCTATGGGTTTTATGACTTGATTGCTAAAATGGCTTTTGAAACTAACTCTCTTAAAGCTGATCTTAATAGAAAAATCTCCGAGTTAATTGAGGAACTTGAGATCTCAAAAAGTTATGTATGCTCTAAGAGATGAGCTGAGGAGCATAAGACTATTCCTGCTCACTTAGATTAGATCTGCAAGACTCTCGGCGTCATGTTGACTCCCTTAAAAAGGAGCTCAACAAAACCAAGAGTCTTACTGAATCTAACCAAAGGGAACAAGAGGAGTCGCTCACTCATATTGACTCTCTCAAAAGGGATCTACTGTTTTCGCTGACAAGTGTTGTTCTTTGCAGAATTAGTTAAATAGTTTAGAATCTCAAGTTATCTCTCTAAGCACTTTTGTTGAGCAACCACTCGAAAACTGAAAGAAAAGGAACATGCACTCTCTCTCAAACCAGTCAATTTCATCAAGCAGGTCACTCCATCCGAATTGCCTGGGTGGGCCAACTCCAAGATCAAGGAAGTTAGTCAAGATCGTGATAATCTACGAAAGAAAGTGAAAAACTCTCCCAAGAGATAGTCAATATACGATCTGGAGTTGGATCCACTCAATTCAAGCCCCATGTGGCATAAATGTAAATTCGATATTCCGAAAAACATTTCCAAATCCAACAATAAACCCAAGCGCCAACAACAAAAAGACATTTGAATCTTGGTGGAAAGGACAACAAAAGTATGTTAGCCTTCCCCTCACCAAGATTGGTGGTTATTGCGGATGTCTGGACATCGAGATAGTGCCTGTGAAAAGTTCACAAGGATGTCATTTAATATCAAGCGACTCAATCTTATCCTTGAGGTACAAGAAAAGCTGAAAAAATCTGGTTCAAAAAGGGGACCCCAAGTATATTTAGGTTCCCAAAACTACTAAGTGATTTTTTTGCAGGGGAAAGTCGAGCGTGAAGATGGACTATGTGTACTTGGAAGTGGGTGCTCCAGACACGTGACTGGAGATCCCAACAAATTCAGCTCGCTTTCATCCTACAAAGGAGGTAAGGTCACCTTTGGAAACAACAACCAAGGTGAAATCGTGGGAGTTGGCTCGTAGGTAACCCCTCCAAGTTTAAGGTAGATGGAGTCCATCTGGTCACTGGACTTCAACATAGTCTGTTATGCATTTTTCAAATTTGTGAAATTTTCAATTTAGTACTTTTCTCATCTGTCAATTGCAAGTTTTTACGAACGTACAAAATATCTAGAAGCCACAGGACGTAAAGAAGGAAATAGTACAAGAAGTGTCTAAATGCCATCATTCTGACGACCAAGTCTGTCTAATGTCGCTTTCAAGTCAGAGCACACCCAAATAGTCCCATCTCAAGGCGGTCAAGCGAACGATTTTGAACTTAAAAGGAATCAGCCAACTTCATCTATGGTACCTTCGTTACTTTATCTAGTTTTAGTGACTTTGACTGGACAGATTCCCTCCATGATCGAAAGAGTACATATAGCAAAGCACAATTCCTTTGTCTATGCTTAGTCTCTGGTCCTCTACAAAGCAAAATTTTACTAAGATCAATTGGTATTTTCTGTGTTATAACAATTACGCATTTAAAATCTCTGAAACCTAGTCCAACATTTGAGAACCAGACACATTGAAATACGTTTCCATTTCTTGAGGACTGTGTTGAGAAAAAGCTAATTCAACTGAGTTTGTTCCAATAGAGGATCAGCTAGCAGATATCTTTGCCAAGCCTCTTCCTACCACCAGATTCGAGGTACTCTTGTTCAGCAATCGGAATGACTCAATCAACGTAAGACGGAGTCTCTCTCCTCCCTTAGCTGTAATAATTAGTAGGTGTTGTTTGCATACTGTTTGAGTCAATCCGTGTTCTCATATTGATAGACTATGTATTCTTTGTGTCCTTAGCGGCTTTCATATAAAAAAGAAAGAAAAAAACAAAAAAGGGGAGAGAGGGACAAAGGCAAGGTACTTCGCTAACTTGTTTTCCTTAACCAAAACGGACCTCGTCCACTCGGTTATTAAGCCTTTAAGGGTGCTTCATCACCTAACTTCCTAAGGGTGAAACCTGGGAAAGTTGACCCAAAGCTTGTTACATGGGTGGAGAGAAAATTATAGGGGATGGAGGACAATCCTTGTGTGCTTAACTTGTTAAAATCTATGGAATTGCAAATATAGAGCTATAAAGTCTTCAAAACTATAAATGCAATGCAACAGGGATCTTACAAGTTGGGTGAGTATGTGGCAATGAAAGGTATGTGTGAAATATGACAATACTTCTTGCCCCTGTCGTCCATGAGTATGTTTGCATTATGGATACAGTCTATTTGTTTTTAATGTATGGATTGACTTAGACTCTGTTGCAAAGTTCCCTTACTGATGATAGCAAAAAGGGGGAAGTAGTGAATCTCGTCTCTCTATGAACGGGTCACTTGGTTATGTTCTGGATTGACTTGTCTCTGTGCGACTAGGTCTTAGGTGAAGTTTGGATATCTGTTTCGTTTTTACTTGTTGGTATAGATCATTGTTGGTTGCAGTTTTCTTAACTTAGTCAATCCCTTATTCCAATCTCTTCTTAATAGGTTGTGGTTTGCCAAATTGTGCTCATCGATTCAAGGGGAACTCTAACAGAGTTACTCAATCTATTATGTGTAATTAAGGGGGAACTGGGACAGGGTCGGTTCCCCAAAATTTTTTGCTCTTATCTGTTTTTGCAGATGACTCATTCGGGATTCACAAAAATAGTTTTGCTCATCAACAACAAGGATAAACTGTTGGAGTATGAAGGTGTTGCTGAGATAGTCAACCAGATCAATGAGTTAATCACACTTCTCAAAAAAAGACAGAGTCAGTCAACCTTGAAAGATGAAGAGTCTCTTGTCCTTAACGAAAGAGGCGAGGGAGTCCATCCATGTGAATTCATCAATCAGTTACAAAATTCAAGGGTCAAGTCTACACACCATAACAGTCACCAACTATCATCCTGGGCTGAAATTCATGCAAAATGTGAGCATAATCCAAAGCTTTGACTTTCTTATAATTCGAGAGAGTCCGTCAGCAGTTACGAAAAATTAAGGAGCGACACGTAAAGCAACTACATTTACTTACAACGGTCATCAACGTTCAGACTTGGACCAAAATTATCTCAAGGTGGCACTAATCAGAAGACTTGGCTCCAGCTTCCGAAATTTGGCTCCAACTTCTGAAATTCAAGGAAAGAGTCGTTGGTCCTGGAATTTCGGAAACAGACTCTCTCCAACGTTCAGATCCAAACAACTATATAAGAGACTTGTCATTTCGTTTCTAATCGCAGCTTTCCAGGGAGAATCATTCAGAGCATTTGTTAAAGAAAGCTTCGCCTATTTTTGAGAGAGAGAAAGAGAGAGATAAGTACTAGATTCGTTGTGTATATCGACAGAGTCATTCTAGCTAGGACCTAGTTTTCACTACACTTATGATTGAGCTGATCAGAGATTGTATTGGGTGAGTGAGTGAAAACCATGAAGTAGATCTCATCTGCTGAGTGGGCATTATAAGTTGTTTTGTTTGACCAAGAAATAAAATAACTTATATTGTGTATCCTGCTAAGTTTCACAGAGTCCCTCTACCTTTCGAGTGTTAATCCATTTAGCGCCTCTAAGTCTCTCTTACTTTACTACCTTGAGCAACTGCTTCCATGCACTTAGTTCGACTAAGTGTTTCTACGTCTCAAGTGTAAGTTCGATTGAGTCAAGCCATCTCACAGAGTAACACCTTGAGTTGGTTTGAGTCAGCCATCCGATCCTACATTAGTAGGCTGAGAAATAAATTAAAACAGACCATAGGGTATGTTCAGAAATTTTTGGTATTAAAAACAATAGGTTATATTTGTCATAAAGTTTAAGATGTTATAATATATGATATATATCATTGTATAAAATAGGTGGCAATATTGTAATAATAGAAAAGTACGGGAGGTTGATAAAATCAGACTTATGTTATTAGTGCCTTCTTGGCAATTAAAATAGTTTTTATAAAACTATAGGTTAAAATAATAATGAAATAAAAATATCATACTATATGATATAAGGATATAAATTGTAATGTTGTATAAGACATGGAGTCAAAATATAATTTATGTGACTTATGGACTATTGCGCAAATATTAGGTGTTAAGAAATGAATTTTTAGACTATAGTCTATAATGTTATAAATGTTATAATAACTATATAATATTAATGTGATTAAAATGGAACTAGTACAATTAATAATATGCACATGAAATAATGTGACAAGTAATGAATAAATGGGAATTATAAACTAAGGTGTATAATAAATAAACCTTAGGAGTTGTTGTTATATAACATAAGTGTTACATAATATTAAGATAGAAACCTTAATATAAGTTGTACAATATAATACAATTAATGAGAATAATCATCTCATATAAGATGATAAAATGTAACATATAATATGAGGATTTTATAATACATGAAACTTAAGTATATATATATATAATGCGCAAGCTATACATGTATAAACAATTATATAGTATGGTTGGAAACCATATAATATTAAATGGTAAGTGAGTGTTATTACGTTGGTATAGTTTATAAACTATAAAGTTGTAAGGTTTTGAATTTAAATGTAACTTGTTACAATGTTAATGAGTTGTATAATACAATGTATAAAAATGAATAATGAAATGGCAATATCATATGAATTAACGTTGCATGTATACATGCAACTATAGGTAATAAATATTACTTCTATGTGCAACCGATTTGGTTAGATTATATACATAAGTTTGAACATAGATGTATATCTGTATACTTATAAATCATGGGATATAATGGTATAAATCCCAACATTGGGAGATACTACGAACTATGACGTTTTATATAAACCGACTTATTTAGTTAAACCCGAACGTTAGTAATTACTACGAGTAACGAGTTTAACGTAACGAAAATCCGAACCAACTAATTGTTGAAATTCGGGGATGAAATGTCAGGATTATTAGCGTTATTCAGAAATACCAAGTTTAATTAGTCATGTGGATTGACTCATAGTGATATTAATATTAATTCGTACGTTAGACAAAGGCGCTAGACGAGCTTAGGGTTTTGCGCATCATTGGTCTGTGGTGTACGGTATGTGAACACTTTTGGTCTGAATTGTCCTGAGGGCTTCCTCGGGTTCTGACGATATTGATTTGTTTTAACAATTTTATGTGTGCTATATGCATGTATGTGTGGTTTGAACCTTATATCTGTTTGCTATTATCGCATTATTACTATTGTACGTGAACGTCCTTTCGAACTAATATTACGTCGACTATAGATCGGCTTATACAAACATACACATACAAGCAATGTGATGACACTGTTGTTACTTAATATAATACACTTAGTATAAATATATACATATTAACCTAAGTAAAACACTTAGGTACGAGACACGACTATGTCGGTCTCTAGAGCATGGATCTCAAACATGAATACGACCTAGATTATTTCTAGGTATGCATAAGACCCTCACGGCAGCTAAGTAATAAATGAATTCTCCAGACCTAAGACTGTACTTTAGGTAATTGATTAAAATTAATCAAGTGATGGACAGTTGGTGAGTATGTTGATATATAAACCTATTTAGTCATTGGCTATTGGTTGAGCATAGTGATCACTAGAGTTAACACCCAGATCGGGTTTTCTTTTGTTAAATCCTGATGAACCTACATAGATCGCCAGGCAGAGTGTACTACTATTGGTACCAGGCTCCGGCCATTTAAGGGCGCCTTTAAAAAGGAAAAGTGAAAGTCCCGGGATCTCCTGATCCTTGGCATGATGAGCACCTTTGTGTGTACGTGGGACAAATGTCCATGTGAGTTATTTCGGGTTGACCTAACTTGACACCCAATAGTGTTAATTATAATACGATGGTATGTGAGGGCTTGAGAGGTCGGTTGTAATAATGTATATCGATCATTAAAAGTGATTGCGCGTTCTACCGCATTCAAATTTATTCCCTGTTGATATAAATGATGAGTGTGTATTGTAGTGAATGTTGTGTGTTTAATTATGTCTTTTACAGTATTCATTATACATTGTAAACCGGTACAACATGTAACAAATCTAATGCAAAGACGGTTATAACGACTTAAGCGACCAATAGGGTCCAAATACATACCTATCATACTCAGCGTTTATCATTGAGCCTCCACGGCGTTTTGCAGGTTGTTGATCACGCTGAAGCCGAAGTGTGGGACCTGGGTAGATAGGGATTTTGTTTTTTATTACCGCACGAGACTTCGTACTGTATTATGTAGACTTTAGTTCACACTATGACGATGTTGTATATATTTGGGAACGGTTAGACGCTCACTTGTCGTCGGTATGATTTTGGACTTAGCATGATGTATAGGATGGTATCTCGTTATCACTGTGGAGTTTTATTATTATCGTTATTAATTACTATATTTCGTTTCTGCTTCTTTACTCGCATGGGCGAGTAATTGTATGTGACACCCGTGTAAGGATATTTACTGTTATACTTCCGTTGCGAGATGTGATTACCAAGAGGGGTGTTACAAAAAGTGGTATCAGAGCAGAGTACCGCTCTGATGACGAGATACTAAGATTAAAACAGTGAGCCTAGGATTGGGAAACACGGGATACGTCTGTGAGGTACGAGATGACTCGTTAAATGACATTATGTTTAGTAAACGCAATACGCGTATACCTTTTAACCTTTATAGAAATCCAATATCTACGAAATTTTTATGGTATATTTACCGATTAATGATGCGACAATCTGTATTATAGATGTCGAATCGTACTAGAGGCCGTGAAGCCGACAGAGGGGGCGGTGGTGACCCTGTTACCCCAGGGATTGTAGAGACGGTTGCTGCTCTTCTCACCCAGCTTGGAGCGCAGATCGGAGGAGCACCACCCCACCCACCTCAGCCCCGTGAAGTCAATTGGCTGAAGGCGGTGTCCAAGACTCGACCGCCAACATACTCAGGGGAACCAGACCTTATTGCCTTAGAGCGCTACATTGTAGAGCATGAGAAGGCTTACGAAGCCTTGTGAGTGCCAGCTGACCAGATTGTCACTATCACCGCTTTCCATCTGAAGGATGTGGCTAGTACTTGGTAGAGGCTTGTGAAGGATCCCCATTTGGCTATGCCCGACTTTTCTTGGGCTGCATACACTAAGATCCTACGAGGGAAGTACTACCTCACACCTCAAGTAGAAGAAGCGCTCGGAGTTTGAGACTCTATCCCGGGGAGGTTTGTCTGTGGACGAGTACTACGCTCGCTTCATCGGTCTTTAAGACTTCATCCCCGGAGTCGACTACTCCGAGACCGTCAAGGTCGAGAAGTTCCGGGGGGACTGCTTTTCGCATCCAGGCAGCCATGGGTGCTACACTCTACACAACTATCCAGGTATAAATGTGAATACCATCAATACCATTAATGCCATACTTGTTTAATTATCCGAAGAATGTACGAAGACTTACCAATGTAATTTTAGGAGTGTTATGATGCTGCCTCGAGGACGGAGCTAATGCTCCAGACTCGGGATGAGACTCTATGGCAGAAGAAGTGGAAGAAGCTCGAGAGAGCGTCTGAGGATGGGGGAGTGACTCGAGGCGAGGACTCGAAGAAGGGAAAGTAAGGAACTTATTCCATTTGTAAATTATTATCCATTACTTAAATATTGTGATTGATGACCCTGAAACTGTTTAACAGAGGCTTCTTTAAGAAGAAAGGGAAGCAGGGGCAGCAAGGGCAGCAAAGTCAGTAGGGCTTCAAGGGGAAGGATCCCATTCCGAGGTTGATAGGCCTGCCCATCGATGCCCAGCCACTCAGATCAGCACCTCCCAAGGGTGAGAATACCCTCCTCATAAATTTGTTCATTAATCTTATCATGTATATCTTCCTATATTAACTTAAGTTACGGTTGCAATCAGGCACCGGACATCCCCAACGTCATTACTACTACAAGCACTGTGGGAGCAACCACCCAGGACTTGACTGCAGCGGCCGCAAGGTGGAGTGCCGTTACTGCAAGAAGCAGGGGCATCACGACTTCGAGTGCTAATCGAGCCTCGACAGCTGAAACGACAGCCACCAAAGACTACTCAGAAGACCTTAGCTGGAGGATCTGGAGCACCACGGGGTGGCCAAGGAGGCCAGACTTCCTCAAACTCGTGCTTTCAAAAGGGGAAGGGAGTTGATCAAGGCAAGAGCGCCCTGAACTTCTCAGGAGCGTTGGGCACTAAGGCGGGGGCCCAACACGCTACATGTAATCTTAATACCCGAGTGTTATTGTTTTAAACCATGTTGTGTGTTAAGCGCTTTTGAAGCATGTTCTATGAATTAAGGACCGACTTTAGTAGTAACTTACCTTAGAAGAACTTTCACATCTTACGTAGTAACAATATATGTAACCCCCTACCATAAAGACCGAGATCACCAAAATTCATAAACAAAAGATGGGAGCATCTCGAAGAGAAGAGCCAAGTCATTCAACCGGGCATGATTCTACTTAGAGAATTATTGACCTTTGACGAGCAACCGGACATCATAGAAGAGTGTAGAGCCTTGGGTAGAGAATTAGGCGGGTTTTACATTCGGGGATTTACGAGTGGATCTAAGATGAAGCTGCACATGATGTGCCTAGGTAGGGATTGGGACCCGCAGACTAGGACATACTAGGACGTTAGGAAATTATATGGGGTGAGAGTACCTAGGATACCCTAGAGATTCAAGACCTTAGCAAGGAAAGCGCTGGAGACCACACAGCAGCTTGAAGACGACCCACTACCCGACATTAATGCCAACATTTGCATCGTGAACATCTACGAGAAAGGTGGGTGACTGGGATTACACCAGGACCAGGATGAGACACCCGAGTCTATTACTAAGGGTATTCTCGTAGTGTTGTTCTCCATTGGCGACGAAGCATAATTTATTTATGGTGATCAGAAGAGAATGGACTTAGCTAGTAAGCTAGTCTTGAAGTCGGGGGATGTATTGGTATTCGGTGGGGATTCGAGGTTAGTATACCACGGGATCAAGCGAGTTAAGTTGAATACCGCACCACCAGCTTCAGTTAATGCTACCCACATCCGACCGGGGCGTTTAAATTTGACGTTTAGAGAGTTTTGATGTAAGATTGTAAGGCTACTAGCCATGTATACAAGCATAATGTAATACTTTGATGAATGAATAAAAGTGGAGTTTTTGGAGTTCTTTTACACACTTGTTTCCATCTTGTTCTTATACGATTCTTTAATCCAGACCATGAATCCGAGAAGGGAGGAACCCTCAATGTTCTTAATATGGCGCAGGCCACTGAGATTGGCAATGTCATTGCGGGTAAGACTGGTAACAATCAAATTAATCCATATAATCCTAATGAACGTGATATTGATAAACCGAATAAACCACAGGTACCTTTCCTGTCAATGGCAACGATGCATCTGTCTTATTCGACTTAGGGGTGTCTCACTCTTTCGTCTCCTCTTCTTCGTGAAGAAGTTGGGATTGACCCTCACCGTCACACTAGCATCTAGGGAGAGAGTGTGATGCACGGGACACTACACCGACCTACAGATCATTATACAATGAGACTTTCCCTGTCGATTTGATAGAGTTCAGAGGGTTAGGCTTCGACGTCATCATAGGTATGAATTGGTTGCAGAGACACAAGGACCGGCTGCATTGCGCCGAGCTCCAATTGTTACTCAAGAGCCCAAAGGGCAAGGCAGTTTCCTACCGTAGTGTACCGAAGGAGCCCACCATCAAGTTAGTGTCAGCCATGACACGAGGCAGGAGCAGATAGGGTTGGATATCCCTATAGTATCCGACTTCCCTGATCTGTTTCCTGAGGAGTTGCCAGGCATGCCGTCTATGCGAGAGGTGGAGTTCGCCATCGACCTTATGCCGGGAACGGGGCCTATTGCTAAAGCACCCTACCGGATGGATCCAAACGAGATGAGGGAGTTGAAGGTCCAGTTAGAGGATCTACTAGACAAGGGGTTCATCCGACCGAGCGTGTCTCCATGAGGAGCACCGATATTGTTTGTCTAGAAGAAGGGTGGGAGCATGCGACTCTGCATCGACTATCGGGAGTTGAATGCGTATCAGTCAAGAACAAGTATCCTCTCCCACGCATCGACGACCTATTTAATCAGTTGAGAGGAGCTTCAGTGTTCTCGAAGATAGATCAGGCTACCATCAGATACGCATCACAGAGGGAGACATCGAGAAGACGATTTTCTGGACGTGTTACGGTCACTATGAGTTTACCGTGATGCCAATTGGATAGTCCAGTGCACCAACCATATTAGACCTCATGAACCGTTTATTCAGAGAGTAGCTCGACACATCTGTTATGGTATTCATCGACGACATCTTAGTCTATTCTAAGACTAAGGAGGAGCACGAGGCTCACCTGAGACGAGTTCTACAGATCATGAGAGAGAACCAGGTATACGCCAAGCTCTCGAAGTGAGAGTTCTGGCTAGATTGTGTGGCATTCCTCGGGCATATTATTTCAGCCAGCAGTATATCTGTCGACCCTGTGAAGATTGAGGCAGTCAAGAGTTGGCCAAGGCCGAAGACAGTGATAGACATCCGTAGTTAATTGAGTTTGTCCGGTACTACAGGTAGTTTATTCAGGACTTTTCCAACGTAGCCAAGCCCATGACGAATCTGATGAAGAAGGACGCTCAGTTTGTTTGGACTGATGATTGTGAGCGCTCCTTTCAGACACTGAAGGACCTTCTACGTCGGCACCCATACTTACCGTCCCTGAAGGGACTGACGGGTTCGAAGTGTACTGTGATGCCTCAGGTTCGGGGCTAGGGTGTGTTCTCATGCAACATGGCAAGGTGGTTGCTTATGCTTCCAGGCAGCTGAAGAAACATGAGGAGAACTACTCAACACACGACTTAGAGTTGGGTGCAATTGTATTCGCATTGAAAATTTGGCGTCATTACTTGTACGGAGTCACAGTGACTATCCACTCCGACCACAAGAGCCTTCAGCATATCTTCACACAGAAGGATCTGAATATGAGGCAGAGGCGATGAGTCGAGTTCTTGAAGGACTACGACATCAACCTGAAGTACAAGGAGGGGAAGGAAAATGTAGTAGCCGATGCCCTGAGCCGGAGAGCTCACTCCTTACATGCCATGTCAGCGAGCAGTAGCCTTGTCGAGGAAGTACGCTATGCTCAGGACAGCGACCAGTACATACAAACCATTAGGCAGCAGTTAGTTGACGGCTTTCCAGGGGCAGAAGTATGATTTCAGACTCAGTGATGACAGGCTGATCCGATTGAATGGCAGATTGTGCATCCCAGAGTACAACCCAGAATTGAAAGACAAGATATTGCAAGAAGCTCATTGCTCTTCCTTGTCCATCCACCCGGGATCGTCAAATATGTATAGAGACTTGAAGACTCACTTTTGGTGGAGTGGCATGAAGAAGGATGTAGCAGAGTTTGTTACCCGCTGCTTGACTTGTTAGAAAGTCAAGTTCGAGCATAGAAGATCAGGAGGTTTGGTGCAGCCTATGCCCATTCCGTACTAGAAGTTCGAGGATCTATCCATGGATTTCATTGTCGGCCTTCCACCGACTAAGGGAGGTTCAAACACCATTTGGGTGATCCTCGACAGACTGACAAAAGTGGTAAAGTTTATTCCTATCAAGGACACCAAGAAAGTTCCCAAGCTAGTGGACCTTTTCTAGAGAGAGATTATTAGACACCATGGTGTGCCGAAAACGATCGTGTCAGATAGAGACCCTCGATTCCTATCACGGTTTTGGGGGCAAGTTCAGGAGGCACTACGTATGAAGCTGAAGCTAAGTATTGCCTTTCACCCACAAAATGATGGCCAGAGTGAGATAACCATTCAGACGTTAGAAGACATGCTCCGAGCATGTGCCTTAGATTTCCATGAGAGTTGGATTGACCGGTTACACCTGATTGAGTTTGCCTACAACAACAGCTATCATGCATCGATTCAGATGCCACCTTTCCAGGCACTGTATGGTAGACCATGTAGGACATCGCTCAGCTGGGATGAGGCCAGCGAGAACACATTCCTTGGACCCGAGTACCTTGAGCAGATAAAGAAGGATGTCTTACAGATCCGTAGAAACATGAAGATCACCCAGGATAGACAGAAGTCATATGCAGACGTCCGACGGAGAGATCTCGAGTTTGCAGTCTATGACCGGGTCTTCCTCAAAGTGTCACCTATGAAGGGCATCTTGCAGTTCGGACAAAAGGGCAAGTTGAGCCCGAAGTACGTTAGTTTGTACTGCATTACAGAGCGAGTGGGCCTGTTAGCTTACAGGTTAGACTTACCTGCTGAGCTCGGGAAAGTGCATGATGTATTCCATATTTCTCAGTTGAAGAAGTACATGCCTTACCCTTCGCATGTTTTGGAGCCAGAGCACTTAGAGCTCGATCCGTCTCTCAGATACGAGGAGACTCCACTTCTCATTCTCGACACGAAGATGCGGGAGACCAGGAACAAGACCATCCGCATGGTTAAAGTCCTTTGGTCAAACCACGAGGTGGAAGAGGCCACTTGGGAGTTAGAGGACTCCATGAGAGCCAAGTATCCAGCGCTCTTCGAGTAGCGTCTATGTATACTTGTGGGGTACAGGGACGTAACCCTTTTTAAGGGGGTAGAGCCTCTTGGCTATACACTTGTGTGCACTAGGTTTTGTGTTGGTATGCGGGGCATACTTGTGTATATAGTTATGTTTGTTTGTTGTATATGCGTTTTCACATTTGTGTGCAAGTATGTATGTGCGTATCCTGTGAGATACTTGTATGGCAATGGGTAAACTAATGAAAGTAGTATCTGTTTAAGATACTTGTGATATATATTATGTTTCCTTATGAATCCTTCGCATATAGTATTGTTTAGATACTGATTGGATCATAGATATGGAACGATGAAATGTGGAATGTCGAATGATATGGACACCTCGGGGAGGTTGTCAGAGTTGTAGAACTGATAGAAAATGACGGTGCTAATGGATCGCCTACATCCATATATTTGAATTAACGCCACAATTGAGGGCAATGTGCTGTATAAGCACAATACATTATGTGTGAATGGTATATAACATAGATATACATTATGGGGCATAAGGGTAGTTATTGTAATCTATAAGAGAAAGGCGACTTCGAGACGAAGTCTTTTTAAGAGGGTAGATTAAAATACCCCTAACTAATTAAACCTTGATTAAACATCTAACAAAATAAATTAAGGCCTAAACATGCCTTAAAAATCAATTAAAAACAACAATGGTCATCATAAAACGAAGAACTTACACACTTTGACCATTTAGGACAAATATGTGCCCAAATGAACTCCTTAGGACCCAAATTTGATTACTAAGCATTATAACTCATGAATAAACATAATAAATCCACTACCAAAGAAAACCAAGCTCAAAAACACGTTAAGACACAAAATGTGCTTTAAAACTCCTTAAAGCACATTTTTGAGAGATTGTCTTCACAATGAGTTTTGTTTGGTTTTAGGGCCTTGATTACCCTTAAGTATACTAATGTCACATAATTTACCACATTAGAATGTCTAATTCAAAAATTTTCAAAAAAAAAATCAGAAATTTGTGTAACAAAATGTGAATAGTACTCAAATAGTGGAAAATTAACACTTAATTACCTAATCAAGTCAATGGTCAATACTTACCCCAGGACCTTGACCATCTTTGGGTGGCAGCTTAGGAGGTTTCCCCCTCCATTAAGCAATCTCCAAAATATCTCCTAAGTGACTCATCACATAACTATTCAATACTTAATCTTATCTTACTTAAAAAAGCCAAAATTCACTCTCTCCTCTCATTACCTTCTCCCAGCCGAGATTATCCACTATAAACCCTCCCTTTTCTTCCACCATTGGTGTGAGCAGCAGCCAACTTCCAAGAACAATACATTTTGAACTAGGTAAGATCTTAAAGCATGGAAATCATCATTCTCTTCTCTTTTCTTTCTTTCTTTCCATTGTGTAAACTAATTCCATTTCCATCCACTCCTCCAGTCCGAGTTGGCTTGCAAATAAGGGGAGTTTTTCAGCTGAAAATCCAAAGGAGAAGGGAAGTTAGGCTTAAGTAACATATAAGGTAAAAACATGCTTTAAGCTTGTAAATCCTTCTTCTTTTCATTTCCGGTTTTGTTCTTGAGTTCCTTAAGCTTATTTTCCTCCTCTTTACATACTATTTCAGTAGATATACCAGTCTCTTCAAGTCTTGGCCCATTTGGTGCTAAAAACACCATTAAAAACCGTTTTCACAAGGTAAACCCTAGCTCTTTCCTACCTTATGTTATGCGGTTGTGTTCTCTAGCTTATAACACTCTTTTTGTACTTTAAAAATCAGGCGAGAACACCACTAAAACATCTCTACAAACCAAGGTAAAAATCATGACATTTTAACCTTATATTATACCGTAACTAGTTATTAATATCACAAGAGTAACACATGTCCTTTTTTATTACAAATATGCTGGTGAAATATGCTTGGAACCTTGGAAACATTCTGCCTAAAGTTGTGAAAATCAACCCTAAGTGTAAACTTGTCAAAGTAAGCTAAATCACTACCTAAATGATACTAATCAAGGTTATATGTGAGTTTATTTTCAAAAACTAACTTAGGCTTGTTTTAAAATTAGGCTGTGAGCTATTAAGTGTGCTTGGCTGATTTTTGACTCAAAATAATGTAAGTAAACTTATTCCTAAGTTATTTAATGTTTTATGTCATTTTTGTTGCAAAATAAATCAAGCCGTAGAGTTATAAGGTTTTATATGACCTAACTATATATTAAGATGTTAATTAACATTTTGGCTAGCTTGCTTAGCATATAAATGACTTATAATGTTATAAGGATAATTCAAATGGTTAAAATGCAATTTATAAAAATATCTGGGTAAAAATAATAAAAGCCGTGACCAAAATATGTCATTTGTGACATTTATATGTAATTTTTATCTTATGTTAATGTTTATAATTACGCCATGTACTTTAGGCCATTTTAGTTTATGTAACATTAAGTTTAATCTACTTTTAAGACCATATAAATATTACCGAGTATATATGGGGGTCAAACCATAATTAAAATGAAATTTAAGGGCTAAACATAGTATTAGCCAAAAGTTAGGCTTTAAAAGCTATTTAAATGAATTTTATAAAGTTTAGGGTTAAAATGTAATTTCTGGAAAATATGGGTCAAAACTGTAATTACTAAAACTTAGGGTTAAAACTGGTAGCTTATAGGTCAATATTGAGCATGTTAGGGGCTTTGACCAAAATTTATGTCATAAGTAATTAATTTGTGACCTTATATTGAGATTAGGAGTTAAATGTTGAATTTACAAAACTTTTGGGGTAGGAATGAAAATTTCTTAAAGTTTTAGGTTAAATTAGATAATATAGCAAATTATAACATGTTAGTAAAGTTTGGTGATTTTTAGAATAATATAAAGGGTTTAAATAAGAAAAGTGTATAATGTATAGTTATAATGACATTAGAAAGTATATGTTATAAATCTGGGTCAATTCGTAAATATAGAAAGTTAGTAGGCTGAGAAATAAATTAAAACACACCATAGGGTCTGTTCGGAAATTTTAGGTATTAAAAACTATAGGTTATATTTGTTATAAAGTTTAAGATGTTATAATATATGATATATATAACATTGTATAAAATAGGTGGCAATATTGTAATAAAAGAAAAGTATGGGAGGTTGATAAAATCAGACTTATGTTATTAGTGCCTATCGACAATTATAATAGTTTTTATAAAACTATAGGTTAAAACAATAATGAAATAAAAATATTATACTATATGATATAAGGATATAAATTGTAATGTTGTATAAGACATGGGGTCAAAATATATATAATTTAAGTAACTTATGAGCTGTTGTGCAAATATTAGGTGTTAAGAAATGAATTTTTAGACTATAGTCTATAATGTTATAAATGTTATAACAACTATATAATATTAATGTGATTAAAATGGAACTAGTACAGTTAATAATTTGCACATAAAATAATGTGACAAGTAATGAATAAATGGGAATTATAAACTAAGGTGTATAATAAAAAACCCTTAGGAATTGTTGTTCTATGACATAAGTGTTACATAATATTAAGATAGAAACCTTAAGATAAGCTGTATAATATAATACAACTAATGAGAATAATCATCTCATATAAGATGATAAAATGTAACATATTATATGAGGATTTTATAATTCATGAAACTTATGTATATAATGCGCAAGCTATACATGTGTAAAACAAGTATATAGTATGGTTGGAAACCATATAATATCAAATGGTAAGTGTTATTACATTGGTATAGTTTATAAACTATAAAGCTGTAAGTTTTTGAATTTAAATGTAACTTGTTACAATGTTAATGAGTTGTATAATACAATGTATACAAATGAATAATGAAATGGCAATATCATATGAATTAACGTTGCATGTATACATGCAACTGTAGGTTATAAATATATACTTGTTTGTGCAACCGATTTGGTTAGATTATATACATAAGTATGAACATAGATGTATATTTGTATACTTATAAATATCATGGGATATAATGGAATAAATCCTAACATTGGGAGATACTACGAACTATGACGTTTTATATAAACCGACTTATTTAGTTAAACTTGAACGTTAGTAATTACTACGAGTAACAAGTTTAACGTAACGAAAATCTGAACCAACTAATTGTTGAAATCCAGGGATGAAATGTCGGGATTATTAGCGTTATTCAGAAATACCGAGTGTGGATTGACTCATAGTGATATTAATGTTTTAGATCGTACGTCAGACAAAGGCGCCAGACGAGCTTAGGGTTTTGCGCATCCTTGGTCTATGGTGTACGGTATGTGGTGTACGGTATATGGACACTTTTGGTCTGAATTGTCCTGAGGGCTTCCTCGGGTTCAGACGATATTGATGTATTTTAACAATGTTATGTGTGTGCTTATATGCATGTATGTGTGGTTTGAACTCATATCTGTTTGCTATTATCGCATTATTACTATTGTACGTGAACGTCCTTTCGAACTAATATTATGCCGACTATAGATCGGCTTATACAAACATACACATACAAGCAATGTGATGACACTATTGTTACTTAATATAATACACTTAGTATTATAAACATATACATATTAACCTAGTAAAACACTTAGGTGCGAGACACGTCTATGTCGTCTCTAGAGCATGGATCTCGAACATGAATACGACCTAGATTACTTCTAAGTATGCGTAAGACCCTTAGGGCAACTAAGTAATAAATGGATTCTCCAGACCTAAGACTATACTTTAGGAAATTGATTAAAATTAATCAAGTGATGAAGAGTTGGTGAGTGTGTTGATATATAAACCCAGTTAGTCATTGGCTACTGGTTGCGTACAGTGATCACTAGAGTTAACGCCCGCATCGGGTCTACTCTTGTTAAATTCTGATGAACCTACATAGATCGTCAGACAGAGTGTACTACTGTTGGTACCAGGCTTCAGCCATTTAAGGACGCCTTTAAAAAGGCAAAGTGAAAGTCCCGGGATCTCCTGATCCTTGGCATGATGAGCACCTTTGTGTGTATGTGGGACAACAGTCCATGTGAGTTATTTCGAGTTGTCCTAACTTGACACCCGATAGTGGTAATTATAATGCGATGGTATGTGAGGGCCTGGGAGGTCGGTTGTAATAATGTATATCGATCATTAAAAGTGACTACGCATTCTACCACATTCGAATTTATTCCGTGTTGTTAATATAAATTATGAGTGTGTATTATAGTGAATGTTGTATGTTTAATTATGTCTTTTACAGTATTCAATATAAATTGTAAATTCCGGTACAACATGTAACGAATCTAATGCAAAGACAGTTATAACGACTTAAGTGACCAATAGGGTCCAAATACATACCTAGCATACTCAGCCTTTATCGCTGAGCCTCCACGGTGTTTTACAGGTTGTTGATCACGTTGAATCCAAAGTACGGGACCCGGGTAGATAGGGCTTTTGTTTTTTATTACCGCACGAGACTTCGTATTGTATTTTGTAGAATCTAGTTCACACTATGACGATGTTGTATATATTTGGAAACGGTTAACGCTCACTTGTCATCGATATGATTTTGAACTTAGCATGATGTATAGGATGGTATCTCGTTATCACTGTGGAGTTTTATTATTTGTCGTTATTAATTACTGTATTTCGTTTCTACTTCTTTACTCGCATGGACGAGTAATGACATGTGACACCCATGTGAGGATATTTACTGTTATACTTCCGTTGTGAAACATGATTGCCGAGAGGGGTGTTACAACTGATCTACTGTCATACTACCCTGTCTCAGTACCTCAAACTCCTTCCTCTTTCTCTGCTTCAAGTGAGCACGATAATACTTCTCTCTCAGCAGCTCCACGTACCCCGTCCAGCTAAAACCTTCCACATCAAGGTAATGGGCCTTCACGGGCGTCCAGCAAGTGCTGGCGGTGTTCCTCAAGTGAAAAGCCGCTATCCTGACCTGATGCTCAGCGGGAACATGTATAACATCAAAGGTTCTCATGCTCAACGATATACCTCTCAAGGACTGTGGGGTTTGCAACTCTGTCGTATGTAGGAACCCGTGTATCAGCAATGTTCTTCAGCCAGTTCGGCTCTCTCGGTGCGGGTGGGGGTGGGACTATAGGTGGTGGTAGTGGGGGTGCGTCAATCTGTATGCCGCCCATCTGGGCTAGCTGTGCAAAGACGGCAGCTACCGCCTCTGCACGCCCGCGTTGTGGGTCTCAGGTGCGGATCCTTCAGACCCACCACCTCTGCCTCTGCCAGCTTGGCGATCTCGACTAGACATCTGAAATATGTTTAATTTAGTCAACACTCGGTAATATACCGTACTTCAACCATTCATTACGTCATATGGCCCTAAAGGCATTAAACAACTAGCTTTACATATTTCTCAAATTTCACTTGATCTCACCCTCTTCAACGGTTTCCCATAACTAATTATCCTAGGCTCACGGTACTTTAACTACTATCTCTTGTAATCAGAGCGGTACTCCGCTTTGATACCACTTTTGTAACTCCCCTACTAATATGGCTCCTAATTTCCAACTAATCTTCGTACTTAAACAATTAAATCGTAGCGGTAATAAAAGACTGTCAAACTATCGGTGTTACTGTTCTCACTCGCCCATACGAGTGACAACGCGTTTACAAGATAATCACAATATGAAACGTTTTCCCGCATTGACTACAAGAGATAGATAGCAGTTTTAATGTACCAAAAGTAACAACATAAGTCCATCCCATACAAGTCCATACACGTGAGTATCTAAAAATATATACACCTCGGTTCACAAAACCCGAGTCCAAAATAACCATACAAGTTCATACCAGAGTCCATACCAAAGTATACAGCTAAACAAAAGGTCGTGCCCCTTGTCGACTATCAACTACTCTCCTGAAAAGTAATGGTTTGTTGTATGGAATCAGCCCCTGCTGAGTATGCTATTACATGCCTATCATGCCCCATCGGACCCCCAGTTAATTGATCGAGAGCATGAGGTTCATTTACATGCAATACCGGAATAACATTTAAACTGTAAAATAATTAATAGTAATAGTCATACAATAAAACAACCATTTACATGCATTTCATACACCACATAACCATATAGCATAAGTTGTTCGCCTAATATACGAGCTATGTAGCTGTTCGTAAGTTGTTTGGTTTATGCCTAATGACAACGTCTTGTTAAAACGACGCGTCTCTATTATTACCCATATCTTATTGCGGGTCACCCACGACAATAGCCACTCTAGCAGTAGAGTATCTGACCAACGAACCATTCTAGTTCGCTGGAAATTTCTTTGATACTTACCAATTCGTACGCGGACATCCTGGTATCGTTTTTGTGATCACAGCGCGCACCAAGAGCCACATCCTCTTGGATTTACTTATACCATCGCTTCGCATTACCATTTCCATAACACTGCAGACTAAGGTCGTTAATCCAATCCTAAGTGTAACTCGGGATCCAGTGCAACATTTCGAATGTGTGCCTTAATTAATTAAGGTCTTATACCTAGTGCCTTTAGGTGATTCATACCATTTGAATGTAAGACACGAGAGTGGCGTTAAATAGGCCAATGCTCCGTATATAAGTCTCGGATAATATATATCTTATTATCCTATGATACAACGTTTATTCTTACGATCCTTATATTACACATATAAGATAGCATTATTCCGCTAGTTCGTTTTATATATATGTTCATATATACAAATGGTACTGTTATCACACAACAGTAATAAGCAATATTAATATACAGTTCATGCATATTAATTCATACAATCAGACATTCAATCTTATCATAGATTTTCACAGAAGTCTGAACTGATGAATTCCTCAGAGACAATCAAGACATATTACAACATACCGTGCACTGAAATATAGGCTAGCGTAATTTCTCACGCTAAATCGGAAGCTCCACGAAAGTCTACGGATCTGGAATACGTACATACTACGTATTAGTATTCTATGCAACAAAACTAAACGATACCCCGTACCGTCACTAATCACTCCAGTTAATTCCCTGTTATTATACCACTGCCGGTTCTCGTTTTCGGGTTTCGTTATGTCGGTGTTATTTTGTTGTACATTATTGATTATGAAATAACCTTCCCAACAAACTATATCCTTTAATTATAGGTTGTGGTTATATATATAACTTAGATATATATTCATTATCGCATGTACAATAATATACAATTATATATTTATAGTTGTCACTATATTTTATGTAGAACTTGTTCTATGTTATATCATTCATCCTTAACATTTTATTATCCACATGTTTGTCAATTTAGTTGAACAAGTCAAGATAGTTGACTTGACCTAGTTGTATTTATCTTGGTTAATTTATCCAAGGATATAATACTTATTAATTCATATTAAATATCATGAATTATATAATTCACTATGTTACATAATTACATCTTAACATTAGAACTCATTACCTAATGTTTTATAATTACATCCTCTCATCTTATATTATCCATTAATGATACTATATGGTTGTCCAATCATATTATATAATTCATTTCATATCATGTATTTATATATATATGATTTGGGACCATTTATTAATATGATATTTCTTCATAATATATTCATCCTCCCTTAATGAATATTTTTATATTATAAGTGTTACAACCCTTATAACATTATAAATCATATTATAAATTTCATTTATAAATACCCCATAATTTCCGTAACAGCCCACTCATTTCTTTTATTTACAAAACCACCATTTTATTTATATAGTTATATTATAGTCATAAACTATACATTATACTTTATACCATTATACCATTTATAACCTATAGTTTATAATATGTCATAATTATCGAACAGAAATAATATGGACTACTAAAAAACGTATAGTTTATAATATAGTTATAACAATTTAATTTTTTATGATAAAGGAAAATAAGAATAAAAACTAAAAAAACAAATTCTTGGTAATCACACGCATGAAAAAAAGACGTTGTTTGGATAAGAATTTGGCTTAAAAAAATGTTCATCTGCGACAAAAATAATATGGACTACTACTATAATAACGAAGATAGTTCAACGGTTTAGATTAGAACTAGAAAAATGATTAAAAAATGTAAGACCATGAATTCGTCCGTCACATGACGGAAATTTCCTCTCGGTCACCAAAGCCCCTCCGTAATAGTTTTTATTTTTATTTTAAACCAATTTCAAAAGTTCATAAATTAAAAAAAAAACTTTTCAAAGTAAAACACATTATACTTATACAAGACAATGAAATATTGAATTTTGTTCTATTTATTTATTTTAAGAAAGAAAAAAAACGGTGATATATCCCTCCTTCCCGAAATATTACTATACACTTTATTTTAAAGAAGTTTAGAACTATATCTTTCTGATTCCGAAAGTAAAATGAACACATAACGTGCATCCTCCATTTACACATATATAAGATTGTACGGTTCAGATTCATACCAAAAGAAACAAAAATATCAATGGCTATAATGACATCCGTCGTGGACGGAAATATCGCTTCCGTCACCAAATCCCCGCTAGTGGATGTGCATGGATAAAGCATGCTACATACATGTGTGAGTATGAATTCTCGTACGCGGTTGAAAGAGCAAGCAGGAGTGGGCTTGTTTGTAGTGCTTGCTTGCACCTGTCTGCTTGCACCTGCGTGCCTACGTGCCTTGTTGCACCTTTTCTAACTTAGACGGTGATGTTGTCAGTTTGTAGAGCATTTACCTAGAATGTAGAAAAAATATGTAAGTTCACTAATGTAAATAAAAAATCTGTAAAGTGGTGAAACTATGTTATAAATCATGTAAAATGCATGTAAGAATAATCCTTAAAAGTATATATTTTCATCACTTATCAACCACAAATGAGGAGCATTTTTCTCTTCTATGCTAGCACGAATGCAGGGAACAAAAACAATTTCTATACGATTAGTATTATAGGAATATAAAAGCCAAAAATCAATGAGATAGGCATGAATACTCACCGATCAAACACAACCTACTAATATGTGAGTTTACTAAGTAGCCACACCCATTATGAGGAAGTTAAAATATTTGAAAGAAGAAGTTATGACTTCTGGCTTTCTAGATACCCAAGTGTTAGTTGTTTCTAGGTGTTAATGGATGATGTTAATTAAGTTGTAACCGTTGTAACTTGTGAGCCATTATTATACGGTTGTTACAAGGTTAACGTTGGGATAAGTGAAGGGTCTAGATCTAGCACTATAAATAGAGCTAGTAACCCGTAGCTTTGGCTCATCCCAACTTGTGGGGATCACATCCAAGGGAGTCAAGGGTGCACTAGTACAAAAAACGTCTATTTCGGCGCCCCTATTTCGGCGGTTGTAGATAAAACCGCCGAAATAGTGGCCCGAGGTGTATGCGGTCTGTAAAGAAGGGGTCTATTTCGGCGGTTCCTAGATATGAACCGCCGAAATAGGATCTATTTAATAATTAAAAAAATAAAAGAGACCTATTTCGGCGGTTCCTCACACGAAACCGCCGAAATAGGTGTTTCTATTTTTCTTTTCTTTTTTTTTAAAACGACCTATTTCGGCGGTTCTTTGTTAGGAACCGCCGAAATAGGTATTTTTATTTTTTTTTATTATTACAGAGGGTCTATTTCGGCGGTTCTTTGTTAGGAACCGTCGAAATAGATCGTTTTAATTAACCCCCCAGCCCGCCTCGACACAATTACGAGTTCATTAACCCTAATTAACCCCTCTTCTCTCTTCTCCGCGGCGAATTGCGATTTCCCGACGCCACCACCACCAGACTGCCGTCGCCCGCCCTCCTCCTCCTCCCGCCTTCGCCGGACGTCGCGCCGTCGGTGGTCGTCGCGTCGGTGTCGTCGCCGCCGTCCTCCCGCCCAGCAACAGAGGCGCAGGTGAGTATAAACCCCTAACTTTCATTTCGGTTTTGTTTAAATTATTATTAATGTGTTGTTAAAATTGATAGATTGTTGTCACATTGTGATTGTGGATGCTGATATTTATTGTGTGTGTGAAATCTTTGCAAGATTTGGTTGTTAAACTAATAAATTTATGTATGCACACAAGGTGTTTGACGAAATGTCCGAGTGAATTTTTTTGCTGTTTTTGGCCCTTCTTTTAAGTATAGTTAGGTTAGCTTATTTGGGCTAGATTTGTTATGCTTATATATGGGGTGGAACAATGTTTGAGCATTATTCGTGCTTATAATTATAAACTAATTATAAACATTGTAAGCAATATAGTTTTGCGCCCTCAATTCATATTTATTTTGCGTCTGCGTTGCCTCTGTAGAGATTGGTATTGCTACACGCGTCTCGCACGCCCGATTGAGAAGAGGGGCTGAAAACAATTCATTTAGGAACCGGTAATTTTTTTTTAATTTAACTCTTCATTCTCTTCACTCACTGTAAATTTGCAACCTAACTGCATATAAGGAACAAACACAACTACTGAGTTTCTCTTGTGTCTATACGTATTTGTGTCTCTACAGATAAATACTTAAGAAGCTTCTTTACCATTTGATGGTAGATTGAAAGCGGAGCGGAGAACAATTCATTTTCGAACCGGTAATATAATCTAACTTATCATTTTTCTCTTTTGTACTTTGTATTTTATTTCCACAAATTATTGGAATTTCGTTTGATGAATAAATTTGGTATATATTAGTTTGGTTTATGATAGAAATTTGTGTTGTTAATAATTGGGGAATGCTTAATAATAAGCATGGTTGTGTCTTTTTTTTTTACTTTGTATTTGATTTCCACAAATTATTAAAATTTGGTTTGATGGAAAATTTGGTATTAGTTTGATTTGTGATGGAAATTTGTGTTGATGAATGGTTGGTGAATGCTTAATAATAAGCATGGGATAGGTAAAATTATGCAAAAGTCATGCCGATTTTTTTTTCAAAATCTCTTTGTAATTAATATTGTTTGATGTATGTGTATATGTCTAACAATATCTAAATTGTTTTTAATCAGGTCTCACTACATTCAAGTCCGTGAATCACCTCTCTTGTTTCCCGCCTTCTTCCATTACTGTTGCACTTTCCTCCTCTGTGCACAAGTAAGTAACTAAACCTTATTTTTTGTTGATGCATTCCATATTTGTTGATGCATTCCATATAAGTGCTAGTACATAATTTAGCTTCTTTCCATATTTGTTGATGCATTTCTTTTGTAATTTATTTTTTGTTGCTTCCATGCATAGACATATCAGAAGTGGTATTGCTGCATCGATCTCTCGCATAGAAGCTAACCTCTCAGGCACCAGTCTCCCTTCTCCATAAATCCTTAAAAAACAAGTACGTATTTTAACTCTCGATTATGTTTTAATCTCTAAACCGGTTTGAACTTATACAGTGTAGAATTGAAAATGTTGGTTTGATGATCTGAATTTGCAATTGGTTTTCAGTTAGCTAGTAAAGAATTGATTTATTTTAATTATGCAATATATGACGAATGCCCTCTTTGAATGTTCTAACAAGTCATTTATTATGCTGCCATATCATTCAGGGTATGATATTTGACTATTTCTCTTAGTATTATCTAAAACATATAGTTTGTGTTAGTTACTTAATGATTTCAACACATTGTGTAATTTGTGGACAGTCGACATTGGTCATTGCTTGTGCTGGTGATGTTGAAGCACCCACGAATCCAATTTGACTCACTTGGTACGAATGCCAAGAGACCGAAGATCTCCACCGCAATACTGGGGTAATTAGTTTGTTATCGTAAACAACAATTATTATTACTTAACATTAATTGTTTCATAACTTGCTACTGATGCTTAAAACTATATATATTGCTGATGTATATAGTTCCATGAGAGCTGCATTATCTCTCCAGAATAAAACAATGAAGAGTAACATCCCTTGGAACACTGTCAAGGTACTCTATTAATTGATAAATTTGTGTTATAATGTTTAAACTTATTTATAACTGTCAATATGTGCGTTTGTATAGTGTTTGGTGCAGCCTGGGAGTTCAGAATGTGGATACTATGTCATGAGATTCATGAGTGACAGAGTAGGAGCGTCGAACCTTTTACCAGAGCACTCGTTTGACAAGGTAACATTCTTTGAAAGTTTTAGTTATGCTCTTTACATGTTGTTAGACTTGTACGTTTTAGATTAATGTTCATTTTTTTTCAAGGCTTACGAAGAAGTGTTCAAAGGTGGTCAGTATGATGATGCTCAAATTGTTGAGATGCTTGAGGAATGGTCGGAGTTCGTCTGCACAAGTTTAATGAATTGATGATCATGAAGATGTTTTGTGAACTTTTTCGAGTATGTAATTGTAACTCTGTACACTTGTGGATGGTGTAATGGTAGATTTGAATTGTAATGTTGTTTTTTATTTGTAATTGCATTGGTTTTGTTAACTCTCAAATTGTGGTGCGTCGTTGGTATTAATTGGGAGCTTTTATAACTTTTTAAATGTGTGCTGGAGCTCCCTGTATGGATGAAGCTTTATTACAGGGCTCATTGAACCAAATGCGGTGAATATATATATAAGCTGGGATGGAAAAAAACAAAAAAAAATACCCCTATCTCGGCGGTTCTTAGAGAACAACCGTCGAGATAGATCCATGGGATTGACCGATGCTGAGATTGACCATGAGTCTATCTCGGCGGTTCTTAGAGAACAACCGCCGAGATAGACTCATGGTCAATCTCAGCATCGGTCAATCCCATGGGTCTATCTCGGCGGTTGTTCTCTAAGAACCGCCGAGATAGGTACACCTATTTTGGCGGTGCTCATTTCGGCGGTTCACAACCGCCAAAATAGGCCCATTGGAACCGCCGAAATAGGCCTTTTTTCTACTAGTGGTGGTTCTATGGGAACTCAAAGGGACTCAGGTAAAAACACCAAGGGAAACACGGGATACACGGGTTGATGGGTTGGTTGGGTAATCCTCATGTAAACTTGTAATCCTCATCTTCTTAATGAAAGTTGTTCTATCTCTTCCCGTGGACGTAGGTCATGTTTGGACCGAACCACGTGAATCCTTGTGTCACTATTTTATCATTACATTATCTTGTGGTTTTTCTTCTTCAGTAACCATGTCGATCTCACCATGATCTTGGGGAAGTGGGCCCGAAATCCTAACAGTCATTTTGTTTGGCCATTTAACGGAAAACTAACGTCCCTCTGTGCGGAGTAACATTTCATGAACTTTTGTAAAAAGTAGCGGCATTTTGTGACATTTTGGGGGGGGGGCATTTCCTAAATTAATCAAAATTATAGTGGAATTTCATGAAATCTCCTTATTTTAGTTACTGGCTTTTATAACGTTTTTTTCTCTTTTTAAAGTTTATAATATGCCTTTGTTTTTACATTAAGTTCATAATATCCCCTATTTTGTCAAAAAGTTACAATATGGCCCTCTTTTTCTTTTAAGCTGTTGTAACAGTTAGCTCTTGTTCAAATAGATAGTTTGACTCTTAACAACTCTTTTTTTCTATATAAGCACCCTCTTGTCATACAAAATAGGACACAAACTTCATACTAAAGCCATGGCCATGTTTACAACCACAGTCAATGAGAAGTTTCAAACAATCCTTACAAATGTGTAGTTCGAGCGAAGAAACAAAAGGGGAAGAAAATTAAAAATAAAAGAGAAAGCGGGCAAACAACAAGTGCATAAATGTAAATGTTTTATCACTACAAAATAAATTGCAAGGGTGGGCCACTCACAAGGGAAAAAAGGCTACTGCCTAACAAGAAAAAGACAGATTCAATTTTACTGCTATGGGGCAATCATCTTAGGAGGGTGGTCCATCTCCATCTTCAGCTTCTGCTCCAAAAAATCCTAGAACCAGAAGCAAGAAAGGTGGTTCCAGTTCAAGTGTTGGTTTATAGCCTAGTTGGTTTTATTGGTTTAGTTTTTGTTGAAAACTATTTGAATTTGGTAGTTCTGGTTTAGTTTGGTAGTTGTTATTAGCATGTGATTGAATTGCACAGTTTATGGGTACAGTTTGGTGGCCCATTTTGAGATTCAACTTATGGGTTTTGTGCATACTAGTTCTGGTGCATATTTTGGTTAATATGTGTGAAGTTTAGTGGTCTGTTTTGCTGGTTCATATGAGTAGATATGGTAGTGTGTTGATTTTACTGATCTTTTTGTACAACTCTTAGAAATGGCAAGCGGTAGTGTAAACAATAGTGTAAAAACAGTACAATAAGTAGATTTTACACATTTATATATGAAACTACATTATATTATGCGAATACAAATTCCAATGCATCTACAACTACACCCCACTGAAACCACATCTTAATGCTTTGCTTCATCTCTTCTTTAAGTTTCTTCTTTATTTCCTTTCTCATTTTGTTGATAGGATATGCATCAGTGTAGCAGTAAAAATGTGTGAATATATTTCTACCACTGTTGTGCAAAATAATGGTGAAACTATCTTGCTAACTATGGGCAGTGAACCCAATCATTGTAGTACAACAAGGTCGTATCCACAGGGACTTCGCAATTATCTAGTTAATTATAAGGTTAGTCATTGTGAATAGAAATATACAAAAATGCATAAACTTAAATGAGGGGTTTTAGGTTTTGGGTTGTAATTAAAGAAATAAAGAAAAACAATAAACACTAAACTAACTATCTAGGATAGATGTAGCTCGGGATGGATCATTGCACCCGTCTTACCATTTCTACCAATTGTCAAACCTCGAACTCATAGCTAAACAACGGGAACACTTAATTAATTAGCAACCTAATCTAGGCCTACTAATCCTAACCAATTTAATCAAAACCTCTCAATCAACTAAGCCTCAGGTCAATCGACAGCACTAAGCTCAAGTTCCACTAAGTTGTAGTGTAGTCTAATATCAAAATCATTGAATTAGAGTACACTGTTCTAGTCCCCAACAGTTTAGGTTTCTATCTCATAATATCATTTTGACAGAATCCCACAATAATGCTAAACTAATCGGTAGGCCAAACCAACCAATTTAACACATAGATGACAAATTGAGCAAAACCCTAAACAAATCTCCAAATCATGAGTAATGAGTTTAGAAGCCATAAACACTCAATAATTATCTTCATTAAGCACAAGGACTAAAATAAAGCATAGAAATAAGTTCGAGATTCAACAATGGATGTTTTAGGGATTTTGGGGCAAAATCCCCATCCCAAGCTAGAAGGAAACTACACAACCATTAAAGCACATAAGAGAGAGAAGGGAGAAGAAATAACCATGGGAGGTTGAAGAAGAGCTTCAATGAAGGTGAGCCTTCTCCTCCTTCTTCTCTTCTTCTTCTTCTTCCATTCCTTTCTTCTTCTTCTTCCCTTTTTTCTTCTTTTTCCCCTCATTTTTGTGTGTGTGTGGAATGGCCCCTCTCTCTCCTCTTTTTCTCCATTTAAAAAGGCAGATTTTGGCAAAATCTACGACCGACCGACTGACCCTGGATCGGTCCTGTGGGTCGGTCGCTTCCAGAAGCAATTTCAGGGCCGTAAATCACGTTTTTAAGTTCGACCGGCCCTACCAAGGTCGGTCCTAAGGTCGGTCGGGACCAGAAGCCCTTTTGGCCCCCGGAACGAGCAATTTTGGCCTCCGGAATCATCCGACCGATCCACCTAGGGTCGGTCCTAAGGTCGGTCCAGTGGATAGGCTAACTTCAAAATGTTGTATCTTCTTCGTTTCAGCTCCGATTTTGGATCCACTTAATCCCACGCGTTTGTCTCTTTGTCTACTTTAATCCTAGCTATTTTATTCCCCATGTTTCAATAATAATTGTGTAAAACACCAATAAAACACAAAAGTAGAGGAAAACTAGCTAGAGTAGAGAAATGAGCATGAAAAGTGTTGATAAAACATATGAACTACACCTCTAAAATGCTCATTTGGACACTCATCAACCACCTAGGCAGTGTACCTATCATTTTGCAATTATAGGTCAATCTAAGGGACCTCTTTAAATCAATTGACACTATAATAAGCTTAACCGAGTAATCTAAACTAATAAAAAACAGAAAATATCACTTATTAAGGTGGGATTAATTAACCTAATTAGATAAGCCTTCAACAAAGGGTGTTACAACTTAAAAGGAAAAAATGAAGCTTGTTAATTGATAAACACGAACCTTAACCGAATGGATATATGTTTATGTAACTAGCGACTATCGGCCACTCTTATTTTTGTGTAACAAACAACTTCTCCTTGAATAGCAGATTCAAAGCCGAGAGCATCCCGCACGATATTTGGTGTGGTCTATCCACTTGGAAGTCCAGTCAGAAACATATCCATGATTGGTCTTGTTTAAGAGCTTGAATTTAGATAAACAATGGTGCAATTTTTTTATTTTGGACTTATATTTTAAAAGTTACAATCATTTATTGGTAATGAAATGTTGTTTGTTCTTTTGATTTATGGAGAGCATGGAGCTGGTGTCATATTATAATATGGAGACTATCCACATGTGAACAATTTATTGGAGAGAAATAAAAAAAAAGAAAAAAGAAGAGAGAATAGTCACACGCAAGGTATGGGAGAGGGGTAGATGAGTAGGAGAGAGAAATTGTATTTTTTTTCAAAATGTTATAACTTACAAACTATAAGTGCAAAATTAAAAAAAAAGTATACCATTGTTCATTATTTTTCGTGCTCTTCAAAACAAGATGCATCATGGATATGTTTTGGTAAACTTAAAATTTCATGTTTTTAGAAGGAGTATATATTACATCTTTTTTAGGTGAATCATATTCATTAACAAAATAAATCTTCTTTAACAATAAAATGAACCTTGTTCTTTAACAAAATGAATCTTACCCCCAAACACTTTAAAAACTGCATTTTTAAGGGTTGTACTTAAACCACAAACCCTAAAAATCTGTCGAGTTAGTAATGACAATATAAAGTGTAGACTAATGCCAAAAAGATTACCCTACCCCCCCCCCCCCCCCAAACACCCTAAAATCCACCGTTGCATAAGTTTGTGGTAGGATTAACTTTTACTAGTATTAAAATAAAATATTCACTGTTCTTAAACCTTTGATTCACCTTTAAGAAACCTTTGATTCACCTTTCTTAAACCTTTGATTCATTTTTCTTGAACCTCTTATTCACTTTAGTTAACAATCTCTATTTACGAGAATCACTTTTCTTAAACCTCTAATTCACTTTTCTTAAACTCATGATTCACTTTATAAAAATCTCGGATTCACATTTCTTAAACCTCTTAATCACTTTAGTTAAACAATCTATGTTTACAAGATTCACTCTTATTACTTTGATTTACTTTGAAACAACTTGTGATTCACTTTTTAACAACCTTTGATTCACTTTTCTAAAATCTCTAATTCACGCTAGTCAAACATTCAGAATCACTTTAGTTAAACAATCTCTGTTTATGAGATTCACTTTTTTAAAAACCTCTTATTCACTTTTACGCAACTCCCTGATTCACTTTTTAACAACATTCGATTCACTTTTTAACAATCTTTGATTCACTTTTCTTAAACTTAAGATTCACAATTAATCTTAAAAAATATGTACATAAAAAAATAAAAAAATTACCAAAACATATCCATGATGTATGTTGTTTTGAAGAGTACGAAGATGAACAATGGTATAAAATTTATATTATTTGGACTTATATATAATAAAATACAATATTTTAAAGTTTTACAAAAGTACAAAATACAGAACAATAAAATAAATGATAAAAGACAAAATTACCCATCGCCACACTACAACATGGCATAATAGGCTATTACCGGGTCTAGTAATAACCATGTTCGAATTCGTGTTTGAGAAAATGGATGAGTCTGGATTTATTCCCATACTGCATCGACGTAAGATACTCAGAAAATCCTGACATTGTTGTAACACTGAGAGAATAGAAGAAAGATTAAAGACAAGATAGACGTAAATTGTTCTATCCCATTTCATCCCATTATGCGTCTATATATAGTACATAATACATAACCGTTACTGAACCTTTGAGTGGAAGGAATACGAAATATCAAAGAACTTCTAATGAAGAGTTTGGGAGGTTACGGGGTTACACAAATGAAGAGTCTAAGATAGATGAAAGGGTGATTAGATGTACATCCAATAATTACATTATTTATAACACTCCCCCTTGGATGTACATCCTACTGCCTCATCAAAAACCTTGCCAGGAAAAACCCATTGGGATAAAAACCATGGTCAAGGGAAAAAGAGTACAGTCTAAATGTTTCTCTCCCCCTCAATTTAACAGAATGTCTCTTCGATGTCGCATACCGATATCATGAACAAGCTTCTTAAAGACTCTTGAAGGAAGTGATTTTGTAAATAAATCAGCTAGATTCTCGTTAGACCGAATCTTGTAAACATCGAGAATACCTTTAGTCTGAAGCTGATGAGTTGAAAAAATTTGGTGATATATGCTTGGTTCGATCACCTTTGATGTATCCTTCCCTTATTTGTGCAATGCATGCGGCATTATCATCGTATATCACCATCGGCGTCTCTTGATCTGACTGAAGACCACAAGAACTTAAAATATGGTGGATAACTGATCTGAGCCATACACATTCTCTTCCTGTTTCGTATAGAGCTATCAACTCGGCATGATTTGATGAAGTTGCCACTGTAGTCTACTTCATTGCACACCATGAAATGGAAGTTCCACCATGTATATATCATAGCATCCCTCTTCGTATAGATCTCATGATAGAATCCTCATTAAACTTTTGCTCAGGAAACCCTGTGATGTAAAAACCAAAACAAAGGAGAAAACATAACCACATAAAGATTCCCCCCCCCCCCCCCTGAATTTGACATGTATGAATGTATGCCAACATTCATTTCATAAATATGTCATCAATCATCATCATCTTAACTTTGATAAAAGGGGGGACAATGGTGATTTATGTTTACTGAGAATCATCACCTTACCAGATGGTAAGTCTTATATCACCATTAATCATGCACAGGTAAAATATATATAGTGTTTTCTTGACCTGAGCCTCACACATTTTTCTATCTTGATGATAAATTTGTGTGATCCAATTTTCTCCCAAGGTGTATTTGATATTCGTATAAGTGGGGTATCCTTTTACTAGTCATGTATTATCAACATGACTTTACAAAACTCATATATATGAGTCTAGTGCAGACAAATAATGCATTCTCAAGTATTTGAACTTAATATCCACATATATGTCCTCTTAGTGGCTTATGCCATACCTTGGCTCATTTGATATATCGATATATATATATATATATATAAATTTTATGAGATGTGACTTGATATGTGGTTTAGATGGTTCTCATCCAAGTCACCATTGATCATATAAAAACATAAGGCCTTTAGAGAAAATCATTCTTAAGATTTTCTTCGAATACCAATTCCCGGGAATTCATATGTTCACATTATGCTCTCTTTGAGAGTTTAGATCCTCTTTCAAGGGCTACATATAAGTTAACAAGCTGTACTATTTATCATTAACTTTCTTTGAAAGTTTATAGCTCCTTTTCCAAGGGATATACATCTTTTTCAAGGGTTTACTATTTTCCACCAAAGTTTATAGCTCCCTTTTTAAAGGGCTCGACACCTTTTTCAAGGGTCTACTATCTTCCACCTTTATGATATTACAACTCCTTTATCCACTAGGAGGAACGCGTTCATTTCTCATATCGGGGTAGATTATAACATCTCATATGCATAACTCTAGTGCATTATCATGCTAGCATCACACACTTTGGGGTGTTTATGATTTGTCTGTATCAACTTTTGGAAGTCAAACTCCGTACTTCCTTTACTCTTGAATTTATCATTTTGGAGCTTCCCCCTTTCGAGGGTCTAAACTCCTCTTTTGAGGGTTCAAATCCTGAAACTCCTAATTTCCCTTTTCCTTCTGTGTCATTTAGGCATATATCCCCCTTTTGAGAGACTGGACTCCTCTTTCAAGGGTCTAAAATCCTCTTTCGAGGGTTCAAATTTTTCCTCATTTACCTTTTCCTTTTGTGTCATTTTGGCATATTCGTCCCCCTTTCGAAGGACTGGACTCCTCTTTCGAGGGTTCTATGGATCCCAAGGGTCGACCATGCCTCCAGCGTACTTGGGATTCACATGCCATAGCGGTTGTCTCCCACGCTTCTAACTGAGCTGGAATATTCGCAGCTAGTGTATATATGATCGTGTTACTTTATTCATATCTATGAACGCATCAATTAATTGTAACATTTTCCAAATGAATTATTCTTTGAACCTCTAGTTCATTTTACTTTGTCATGCATGACATAATTCATAGTTCATTAACATTTGGTTAAGGATATTCAAGCTAGAGACAACTGCTCTCTAATTTGACATCTTAAAAATTCATAAGCATCTTGGAGACTCATATGCATGACATAATTCATAGTCTATTTACATTTGGTTAAGGATATTCAAGCTAGAGACAACCGCTCTCTAATTTGACATCTTAAAAATTCATAAGCATATTGGAGACTCATACTTCCCAGAAGCATGGTTGTAGCAACATTCAATATGTGCTTGCTTTTGTAATCGTTCAATAAGGCACAATTGATTTTACTGATAAGACTTTGTGTCAAATATCAAAACACATATCATTCTCCACCTAAAGTTGAGAATGCTTAAGAACTAAAGAAGTTCATTATTCACAACTTTCCTTTTTTTTGTAACCCTTTTGATAGTTTTTTAATGGGGGAGGTATAGACACAAACCCACTTGTCTAACCTTTTTTCTTTGCTATACAAAATTAACGACTTAATAAGGTCGTTCTTAGTGGGAGTATAAGTTACTCAATACCATTATTCTTTCAAGTTTTATATTATCCATCTTAATCTTAAAATCACATGGATGATTTCATTATAGCTAGATTTTTCTAAATCAATAGCCAATGAATACAGTACTTCATGTGACCATTATTTGATGTATCAAACATTATATATATATCTCAAAGGTCCACATGGTAATTTTTCTGCCCATACTCAATCCATGATATTTCAAGGAGTTTAAAAATTCTCACCCTTCCTTTGAATGATCTCGCTGTATCTTATGTGAACTATTGTCACTCGAGTAAGAGCCTGGAAGTTCTTGATAATTTAGAAAAGTAGTGATTTGACATCACTTTTCTCATGGATGGCCCATTTTTCCGTTTCATATAAGAAATATTTTTTTGTACACTAACCGTATATTAGTGACCCCTCCTTTTTCTTTTGGGCTTTATGAGATTGGATTTTACGTTATATCAACTTATATAACTTGACACATTTTGTGCTTGTTTTCCCATCATACGAGCATACTTTGTCATTAAAAAAGTGCATCTTCAATGTTTATTCGTATTCCCTCAAGGAACATAATGAAGAGCTTTTAAAACTCACGGCTCACAAGAGCAAGCTCTCATTCTTTATAGCCTCTTATAGACTATAGAGTTGTATATAAAACATTTTCAGTTGTGCATTATAGCACTATCAATAAATTATGACTCTTGTCATTCAATCACTTACAACATGCTCGCAAATTTATTATAGATTTCAAAGATGGTTCAACGGACCATATTTTATTCCTTTTGAGTACCATGAATAACCAATACCCAAAGCATGGTTATAAAATATATCAAAATTCATGTACTCGAGTGTGTCTTTCGCACTTTATAAATATGTACTAAGGATGATACCTTAACACTTATTCATCAATAATAACATCATCTCAACAATATCCTTCATGGAAATGTAACGGTCTACCATGATGTCAATTGCACACAATTTCCTTTTTACATGGTCCAACCATGTACAGATATACAATAATCTGTCATAGATTATAACATCTTTTACAATTGACCTTTACAAGATAAAATGGTCATTTTCATAAGCTAACTCAAGCGTTTAGTTCCCATATCGTCAATGATCTTCCATATAGATCTTGCCAAAATCAACCTCAAGCTTGACTTTTTTCATAATCATGCATGATACACATTAGCATTTTAGAGCTTGAGTCAAAAATTCATTGGGAAATCTCTTTAATTTTCCAATAATAATCCTCAAATGTAACTCCTCAATGAATACTTAGGAGACCATGTAACTTATACCAAAGTGACTTTGAATGAAGTTATTTTTAACTCTTTAAAATCTATCTAGCTCTTCAAGAGCTTTTACAATTGGTCCAATCTTATATCAAATGTGGACCATTTTTAACATCCACCTCTAATGCATAGTCATGCATAAGGGAAAATAATAATTTATCATTCTCAACCTTCAATGTTGTAACGACCCCAAAACCACCCTGGTTGAGAGACCGTTACACGCCGCGCGCTTATTACCTAAGACAACGCAAGGCTACACTAGCGAACTCCCAAAAAGAACTGAAACTCATATATTACCAAATAGACGAATCCAACATGTCTTTTCATTACACAAGCGGAAGCCAAACTGAAATACAAAGCATAATCTAAATACAACTGGGCACCATGGCCAAACAAACTGAAATGCAGAGCTCAAAAGCCAAGACAGAAAGTAGAAACTGAATCTCCAAGCGCGGACTAAAACCTGCAAATCAGACGGAGATAGGGGTGAGCAAAACTATTGCTCAGCAGGTGATAAACTTCATCAGCTGAGCACGCTCAAAACATAATCTGAACATACATATATATACATATACGAAAGCGCTTAGCCAGAGCGAAATCAGAGACAAAACAGGAGTCTTTCAAATGGACAGAAGTCTAAAACACGAGGAGCTAAGCGGTGGTCAAAACATCCACTTAATAGCAGAAGGTAAACTGAAGCTGAAAACTTGACGAAATCAGAAGCTTAACAAACTCAAAAAGCTTAAACACAATCAGAAGCTTAGCAAAATCAGAAGCTTAGCAAAATCCAGAACTTAGCAGAAGACAGTAAGCACACAGCAGACCATCCCAAATCAAATACAGATAGAGAGCAGACGAAGTATAGCACTTACAAAATCAGAAATCCTCAACAGACAGGAAGCACACAGCAGCCTATCTGAGTTTGCAATCAGACAGAGCAGCGGAAGCAGTACAAACAAACAGAGGTATCCAAAGGACAGAAAGCACACAGCAGTCTGTCAAAACAGCAGAACGGAATCCAAACAGAAGTGGGACACTAGCAATCAGAGCATACAGACAAACAAGCAACTAGCTCATGAACAGAACGAGGAAACCTCACTCGTAAAAGAACAGGTGAAACACCCGTGAACAGAACGGGAAACATCACCCGTGAACAGAAGGATCCTACATAGCGCGCTACGAGACAGTGAAACCAGCCATCCAAAGGCTCAGACACAGAGATAACTAGGTCCCAAAACAGAAGCTTTCATAACAGACCAAAGCTTTATACAGAACAGGACAGAAGTCCTATCAGATCGTAACAGAAAGCAGAAGCTTAACGAAAACAGAGCAGAAGCTTACCAACGGAAAGCCTTAGCAAGACAGAAGTCGCAACCCGACTAGTAAATACAAAAGCAAAACTGAAGTCAGAGGTTGAAGCACATTTTCAGAGCATAACAGAGATCAAAGGCTTATCAGAGACCTTAAAATCAGGAAACACTTAAACACATGCTAAAACCCTGAAAACAGATAGTACTCAGAAGGAGAAACCAACGCCGCAAACGGCACTCAAAACGGAGCTCAAACGAACAAGTTATAGTCAAATCAGAGAGCTGTCCGAACTTGTGTCCGGACGTCGAAGTTCGGACGCAAGTCGAACTCAAATCCGCAGAAAATTTCAAGGTGTCCGAACATCCACGGAGTTCGGACGGATGTTCGGACGTCCTTCGGAAAACAACTCGAGGAAAGTCCGAACATGTGTCCGAGCTTCAAAGTTCGGACATATGTCGAAGAGAAAATCAGAGGGCGCAAAACGGGGTGTGTCCGAACTTCCAAGTTCAGACGGAAGTTCGGACACAGTGAAACTCTCAGAAAATCCAGACGCAGCAGAGCGTGTCCGAACTTCCAAGTTCGGACGGAAGTTCGGACGCGCCGAAAAGTTCAATATCCAGAACGAAATCAGATGCGAACAGAGTCCTCAAAACAATGTCAAAAATGTAGTACGAAACCAAAGCCTTTAAACCATAACCATGGCAGTTTTAAAAGGTCAAAACCAAGACAAATCAGACAGAGATCGATCACCAAACATAGGGCAATTTAACAATCCGAACTCTCAAATCAGAAGCACACAGAGTTCACAAAACTGAAGGGAACCATAGAGGTAGATTCACCATTTTCAAAGTATACTTACATAACAAAATACGCAAAAAAACACAAAAATTCCCACGGGGTTGTAACACATCAAAACGCAAATCCGGAACACACACAAAGTTACACAATCAGAAGCCATACAAAATATACGGAAAACAACGGAACCAAAACCCCCGTGGGTGAACGCACACACCGAATCCATCTACCACCTACCTCACATCCGTAGCTAAGCCATCTCTGCGGACTCTACGAATCGCCTTCCCGAATCTCCAATCAAATGATAATCCCTCGAATTGAACCGCTCCCAAAATACAAAATCAGAATTAGAAAAGAAGAGAAGAGGAAGCCTTAATGGAGAAGAGAACCAATCTACAATCCAACCTGATTGACGACCGACGGATGAACACAATTCCATCTATAGACCTCCAGCGATTACAATTGAAAGAAATTGAAGAAGGGGATGAGCAAAGGGATGAGGGTTTGAGAGCGAAGAACTGTCGTGCGAGAGAACGTCAGGGTAGTGGAAGGAGGAATAATTGAACGTGAATTAGAATAAGAGAGAGAGGGAATAAAATAGTTTAATAAATCTCTCTCTTATGGAATTAATAAATAACAACAAGGAAGAAGACAATTGTAACCCTCCTTCCTCAAGCTAACATATTGACATAAGGAGAATGTCATAGACAATCTAATATAAGATTACAAAATAGCACAAACTCCCTTTGCGAATCAGAAAGAAAATAAAAAAAAAATCAGGGGCATAACAAATGTAATTTTCTTGCACGAGGGAGTATAAGGATCTTACAGCTCTCAACCTCAAGAGCATGATTTCGCGAGAAAGAAATATTACACTCTAGTGCACTCATCTTGCACGAGAACCTATACGGATTTTATAATCCTGAACCTCAAGTGCATTCATTTTTCATGAGGAAGTATTACTATCTTACCTCAAACGTTAGCATCTTACATGAGGTAGCATAATCATTAACCTCAAATGCACCATCTTGCATGAGGTAATATTTACAATCTCCTTTTCAATGATTACATAGGAGAATTATTAACATCTAGTGCAACATCTTGCACGAGGTTATCACCTTTTTTTTGTTACTATCTCAAAAAAGATTTCCTCATAAACGGTAATTCAAACCCATCTTATGGGAATGCTGTTTTTCAGTCATAAAATAAAATTGAACGGAATGAATTATACCATATTTTATGGTTCACTTTTCAAAACAAAAATATATAACGTCAAATAATACTTTGAGAGAGTAATTATACAAAAATTATTATACCACAAAATATGTAGTTCTTCAGTGATTAAACTGATAGTTATTCAAAAACTATAACAATATACTGCCGTCGAAGATACCGCTTTCCTTAGCAATTTTTTTTTAAGTTTCTATTATTCAATAAATAAAAAGCTCCATCCCGCGAAATCTCACAAAATAATTTTTTTTCTTTAACCATTTTTCTTTGTTAAAAACTGTGAACATTATTAACAAATAAAAGAACCATTTCTCCTTTGATTTAAAAATACATATCGTTTATAAAATTATTTTAAGTTGTGTCTAACTTACCTGCTTGTTAAAATGATTATGCCGGTAAAATTGATTACACTTACTTACACCTTCTAGAATCGGTAGAGTACCCATCAAATGAGGCTTAACATATAAACTTTTTGGTATAGCAGATTCTTGATAAAGCACAACAAATCTGGTAGGATAAATAATAACCATCATGACAGGTGCATGACCCAAGACCCTTGCCAAGAAATCACAGAACATAAACAATCACTATGAAACAATTATTTTGTAGTTGAAATCGAAAACAAAATAAATAGAATATTGAAAGTGGTAGGCGCTTGAGATCTGGATCTTCCCTCGAGAATGAAAGCGAATTGTCAGGGAAAGATCTAATATAATGCCATGTAGCTTGCGCAGACTACCCAATTCATCCCTTCTCCAAGCTAGAGCTCGGGCAAGTCCTGATGAAGCCGAGATGATCTTTGTTGATGATGTATAGCAGAGAGAATAATATTTTTTTAGTAGAGTCTATCGTACTGATAATGTGTTGTAACACTGAGAGAATAAAAGAAATAGAAGACAAGATAGACTAAATTGTTCTATCCCATTCATCCCATTATGCGTCTTATGTAATACATAATACATAATTGTTACTGAACCTTTAAGTGGAAGGAATACGAAATATCAAAGGACTTTGATAGGTTACGGGGTTACACAAATAAAGAGTCTAAGATAGATGAAAGGGTGATTAGATGTACATCCAATAATTACATTATTTATAACAGACATATGTAGTAGCTACACCGAGTTAGGTACCACCCTCCCCAATCGCTAGACACTGCCTTGAATAATAATACTCCCTCCGTCCCGGTCAAAGCGTCAACTTTATATTTGGATGTGTCGTTTGACTTCAATATTTAACCTATAAAATAATATTTTTTACAAATTTATGTTTTAAATGGAATCCTTATGTGAAAAACTATATATATACAACTTAATTTTAAAAAATTATTTTATCTTATATGTTTAATATTGAAGTGGAAAAATGTGCCAAAAAGCAAACGAGACACTTATGACGGGACGGAGGTACTACTCCCCCTCCGTCCCAATCTCATTGTCCCCTTTACTATTTGAGCTTGTCGTTTGACTTCAATATTTAACATGTAAGATAATATATTTTAGTAAATTACTTAGAACCCCTTGAGGATTTGGGATATTACAGTTAACCCCCTCATGTTTATCATAATTATTGGTAACCACCCAAGGTTAAGGTATCTTTGACTATGAGCCCCCGAACTATAACTCTGTAATAAAAAACTTAACTATGTGTGACTTATCAGCTTAATCACATTAATAATGTCAGACTAGACAACAAAACTGCTTAATCAACATCGTCTAACTCTCTCTCATCCCACTTTAGATGCATTTTCAAGGAAGGTTGACATTTTTAAGAACATAACAATGCAGATTTAGTAGTGTTTTTTCTCCAGCATGACTTATTAATATGATTAAGCTGATAGGTTAACACGTAGTTAACTTCCTGATAACAAAGTTATAGTTCGGGGGCTCGTAGTCAAAGATACTTTAACCTCAAGGTGGTTACCAGTAATTATGATAAACACAAGGGGGTTAACTATAATATCCTAAATCCTCAAGGGGGTGTTGAGTAATTTACTCTATATTTTATAAAAAATATTTTTATAATGGAATCCTTATGTAAAAACTAATATTTAAAAATTATTTTATCTTATATATTTAATATTAAAGTGGAAAACTTTGGGACAGGTAGTAAAAAGACGAGCAAAGCTCCTGATGGGAAGTAACGTGCTGATCCTTGTGACGCAGCTAACCCACCATTGGATAGGATGGGATGGACCCCACGTCCCCACCCACAACGACAAACTGCTTTCCGCAATCCGCACCGATAGACCCAGCTGGGCCCCCACAACCACTATGCTAAAATCATCGAGTCATCCAGGTCTTTGACGCCCACGTGCCAAGATTCCATTTCAATGGCCAAGATCTATCCAAGCAATCAACGTCTTTAAAATGCTCCGCGTCATGACAAAGCTATTGGAGCCCAACGGCCTTTATAGCACCACCTGTCGCACGCGATTACAACTTATTTATACGGACGTCGTCGCCACTCTCCACTCCCACCGACGACGACACCATCGAACGGACGCTGAACTCCAGCCAATAGGAAGAACACACATGAAAGTTAAAGTAACGTGGTTCTGCTCTGCCATCGTTCCCACCAGCTGAACTTACTCCACACCTGATCATCGACGCCGTCTGCTGTTTTTGACTACAACAAACTCTTCAGTCAACAATTCGTTGCACGAATTATCATCACAAATTCGTTGCTAAGTTTTTTTTTTTTCCTTCTCCAATTCCCAGCCTTTTCGCCTCAAACCTCGGAGATTTGAATTCCTTGAGACTTGCAAATATCTACCTATCACCACTTTTTTCTCCTCCAGGTTTTACGAGTCTCTTTCTTCACTTCAAGTCAAATTAATCTTCGTTGAACAACCGATACTCAGTCCAAATTCATTCTCTCCACTCCCGCGCAGCGATCACATGGCTGATTCGGACGACTCGGGGGGAGGTGGTGGTGGAGGAGGAATTAGAACCAGGAATGGAGGAGCATCATCACTGAAGGAGCAAGACAGGTTTCTCCCTATCGCGAACGTCAGCCGGATCATGAAGAAAGCACTGCCGGCGAACGCGAAAATCTCAAAGGACGCTAAAGAGACGGTGCAGGAGTGCGTGTCAGAATTTATGCTTCGTGACGGGGGAAGCGTCCGACAAGTGCCAGAGGGAGAAACGGAAGACGATCAACGGCGACGATCTGCTCTGGGCGATGACGACGCTAGGGTTTGAGGAGTACGTTGAACCGCTTAAGTCGTACCTGCAGAGGTTCCGTGAGATCGAGGGGGAAAGGACCGGAATGATAGGGGTTGGCGGGGGCGGCGTCGGGTGGGAGGGTGAGGGTGGTGGTGGAGTGGAAGTGGAGGAGGTAGGGGGAGTGGTAGTTATGTAAATAATGGGAGAGACGGAGGTGTTTATAAGTAGTGATGGGGTTGTGATGATGGGCCGTTCGGTGGTAGGCCATAATGGACACTACGACGGGCGTGGATGGGTTGTGTAGATGTTCCGTCGTATGCGTGGGTACATCCGGTAAATTTGACTCAACCCAAACACCCCTAATACTTCAAGGGTTAAGTCTTGATTGTTGATCTATTTATCTTTTGGGTAAGATTGGAGTAATAAGTTAATATTATGAGTTAGGTTATGGTAGAGATCTAAAATCAAATCCAATTCGATTCAAACATACTTTTGTTAATAATAAAAATCACAATATATTTCAAGTATTGTACATAAATAAAATATGGGTAAAAGTAAAAATACAAACTAAAAAAATAAACATGGGTCAAGATTAAAGAAATAAGAGTAAATTACTCTAAGCCCCTCTAAGGTTTAACGATATTACAAGTTAATTTATCAATATATCTGACTATCCCTTCGATATGATGGTTTTTGACAATGGACCCCCAAACTATATATTTATTTGTTTAGGCATTATTTCTCTCCGGGCCTAACAATCTCTTGTCACATTGTCACACACAGAAAATACATAATACCAAATCACACAAACAATCTCTTTTTTCTTACATGTCTCTATTTTCAAATCGTCTTTTCTCTTTTGTATCACCAATACAAAGAATCGTAACTACAGATGAGCAACCAATTTGTATATAGGAGTCACACCCTCATGGTTTTTGTCAAACAATAGGCTTTTAAGAAGAGATTGTGATTGGGATTGCGTTAAGTATATCCTAGTGCGACAATATGACACCATGAGTGAAATCTAACAGATTAAGGGATAAGTTGTTATGAGAATGAATTAGTATCTAAGAAAGCATATTTATAGTTTCGGGGGCTCACTGTCAGGAATTCTTATACCTCGAAGGGGTTACCAGATATATTGATGACCTCATGATACTAACTTGTAATATCATCAATGAAATACCCCAAACTAATAAAACATGGATTAAACATCTAATCACACTGATTAAGGCCTAAACATGCCTTAAAAGTCAACTGAGAACAACATGGTCAACACAAAACAGATGTTGCACCCTTTGACTGTTTAGGGTAAATAAATACCCAAAATGAACTTCTTAGCCTAAAACCTTGTCCTAAGTATA
This sequence comes from Limonium bicolor, assembly GCA_023374045.1. Taxonomy (NCBI): domain Eukaryota; kingdom Viridiplantae; phylum Streptophyta; class Magnoliopsida; order Caryophyllales; family Plumbaginaceae; genus Limonium; species Limonium bicolor. The sequence goes on along the minus strand of CM041777.1, from coordinate 110,198,611 downwards.
TTAACACATTACTACAACATTACAATTGTTGGACAACACTCCAACACAAAGAACAACATTTACACTGTCAAGGTCAAGTAGGGCAAAAATGTGCTCTAAGAATACCTTAAAGGTCTAATGACCTCTAAATGATATAAAATTGGATACCATGATCAAATATCATGTAGGAACACAACAACAAACCGTTCTCAAGAAAACCAAACTCAGAAACACCTTGCGTCACAAAATGTACGCTAAAACTCCTTAAAGCACGTTTTTGTGTAATTGCCTTCTAAATTGGTTTTTAATGGGCTTAAAGGTCATAATTACCTTAAATATGATAAAATATCATATTAGGAATTTAATTCTAGAAATTTACAAATTTTACAAATTTAATATTAAAATATTAATAAAACCTAAAAGGGGGCCGTTTGAGTCAACATTGACCAGGACGAATTGGACCTCATAAAATTGGTTAATTAAGGCTCCTAACCAGCTGGTAGCCGTTCCCACTTGCAAAGAATGATTAAACAACTTTACATTATCAAAAGTAAAGCTTATTACACCTTTTTAGTATTTTAATCAACCACTTTTAATTAAACAAACCTGTCTACCCACTTCATGTGACCTGCACCGATTGATTAAGGGCTGCTCTCCTTAATTCATGGCCGATTCCAAGCAATGGGTGATGATTCACCATTATAAATTGATTAAAATGACATTATTACTCCATTATTGGATCATTAAGTACCAATCATCCACCCACCACTCCATTCATGGCCGGCTGCCTATGCTCCTTGTCCCTATTGATTAAACAACTACAATCAATCAGCAATGAGTCATCAAATCATTAAGAACATAAATAAGCAAAAAAATGACTTTAAGGACAAAATTAGCCTACCTTCTTCATTTACTCCATTCCAGCCGAGAGTTCATTAGCCAAATGCTCTCTTTGGCTCCTCCTTGACCGTAGGTAAGCAGCCAAACTCCATTGGTGAGAGCTCTTGCTCTAGGTAAGCTTCTAAGGCATAAAAATGTCCATTTTCTTCATCTTTCTTTCCTTTTTCATTGATCTAGACTCCAACCATTTCTATACATTTATGTATAGTGTTTTGGAGGCTAAAGGAAGGATTATTTTCGGCTGTAACAAGATATAAGGAGTAAAGTTCAAGTCTTGACCATTTAAGGTAAAAATGTGCTTTAAGCACATATCTCTTCTTCCTTGTAAATTTCGGTTGTAAAACTTGGTCTCCTAGCCTTATTTTCTTCTCCTTTTCATGTGGATTCAGTTGGTATACCAAGATCTACAAGGAGTAGCTAGATCCATGCCAAAAACACCATTTTTGGCATCTTAAACAAGGTAAATCTTAGCCATCTTCCAAGCTAGTTACCCACGGTTTTGTACCTTGTTTTTTAAGAGTGTTTTGATACTCTTTCTCTACTGGAAAATAGGGCCGAGGTAGAACTCCAACAAACTTGAAGATCTAAGGTAAAAATTCATGATTTTCATGACTTAAATTACTTCTCATGGTTAGCTCATGTTTGGAGTTTAATCATGTCTTGTTTTCTACATGAAGACAAGTGAATCAAGCTGTGGAGAAAATTCTCCTTAAGGTGGCAGACCAAACAGGTCTTAACCTTGCTAAATCAAGGTATAAATCACTTAAAACCTTAACTTGATACATTAATACAAGTTTAAACTTGTGAATATTAAATTGTCGTGAGAGAATGGTAATAGGTCATGTTTGACCTAAAATTAAGGAAATGATTTAGTAAATTTATCTAAGTGATTAAGTAACATAAATGTCAAAATTAAGACTTTATGTGGAAGTTTGGTAATTAAATGAAAAATGTGTGGTGAGGCCGAGATTTATATGTATTTTGGGACATTATGTGTAATTTATTTATAAGCAAATGTTTGTAATAAGGCCATGTACTTTAGGCCATTTATTTATGCATTTATAAGCTTTTAATTAAGTTTAGGTGCTAAATATGCATCACCGCATATATTGGGTTATAGTGTAATTAAATTAAATTTGGGGGCTATAAAAGGATATAGCCGAAAATTGGAGGTTTAAATGGGTTTATAAAAATTATAAGATTATATAAGTTTTGGGGTTAAATGGTAATTTTATGGAAAGTTTGGGTACTAAAACCGTAATTATAAGGAATTGGTGGTCAAGGAGATATTAAGATCACCTTGACCATATGGTAGGTTTTGACCAAATTAGATAAGTTAAATAACTTAGTTAAGGTTTTATAATAAGATAAGTATTTAATTTAACAATTTATAGAGGTATATTTATAACCCTTTGGTGAAATTTAGTGATTTTTAGAATTAATAAGGGTATTTAATATATATGTGTATAATATATAGTTTTAATGAATTATTAAACTATGTTATAAATTGAGCCTAATGGAAATATAAAATATATAGTGAGGTCTGTTCGGTTATTAAATAAAATAACCATAGGTTATACTTTTTATAAGTTAGAAATGTTATATTAAATGGTATATATAACATGGTATAAATAATGGGGCGATTTTGTAAATAAAGGAAACTATGGTTTAAAAGAAAGAATAAGGTTTAATATATGTGCCTATGCGGCAATATATAATAGTTTTGTATAAAAATATAGGTTATAAATTAAAGGAAATAAAAATATCATATCAAATGATATTAGAATATGTTATAACATTACATAATGTTATGTGGTCAAAATGGGATTTAAATAAACTATAGTGCTGTACCGAAAATAATAAGGTTGGAAAATGAATTTTAGACTAAGTCTATAATGTTATAAAAAATTATATGGGTTAGATGAAATTAATATAAGGAAGGATACTCATTAAATAATGTGACAAACTATGAATAAATAGGATTTATAAACTAAGGTTTATATTGAATAAGCATAGGAGTTGTAAATGTACAACATAAAAGGTTACATAATATTAGGATAACAATCTTAATATAAGTTGTACAATATAATACAACTAATGGGAATAATCGTCTAAAAGAAGATGATAAAATGTAACATATAATATAAGAGTTTATTAAACTCATGAAGTTTACCTACGTGGTAAATATATACATACACAAGAATAATGTATATAAGGATGAATATATGATATGGTTGGAAACCATATATATAATGGTGGTGGTTATTACATGGAAATAGTTTATAAACTATAAGTTATGAGTTTTTGAATGCAAATATTATTTGCTAAGATAATGGATAATATAATACAATGTATTATAATGGATGGTGGGAAAATAATGCAATATAATATAATCATGCATGCATACATGCAACTATAGGTTATGTACCTAAACTAGATGGTGGATAAGATTTAAAGAAATATAATGAAATTAAACTTAACAGTCGAAATGTTTTGACGTACGAGTTTAGTAACAAGCCGACTGGTTTAGAGAAACCCGTAACAAACAACTGTAGAAAACAGGATGAACTGTCGGGGTTACTTGTTATTCGGAAATACCGGATGTAGTTAGTCATGGAGACTGACTTATAGTTTTAATACCGTTTAGATCATACTTCAGACAAGGACGCTTGACGAGCTAGTGGACTACACTGCGCATCCTAGGTCTTGGTGAACGGTATGTAAAGGGGTTTGATCCGAGTTGTCCTAAGGAAGCTCCTTGGGCTCGGATTTGGTTGATATCACTTGTGTGTTAAGTGTTTTGGATATATGTATGTGATTGTGTGCTACTGCATTAATTATTTATGCACGAGCGTCCTACGGGACTAACACTACGTCGACTATAGATCGACTTATATAAACATACATATACGTTATTGTGATGACATGACGGTTACTTGATATAATACCATAGTATTAATATTAAGTATATGGTAACCTAAGTAAAACACTTAGGGATGAGTCACGACATTGTCGGTCTCTAGAGCATGGATCTCGAACATGAATATAACCTAGATTACTTCTAGGTATGCGTGAGACCCATTGGGCAGCTAACTAATAATTATTCTCCATAAGACTAAGAGCAGATCTTAAACATTATGAGAGAGAGAGATGGTATGAGTTGAGGTGAGGAATCCCGGTGGTTTACGAACTACTTGGTTGCGCATTTGTGATCACTGAGGGGTTTCCGATTGGATTCCGCTCCAGGTTTATACCCAACGAGCCCAAACTGGATCGTGGGTCAGGTACCTGGCTACGACCTTTATATGGACGTCTTACGAGACATAAGAGAATAGTCAGGGGCCTCCGGACCTCTGGCGAAATGAGCACCTTTGTGTGTACGGGAGGACTACTGTCCATGGTGAGGTTATCGGGTTGTTCTAACATGACGCCCAACTGGTATTAATAATTAAACATGGTTTGGATGGATGGGGCCTTAAAGGCCAAATAAAATTAACTATGGAAACTGTACGCTACAGCGATTGTACATTGTACATATGGATGGGGCTTGAAGGCCAAATTAAATTAAATTAACAAAGGATGGCATACGCTACGGCGATTGTACATTGTACATTATATTGTTATTATTCGATACGTCGATATATAGTTGTGGTTTATGATATTAAATGAATGTTTGGATTGGATGGATGGTTAAATGTTTATGGATATTTGGATGGATGATTATGTATATTGTACATTCATATTACAGTATTGTTTATAACTGTAAAATGGTAAAGCATGAAATCAATCTAATAATAAAGATGGTTAAAATGACTAAGTGACCATTAGGGTCCAGGCCCGGCATACTCAGCGACTATCGCTGATACTACACCATTACAGGTTGTTGATCATTGTCGAAGCCGAAGAGCGGGAACAGGGTAATTGGAGTTTTACCTTAATTATTACAGCACATGGAGTTTGTCTATATGACAATGAAGATGGTGAATTGTATTGTGGTAAGGTTATGTATTTTCAGGATTGGGTAGACGCTCACTTGTCGATGTTTATTATTTATGGACTAGTGTGATGTATAGGAGTTTCTCGTTATCACGGCGGTTAGTAGTTTGTTTATGTTGGAAGTTGGATGTAGTTTGGCTTCGTTGCTCGCATGGGCGAGTAATGGCCGGTGACACCCTAGTGTGTATTGTTATTGTTGTTAATTCTTCCGCTGTAAGACGTTTTATTTTCTGCTACGTGAGAGACTATTACGTGATTGTTGAGAGGGGTGTTACAAAAGTGGTATCAGAGCGGAGTACCGCTCTGATGACGAGAAATTAGGATAAGACAGTGAGCTTAGGACTTGGGAAATATTGGGAAACGTTTGTGAGTTACGAGATGACTCGTCTTAAAAGATATTGTGTCTAGTAACGCAAATTGCGTGATAGATTAACCTCTAAGGCAATTCAATATCTATTGGTTGTATACGGTAAATTACCGAGTATTTATGTGGCATACTGTACTACAGATGTTTGGGGGAACTAGAGGGCGTGGTACTGGTAGAGGTGGAGGCGGTGACCCCGCGAATCCAGGAGTTGCAGAGACAATTGCTACTGTTCTTGCACAACTGGGTACTCAAATAGGAGGAGCACCAGCCCACCCGCCACAGCCCAGGGAAACGAACTGGCTGAAATCAGTGACCGAGACCCGACCACCTACATATTCAGGGGAGCCAGACCCCATAGCTTTGGAGAGATTCATAGTTGAACATGAGAAGGCCTACGAGGCTTTACAAGTACCTGCCAACCAAAAGGTTGTCATTGCTGCTTTCCATCTGAAGGATGCAACCAGCACTTGGTGGAGGTTGGTCAAGGACCATCACCTGGCTACGCCCGACTTTTCGTGGGCTGCCTTTGTAGAGTTGCTGAGGGGGAAGTACTACCCAGTACATCTTAAACAGAAGAAGCGACATGAGTTCGAGACATTAACCCAGGGAGGTCTGACCGTGGATGAGTACTACGCTCGGTTCATTAGTCTGCTGGACTTCATCCCCGGTGTTGATTACTCAGAGACCGTTAAGGTCGAGAAGTTCCAGGCGAGATTGTTGTTTCGCATCCAGATGTCGATGGGTGCTACCCTCTACACTACCATCCAGGTATTAACATGAAAGCCATAAAATCTTTACTTACTACGTTACCGATTAACTTTGTGGGAACTTACCAATGAGATTCCAGGAGTGTTATGATGCTGCCTCGAGGACTGAGCTAATGCTCCAGACTCGGGAAGAGACTCTAGGGGCAAAGAAAAGGAAGAACCCTGAGGGAGAGTCTGAGGGTGGAGGAGCATCTCTAGGCGATAGCCAGAAGAAGGGAAAGTAAGGACTTATCCCATTCTAAATTGCTTACCATATTAAATACCTTATGAATGCTAACCCAAAACCTTAAACAGGAAGTTCTTTCAAAAGAAAGGGCAGCAGGGTCACAAGGGAGCGAAGGGGAAAGAGCCCAACCTTCGGTTGACCGGCCCAGCTATGGATGCTCAGCCTCTGAGATCTGCACCTCCTAAGGGTGAGAACACCTACCTCTTAAATTCAATTGTGACTTTAACCTTTATCATCAGATTTTAACTTAAACTAAATGCTACCATTAGGCACCGGACAGCCCCAGCGCCATTTCTATTGTAAGCGTTGTGGGAAGGACCGTCCTGGGGTCGACTGCGAAGGCCGCAAAGTTGTGTGTCGGTGCTGCAAGAAAGAGGGCCACAGGGAGTTCGAGTGCTGGATGAACCCTGAGAGCCGTAATTACAGGCCACCGAGGAATACTCAGAAGACCTCAGCTGGAGGATCTGGAGTACCATGAGGCGGTCAGGATGGCCAGACATCTACTGATGCTGGAGCCCGAGAGGCAAGGTAGATAGGGCATGAGTACCCTGAACTCCATGAGACCGCTGGTGGAAGACTTTTGCTTACTTGTTGTGTACTTACCTTGGATATTAGAAGGAGATATGTTATAAGTATGTGGGAGTGTGTCATTGACCACTCGCCTTTGTGTGTATGACTTTTGGGAACTAGTTTTGTGAACTCGATACGAGTAATTACCTTGGAACCTTGATGGATTATATATATGAACAGCATGTTGAAGCTTACATTATTATGTAGCCATACTCGACGACGCAGAGTCAATGAGACTGGTGATTATTGAATCAGAATTTCCACCTGCATGGCGCACTTGCTATTGCAAGCGCTATGACAAGTAAACCACTGAAATTTCCATCTGCCTTGCGCACTTGACAGAGCAAGTGCTACAACTGCAATTGCAACTGCAACTACTACTTTTTAGTCTTTTATTATATATATACCAAAAAAAATGTTTTTCAAAATTTTTCATACAAACCTTGAGGTTAGAAACCTATGCAACTTTGGAAGGACCGTTAGTCCAACCACTGCAACTGGGGAAACTATACAGCCACTGTGATTGTAACCACACCAGTTTAAACGTTCGAGGAAGTCTCAGACATGGCTTATTAGCCAAATACCATCAGTGTATACCCACATTTAATGCTAATCACTACTAGTGATATATGTTAAGTCCTTATGGACAAGCATACCCTTTGTAGATGCACCACCGTCAGCGAGGATGGTTGGGAAGTGAAGAGCCAAGTTGCTCAAGCTATTATGCAATCTGCAATACATCCAATTAAACGGATGAGGGAACGAATATGAACTATGGATGAGATATGATCAGGATAAACAGGGAGAAAAGGAATATGTGTTGCACTCAATGAGATCGAATTAGGAGAACCAAGTTTGCTAAATATAGCACAGATTTTACTTACAAGCCGACATTATGGCTTATGGCTTATGACACGAATTACCACTGATGTCACCAGGGCAATTGCACTTACAACAAGATAACCGATAACATGAAATATAAAAAAAAGAGAAGGATATCCATCAAAAGGGAGATTGACAACAGAATACTTCACAATAGCCGTGTGACAAACATTACCAGTTTACTAAACGAGGCATGGGACGACCGCACTCCGATAGGATCATGTGGGCCTGACAGACTTATTTATGAGTTAGTCGGGTAAGTAGTAATGTATCAGTACGGTACCCCATGCAACTAGACAAGTAGTGTTAGGAACACGAGAAGTAGTCAACTCCGTACTACAGACAGTAAGATAGATTACCTCGAAGATGGACGAAAAGAGTCGCAGTTAAACCAACGGGCTAGAGAAATCAAGAACCTTCAACAGAGAACAGTAGACAGTATACAGTGAAGACAGGGAAACCGTTCAAGGACGTGAAACCGAAGGAAAGAAACATGAAAACCCATTATGGATGAAAATATGTAGAATCCTCATAAGGATCGAGCAAATTCTTGCAATCCAGAGGAATCTACCAGATGATGTGGATATAAACGCGTGACTACGCAATGATGAGAGAACAACTAATATAATAGCAGATACCTTGAGAAGGAACAGTGGACTTGGAATATACCACTCACATGATGATTCGCTCATCTTATCTGTTTGACTTATTATATATTAGCTGCTGAGAGTTTACGCCTCTGCACTCTGTATGACTGAGTGTTTTGGTATTGCACTTGTGCAGTTATTAATCTAGTGGGAATACGGGAAGATCTAATGGATATCAACACGAGTGTGTAAAAAAAAGAACTACAACAGTGTGTTACTCCGGAACAAAACCACCAGGAGACATAGATGACAAACGTCATCTTTGTGGACATATAGGCTGGTACGTCTTAGTATTACAAAGACAAGTGCAAAGAGCACTAAGTACTAACAGTAGCCAATGTCATATTACACCTCAAGCTGAATATCAGTGAGAGAAGACACGCATGTATGCTAGTGATCCCAATGAGGGGATACACAGCAATGAAAAGAGGCAAACTGAGCCTATGTTCATGGGTCTGCACCTCATACGGAGCGAGTGGGCCAATTAGAACGAATTCGGGAGAGAGCACAAATAGATCAGTGCCTCACCTTTATATATTGTGGAGCCCAGAAGGGCTAGAGTCATACCCGTCTCTCTGATATGAGGATAATCCACGAGTTGGAGAACTCTTTGAGAGCCAAGTATCCAGCGCTCCTTGGTGAGCGGTTGTTGTATACTTGTGGGGTACGGGGGTAACCCTTTTTAAGGGGGGTAGAGCCTCTTGGCTGTGCACATATGTGCACTAAGTTTTGGTTGTTTCGTATGCATTGCATACAAAGAATTGGTGGTGTGCAGGGCATACGAGGTTTGTTTGTTTAGTATGCATGGCATACAGTGAATTGGTTTTGTTGGTTATGTTTGGTACGCGGGGCGTACGTTGTTTGGTATGTTTGTGTGTGATGTACACTTGTATGTATGTATCTTATGAGATACTTGTTTGAATGTTGTATTTACACCATGTGTGTAGTACTTTTCTTATGCTACTTGTGATATATGTATTCATATTGCTTTATAGAATGATTACATATGGTATCGTCTAGATACAAAATGAATCATTAGATATGGAATGTGGTATGTTATGGACGCCTCGGGGAGGTTGTCAGGGTTTGTAGAACTGATAGGAAATGATGGTGCTGATGGATCACCTATATCCATATATGATTGAACTAATGCCACAAAGTAATGGCTATGTGCTGTATAGGCACAATACGATGTGTGTAAATGATATATCACATAGATATACATTATGGGAATAATGGGTAGTTATATATGTATATACATACCTATTTGATTAAGCGACTTCGGGATGAAGTATTTTTAAGGGGGGTAGATTGAAATACCCCAAACTAATAAAACATGGATTAAACATCTAATCACACTGATTAAGGCCTAAACATGCCTTAAAAGTCAACTGAGAACAACAGTGGTCAACACAAAACAAGATGTTGCACCCTTTGACTGTTTAGGGTAAATAAATACCCAAATGAACTTCTTAGGACCTAAAACCTTGTCCTAAGTATATTAACACATTACTAAACATATTACAATTGTTGGACAACACTCCAACACAAAGAACAAACATTTACATGCTTCAAGGTCAAGTAGGGCAAAAATGTGCTCTAAGAATACCTTAAAGGTCTAATGACCTCTAAATGATATAAAATTGGATACCATGATCAAATATCATGTAAGGAACACAACAAAACCGTTCTCAAAGAAAACCAAGCTCAGAAACACCTTGCGACACAAAATGTACGCTAAAACTCCTTAAAGCGCGTTTTTGTGTAATTGCCTTCTAAATTGGTTTTTAATGGGCTTAAAGGTCATAATTACCTTTAAATATGATAAAATATCATATTATATCATATTATGAATTTAATTCTAGAAATTTACAAATTTTTACAAATTTAATATTAAAATATTAATAAAACCCTAAAAGGGGGCCCGTTTGAGTCAACATTGACTAAATTGGTCAATGTTGACCATTGACCACGAATTGGACCTCATAAAATCAGTTAATTAAGGCTCCTAACCAGCTGGTAGCCGTTCCCACTTGCAAAGAATGATTAAACAACTTTACATTATCAAAAGTAAAGCTTATTACACCTTTTTAGTATTTTAATCAACCACTTTTAATTAAACAAACCTGTCTACCCACTTCATGTGACCTGAACCGATTGATTAAGGGCTGCTCTCCTTAATTCATGGCCGATTCCAAGCAATGGGTGATGATTCACCATTATAAATTGATTAAAATGACATTATTACTCCATTATTGGATCAATTAAGTACCAATCATCCACCCACCACTCCATTCATGGCCGGCTGCCTATGCTCCTTGTCCCTATTGATTAAACAACTACAATCAATCAGCAATGAGTCATCAAATCATTAAGAACATAAAATAAGCAAAAAAATGACTTTAAGGACAAAATTAGCCTACCTTCTTCATTTACTCCATTCCAGCCGATAGTTCATTAGCCAAATGCTCTCTTTGGATCCTCCTTGACCGTAGTTAAGCAGCCAAACTCCATTGGTGAGAGCTCTTGCTCTAGGTAAGCTTCTAAGGCATAAAAATGTCCATTTTCTTCATCTTTCTTTCCTTTTTCCATTGATCTAGACTCCAACCATTTCTATACATTTATGTAGAGTGTTTTGGAGGCTAAAGGAAGGATTATTTTCGGCTGTAATAAGATATAAGGAGTAAAGTTCAAGTCTTGACCATTTAAGGTAAATTTCGGTTGGAAATTTCGGTTGTAAAACTTGGTCTCCTAGCCTTATTTTCTTCTCCTTTTCATGTGGATTCAGTTGGTATACCAAGATCTACAAGGAGTAGCTAGATCCATGCCAAAAACACCATTTTTGGCATCTTAAACAAGGTAAATCTTAGCCATCTTCCAAGCTAGTTACCCACGGTTTTGTACCTTGTTTTTAAGAGTGTTTTGATACTCTTTCTCTACTGGAAAATAGGGCCGAGGTAGAACTCCAACAAACTTGAAGATCTAAGGTAAAAATTCATGATTTTCATGACTTAAATTACTTCTCATGGTTAGCTCATGTTTGAAGTTTAATCATGTCTTGTTTTCTACATGAAGACAAGTGAATCAAGCTGTGGAGAAATTCTCCTTAAGGTGGCGAGACCAAACAAGGTCTTAACCTTGCTAAATCAAGGTATAAATCACTTAAAACCTTAACTTGATACATTAATACAAGTTTAAACTTGTGAATATTAAATTGTCGTGAGAGAACATGGTAATATGGTCATGTTTGACCTTAAAATGATTAAGGAAATGATTTAGTAAATTTATCTAAGTGATTAAGTAACATAAATGTCAAAATTAAGACTTTATGTGGAAGTTTGGTAATTAAATGAAAAAAATGTGGTGAGGCCGAGATTTATCTGTATTTTGGGACATTTATGTGTAATTTATTTTATAAGCAAATGTTTGTAATAAGGCTACTTTAGGCCATTTTATTTATGCATTTATAAGCTTTTAATTAAGTTTAGGTGCTAAATATGCATCACCGCATATTATTGGGGTTATAGTGTAATTAAATTAAATTTGGGGGCTATAAAAGGATATAGCCGAAAATTGGAGGTTTAAATGGGTTTATATAAAAATTATAAGATTATATAAAGTTTTGGGGTTAAATGGTAATTTATGGAAAGTTTGGGTACTAAACCGTAATTATAAGGAATTGGTGGTCAAGGAGATATTAAGATGGTCAACCTTGACCATATGGTAGGTTTTGACCAAATTAGATAAGTTAAATAACTTATTTAAGGTTTTATAATAAGATAAGTATTTAATTGTAACAATTTTATAACATATGTGGTGAATAAGTTATTACCGAAAATTAAGGGTGTATAATGGTATTATAAACACCCATGGGCTGTTAGGAATTTATTGGGTTGATTTTGGAATTAAGATAAACTATATATGTATAATATATAGTTATTATGTCATTATGACACTTTGGGAAATATGAGGTGGTATATTAAATACCGAAAGTTTATGGGTTAATAAGGATATTTATAACCCTTTGGTGAAATTTGGTGATTTTTAGAATTATATAAGGGTATTTAATAAGATATGTGTATAATATATAGTTTTAATGAATTATTAAACTATATGTTATAAATTGAGCCTAATGGAAATATAAAATATATAGTGAGGCATGTTCGGTTATTAAATAAAATAACCATAGGTTATACTTTTTATAAGTTAGAAATGTTATATTAAATGGTATATATAACATGGTATAAATAATGGGGCGATTTTGTAAATAAAGGAAACTATGGTTTATGGATGAAACACCCCTAAACGAATTAAACGCATAAAATCATAAACGCGTACTAACAATTAATCGGTATATACATGTAACGTTATGTACTAATACGGTCACGTACTTAGGTATGTACGCTTATGAAAATGCATATACGAAACGTTACAACGTTACAACGTCGTATATGATAGCTAATAATGTCGCATAGCCACGTATAACAAAAACGCGACAAAATAAAAGGGGGGCGTATATAAATATACATGCACGTATAAATGACTAACGCCGTATAAAATTAATAACACGACATATTATAGTCGCTTATATATATGTAAATAAACATGCATATAACTTGTACAAAAAAAGAGGGAAAAAGAAAAAAGAGCAAAAACGCTCCTGCTGAGGTTCGAACCCCAGACCTCCCGTACTTCTTTCGAGTGTTCGGTTGAGCTAAGTTCATATTCGGTAATTTTTACCCACAAACTAAAACTAGTAGCGATCGATTAAACTATCTGTACAGAAAGAAGAAAAGAAACAGAAGCACATAGAATCAAACCTCTCCTTCTCCATTACAGCAAGATCGAGCAAACAAACTCCCACCCGTTATTTCCTTATTCCCACTCATGCGACAAAAATATTTTTCTCCTGAGCCCATAACTCCCGGTTCTGTCCGAGAACAGCAGGAAAATTCCCTCGAAACCAGTCTCCCAACCTTTCCCTGTGGCAACATCTAAACTCCTCAACGGACAAGTCGACACGGTCTGCCTCTGTTCCCAAGTTCAATACGGCAGAGCTTGTATTACAAACTTTCACGTATCAAGCACTTGACTTCTCAAACTCTCATGAAATTCCCTCGGTACTTGCCATCACTAAAGAGTGGTCTAGCCTCTGCACTAACCCACCGTGTTATGTGCCATCTGAATTCATAAACCACAGACCACTCCCTTCACTCTCCTGCTGTGCGTCTTCTGCATGGCCAGGGATTTCTCCCATTCTCTCCGATTCGAATACACAAGGTAAGTGCTATTGACATGTGTGGTTTTCTTCCTTGTTCCAGCTCCCACTCTTACTGACCTCTCTTTTGTTTCCTGATCTAAGTGGTTGTGACTGCATCATTCTTCTCTGCTTCATGCCCGAGATTTTCCCTACTGACTAGCTCATTCCCACCTCAATCCTTACACGACTCTGATTGGAAGTTTGATCCATAAAGGGTGAGTCAGAGCAACAGCCACTGCTGTTTCAACAAGAAAACAACATAACAAGGTAAACTCCCAGTTCTCCAAGATCTGGTTCATCAGGTCCTTATGCCGGTAATAATAATCTTGTTCACTCCATTCTTTTCCCTCCTGGTGATGTGTGTGTGTATTCCTTGCTATCCCAGCCATGAGGGGCCTGAAAACTTTTGAGCAAAAAGAAAGCCTTGCCACCACCTGATCGAAACATAGCTAGCAGGTGGAGTTCTAAAACAGTTTTCTTTCTGGTTTCAGTCATTGATTTCTCTAATTTCCAAGCCTAACTCCCGGTAAATCGTTCTCAGTGGTATCGAGTGACCAAAGTACGGGAAGCTTCATGTGTGCCAAGGATCAGCCAAGGGAAATCTGCTAAGTTACTTGAGTGGTGAGTTATTTCTAAACTAGGTTCATGATCTGAAAACAAGGCAACTCATCGGTCAAGCAGTTCTGAGTTCAGTAGATTTTGTTTTTCTGTATAATTAAAATCCAGATGGGGTGTTGGGATCCTATTAGTGTGACTATAAACATACTACATGGCTAACACACTTAGTTGGTCTATAAACACTTGGGGAAAACCAGAAACCAAATGCCTGAGCAACAGAATCGTAGAAACTCAACTACAAGTTCCAGTTTGCATCATTTGCAGTTATGTATCAGGAATTCCTTAGGCATTGTCCTTGCTGCTTGGGTTGTTTTAAGAGTCAAAACTAAACTAAGATATCCAACTAAACAGCTAAACAATCTAGGGAAAACCGGTCAACATATTAAAACAGAAACAAGTAGCAGAAAAAAAAAAAAAAAAGAATTACAAGAGTTGGTTACCGGTTCCTTGATTTCCTGGAGTTCTGTATAGATATGCTTCAGAGGTGCATACACTATTGCCTTGATTCTGTTTGAAGTTTAAAGCTATACCGAGATGTTAACTAAGTAAGTAAGCATTTGCTTTAAAAAAAAAAAAGAAAAAAATAACTGTAAGTCAATTGGTGAACAGAAAGAAAACAAAATGAGAGAACTTATCAGTGCAGATTTCAATCCCTGAAATCTCGGGTTTTCTGCATGTCAGTCCTTCAGAAGCTTAAAGAATGTTGTTGTTAATCTACCCTGAAGTTGAAATCATGTTGAAGCACTTAAATAGTTGGGTAAATCAGAAACCCAAACTAAAAGAGCAGAAGAAGACTATAACAGGAAAAATATATAAACATCAATTTCAGTTATGAAAACTTGTGCTTCCTGCATGCTAATTTCCCAGGGTATAGTTCTGTTGTTGTGGGTTAACCTTGGCCTTAAACTCCTGATGAAAACTCTTAGTAGGTGGGGGAATACTTAGGTAGAGGTGAAAATCTGGTTAAAGAACAATGAGGAAAATAAGAAAGGAAAGAAAGATCAACAATAGTTTCCGTTTCAGATGGATTAGTTTCCTGAGAACTTTTAGTTTGGTATGGGTGGTTTGTGTTGGGCTAGGTTAAAGTAAAACACACGGAGACATTCAATAAGTAGGTAGGAAACCTGACAAACGACAAAAAAAAAAGGAAACAAACAGAAGTCAGGAAACAACCCAACAGGAAGGAAAAATCAAAAAAAAGACAGCAGGGTCTGATGTTTCTGTTCGGGTGTGGTTCTCAGCTACTGTCTTGGGTCTATCTTGAGGTTAAAATCCTGGAGTAGAAGACTTATGTAACTGAGTCAGTACTTTGGGGAATTGAAAAATAGACTCACGAACAAACAGGAGGTTAGAAGAAGGAAAACACAGAAACTGATGCGTAGAGCTATAACTTTAGTTTTCTGATTCTAGTAGCAGATTTGTAGAAGGAATTCAGAGGGGTGTTCTTGTTGTGTTGAGATTGGCTGAGGTTAAGATCATAACAAGCACTTAACTAGGAAACTAAGGCAAAGTGTGGAGGAAATGAAAGTCAATTCGTGAACCAGAAAGAAAAGAGTTAGAAGAGAAGGTAACGTATGTTCAGTTTCAGTTCTCCAGTTTCTCCAGTTTCAGTATAAGAATGTTTTAGTGGAGTTAACGATGTTGTTCATAGTTGGTGTTTAATTTAAAACATCTCTAATATACCTAACTAGGTCTGTAAGCACCCGGGAGAGATAAGACATCAATTCATTGCATTACAAAGGAAAGAAGAGGAATAAAGCATAGCAGATTATTTTCTTTTTCGGTAATTCAGTTTTGCTGTGATGTTATCCCTCTGTATAAACAAATTTCAGAGGGATTAGAGGAGGTATAGTGGCTTGATAATGGATTTAAAACATTACTGTTAGGCTCAACTAAGATGGTATAAACATTTGGAAGATTGGGAGTCAATCTAAGTAAATTAAAACTGAAGTAAATGGGGTAGGACCTCGAACTGCTGCTCCAGCTCTTGCTGTAACTTGGTTCTGGTAAAAATGAATTTCTAGCTGGTGTGTAAGAGGGGTATTGGTTGTTAATAAACCTGAAACATTACAAATACATTCAAGTAAGTCTATAACATACTTAGGGGAAGAACTAAAGGTCAGTTTCACCACCTGACAGAGGAAATCAAGGAGAAGAACAACAGGTTGTTTTCAGTTTTTTTTCCGGTAATGGGCGTTTCTGTACAACTGGATTTCAGGAACATTAAGATGGTAAAAATCAGTCTAGAAAAGAACTATAACCTTGCTATAGATCTACCTAAGATATGCAAACAACTTGGGAGAATTTAGGAAACAGTTTAACACATTGAACTGCAAGGGTAGGTGTGAGGGTGTACAAGAAAGTGTTCAGTTTTCGATAGGCTGTGCTTTCAGTATAACAGTTTTACAGAGGGGCTAACGGTGTTCCCATGAGCTGAATTGTAGTTTAAAATATCTCTAACACACCTATTGAGGTTATAAACACGTTTGGGGTGATAGAAACCAAAGAGATACATCAGAGAAGGAGTTGGTATTGAGGGTTGCACAGGAGGCTTGTTTTGACTTTCGGGATTTATGTTTCTGTATGGTCAGCTTCCAGGGAGGGTATATGAGTGGTGTGGTTCGATGATGAACCCAAAAACAGACCTAATGCAGCTAGCTAAATTTATGGGGTATCTTGGAAAGGTTAGACACCATTAGAAATATCAAGGGTGGAGATTTGATAAGGTTATATGCAAGAACTTCATTTCAGGTTTCGAGACCTTTGAACGTCGGTATAAGTGAGTTCCATAAATATTTGGAGAGTTTTATTGTTTTATTAAAGGGGTTAAGAACATGGCTAACTTACTGGGCTAAGGAGGGAATACACATTAGACAAGTTATACCTATGTTATACAAACTCGTTACATAACTAGCGTTTAAAACGCTCTATAACCTTAACTAAGGAAAAAAGGACTTGGTTAAACGTGTCAAACGAAGATATGAATATCCTGGGAGTAAGATAAGCCTAGAATTAATGCCTGTGAAGTTCTAGGACTTGATGCAAACTAAGCATCTAACAACATACCTAGGGAATGACATACGATATTAAGTGGCGTCACATAAAATAATAAACTGACACACTGTTTTAATTACCTCTAGGACCGTAGCGAGCTCCGACCGGGACTTCGAGTGTAAGACAACTCGTGCTTTCGAAAAAGGTATGGACATGTGTGGTTCGTATGTTGCCGTGTTACACGGCTTGTTTGCTTTGTGTGCTGTGTGCTTTGTGTGAAAATGACATAAGATCAAAGCATGAAATTGGATTGCTTGTTTATCATGTTGGATGATTTCTATATCATTGTTGAATATATCATTGCGCGCACACAGTAGTTTAGTCCCTTTCGCGTTATGGAACTTTGAGATGAGACTCAACGAACTATGTAAACAAAGAAACTACATAAAGGGAAAACTATACGAGAACTACTACGAATTTTGAAAATAAAGAAAACGCTATAAGGGGAACTCCTCTCTAAACCATTGAGGACTACCATGACACCCACTATGGTGTCTATTCATTAATCATAATGAGGAGCAAGTCTCCTTGGTGAGACATGACGAACCACGTAGACAAAACAAAAGAACTATACAAAGAGAAAACCCCTCTTAACTATAGAGGACCTCTAAAGACACCCACTATGGTGTCGAGTTACCAAAGGTGATGATAAGCTAGTAACATTGAGAAGGAATAGGGATACGGACCCTTAGTATCCGGAGCAGAGGCTAGTAACATTGAGAAGGAATAGGGATACGGACCCTTAGTATCCGGAGCAGAGGCTAGTAACATTGAGAAGGAATAGGGATACGGACCCTTAGTATCCGGAGCAGAGGCTAGTAACATTGAGAAGGAATAGGGATACGGACCCTTAGTATCCGGAGCAGAGGCTAGTAACATTGAGAAGGAATAGGGATACGGACCCTTAGTATCCGGAGCAGAGGCTAGTAACATTGAGAAGGAATAGGGATACGGACCCTTAGTATCCGGAGCAGAGGCTAGTAACATTGAGAAGGAATAGGGATACGGACCCTTAGTATCCGGAGCGGAGGCTAGTAACATTGAGAAGGAATAGGGATACGGACCCTTAGTATCCGGAGCAGAGGCTAGTAACATTGAGAAGGAATAGGGATACGGACCCTTAGTATCCGGAGCAGAGGCTAGTAACATTGAGAAGGAATAGGGATACGGACCCTTAGTATCCGGAGCAGAGGCTAGTAACATTGAGAGGGAATAGGGATACGGACCCTTAGTATCCGGAGCAGTGGCTAGTAACGTTTAGAAACAACAGAGAGAGAAAAGAGCTATCCAGAGAATAAAGGAAAACTCGTGTAATGAGACCAAGCAAACAAGAGAAATTCACAAATGTGATCATTTAAGAAACAAGGAAAGATTGGCACCTATATGATATGGTCACGGGATCTAAACTATATCCCCAGACCTGGTGCAAGGAAAAGAAAAAGAAAATACACATCATGGGAACAAGAGAAAAGAAACGAAAACACACAACGCTCGAACGATCCCATAGTGAGGATCATTGGTAAACATACCTATGCACACGTCTGATGACTTACATGATTGTTGTTGCTATATTAGCAGCTTGTTGTGCTTGGTTGCGTGTTGATGGGCTATGATGCCAGCTTGTTATGCATGGATGTTTGTTGATGTTGCTATGCTACCTTGGAGTGTGTTTGATATTATGATGTAATGTGATGTGCTTTACTGCTTTAATATAGCATGTAAAATGACTTAATAATATTCGACCAAGTAGTCGTGTGGCCCGGTAACATGCGGGCTTCACACGTTCATACTCAGCGTAGTTTGCTGAGTCCTTTACACCCAATTTTTTTCAGGTCTTGTGCCAGACGATAACGGAGAGTAGGCAAGGGTGACTATCATAGGGGTAGTCCACATGGCAAGACTTTAAGTAGTATGCTTTCTTATGTATGAGTTATGTTGTTTAAGTTGTTAACTAAACTGTAGATGCTCGGTACTTGAGTTGTACTTTATATTGTATTTGGATTTCGTTAAGTTGGACTTCCAGTCATACAGACCGTAACTTGGAGTTAGTAATGAGGATTGTCAACCACGTGGGTGGTTGGCGTCTGTAGCACCCGAATAGAGTTTGAAACCGCTGCGTAGACTTCTCCTGCTAACTTAGGCGCGTCGTTTAATTGTTGGTTGTGATTCGGGGGTGTTACAGAAAGTGGTATCAGAGCGTAGTTACGCTCTGATGACTGGAACAGAGAAGTACCGAGTATAGGAAAACTTGAAATTTGGGAAAAACGGGGTTAAGGGTTAGTAATGTGAGGCACGCCTACTTGAAAACTAGGTACCCCTATCTTTTCACCGATGTTTCAGCTTAGTGTAGGGTACGGGGGCGTACCCCTCTCTTAAGGGGGGGTAAGCGTGTTTCGTTTTGGATGTTTTGCGTGATTTACTATGTTGCGTTCCTACAACCACACGTGGTTGGTTGGTAGGTTTGAGTGTTTTGGATTGTGTATGTGAATGGCATGTACGTATATGTACGCTCTGTATGAATGAATGTTGTGCACCTTGGGTTGCACCTTAGCATGTTTATATACATTGCTAGCATCTTGGTCTACTATGAGAACTTGTGTGAAGCCACTAATGTGGCATGGTGCTTAGAAGCACTGAGAATTATAATTATGGGACTTAATCCTTTGGTTATCGGGAATGAATGCGGGACTTGATCCCTAAGATTATCAAGAGTGGAAATATATAAGTTAACGAAGTAAGACTTCGGGACGAAGTCTCTTTTAAGGGGGGTAAGTTGAAACACCCCTAAACGAATTAAACGCATAAAATCATAAACGCGTACTAACAATTAATCGGTATATACATGTAACGTTATGTACTAATACGGTCACGTACTTAGGTATGTACGCTTATGAAAATGCATATACGAAACGTTACAACGTTACAACGTCGTATATGATAGCTAATAATGTCGCATAGCCACGTATAACAAAAACGCGACAAAATAAAAAGGGGGGCGTATATAAATATACATGCACGTATAAATGACTAACGCCGTATAAAATTAATAACACGACATATTATATAGTCGCTTATATATATGTAAATAAACATGCATATAACTTGTACAAAAAAAAGAGGGAAAAAAAAAAAAGAGCAAAAACGCTCCTGCTGAGGTTCGAACCCCAGACCTCCCGTACTTCTTTCGAGTGTTTAACCGGTTGAGCTAAGTTCATATTCGGTAATTTTTACCCACAAACTAAAACTAGTAGCGATCGATTAAACTATCTGTACAGAAAGAAGAAAAGAAACAGAAGCACATAGAATCAAACCTCTCCTTCTCCATTACAGCAAGATCGAGCAAACAAACTCCCACCCGTTATTTCCTTATTCCCACTCATGCGACAAAAATATTTTTCTCCTGAGCCCATAACTCCCGGTTCTGTCCGAGAACAGCAGGAAAATTCCCTCGAAACCAGTCTCCCAACCTTTCCCTGTGGCAACATCTAAACTCCTCAACGGACAAGTCGACACGGTCTGCCTCTGTTCCCAAGTTCAATACGGCAGAGCTTGTATTACAAACTTTCACGTATCAAGCACTTGACTTCTCAAACTCTCATGAAATTCCCTCGGTACTTGCCATCACTAAAGAGTGGTCTAGCCTCTGCACTAACCCACCGTGTTATGTGCCATCTGAATTCATAAACCACAGACCACTCCCTTCACTCTCCTGCTGTGCGTCTTCTGCATGGCCAGGGATTTCTCCCATTCTCTCCGATTCGAATACACAAGGTAAGTGCTATTGACATGTGTGGTTTTCTTCCTTGTTCCAGCTCCCACTCTTACTGACCTCTCTTTTGTTTCCTGATCTAAGTGGTTGTGACTGCATCATTCTTCTCTGCTTCATGCCCGAGATTTTCCCTACTGACTAGCTCATTCCCACCTCAATCCTTACACGACTCTGATTGGAAGTTTGATCCATAAAGGGTGAGTCAGAGCAACAGCCACTGCTGTTTCAACAAGAAAACAACATAACAAGGTAAACTCCCAGTTCTCCAAGATCTGGTTCATCAGGTCCTTATGCCGGTAATAATAATCTTGTTCACTCCATTCTTTTCCCTCCTGGTGATGTGTGTGTGTATTCCTTGCTATCCCAGCCATGAGGGGCCTGAAAACTTTTGAGCAAAAAGAAAGCCTTGCCACCACCTGATCGAAACATAGCTAGCAGGTGGAGTTCTAAAACAGTTTTCTTTCTGGTTTCAGTCATTGATTTCTCTAATTTCCAAGCCTAACTCCCGGTAAATCGTTCTCAGTGGTATCGAGTGACCAAAGTACGGGAAGCTTCATGTGTGCCAAGGATCAGCCAAGGGAAATCTGCTAAGTTACTTGAGTGGTGAGTTATTTCTAAACTAGGTTCATGATCTGAAAACAAGGCAACTCATCGGTCAAGCAGTTCTGAGTTCAGTAGATTTTGTTTTTCTGTATAATTAAAATCCAGATGGGGTGTTGGGATCCTATTAGTGTGACTATAAACATACTACATGGCTAACACACTTAGTTGGTCTATAAACACTTGGGGAAAACCAGAAACCAAATGCCTGAGCAACAGAATCGTAGAAACTCAACTACAAGTTCCAGTTTGCATCATTTGCAGTTATGTATCAGGAATTCCTTAGGCATTGTCCTTGCTGTCTTGGGTTGTTTTAAGAGTCAAAACTAAACTAAGATATCCAACTAAACAGCTAAACAATCTAGGGAAAACCGGTCAACATATTAAAACAGAAACAAGTAGCAGAAAAGAAAAAAAGAATTACAAGAGTTGGTTACCGGTTCCTGGATTTCCTGGAGTTCTGTATAGATATGCTTCAGAGGTGCATACACTATTGCCTTGATTCTGTTTGAAGTTTAAAGCTATACCGAGATGTTAACTAAGTAAGTAAGCATTTGCTTTAAAAAAAAAAAGAAAGAAAATAACTGTAAGTCAATTGGTGAACAGAAAGAAAACAAAATGAGAGAACTTATCAGTGCAGATTTCAATCCCTGAAATCTCGGGTTTTCTGCATGTCAGTCCTTCAGAAGCTTAAAGAATGTTGTTGTTAATCTACCCTGAAGTTGAAATCATGTTGAAGCACTTAAATAGTTGGGTAAATCAGAAACCCAAACTAAAAGAGCAGAAGAAGACTATAACAGGAAAAATATATAAACATCAATTTCAGTTATGAAAACTTGTGCTTCCTGCATGCTAATTTCCCAGGGTATAGTTCTGTTGTTGTGGGTTAACCTTGGCCTTAAACTCCTGATGAAAACTCTTAGTAGGTGGGGGAATACTTAGGTAGAGGTGAAAATCTGGTTAAGAACAATGAGGAAAATAAGAAAGGAAAGAAAGATCAACAATAGTTTCCGTTTCAGATGGATTAGTTTCCTGAGAACTTTTAGTTTGGTATGGGTGGTTTGTGTTGGGCTAGGTTAAAGTAAAACACACGGAGACATTCAATAAGTAGGTAGGAAACCTGACAAACGACAAAAAAAAAGGAAACAAACAGAAGTCAGGAAACAACCCAACAGGAAGGAAAAATCAAAAAAAACAGCAGGGTCTGATGTTTCTGTTCGGGTGTGGTTCTCAGCTACTGTCTTGGGTCTATCTTGAGGTTAAAATCCTGGAGTAGAAGACTTATGTAACTGAGTCAGTACTTTGGGGAATTGAAAAATAGACTCACGAACAAACAGGAGGTTAGAAGAAGGAAAACACAGAAACTGATGCGTAGAGCTATAACTTTAGTTTTCTGATTCTAGTAGCAGATTTGTAGAAGGAATTCAGAGGGGTGTTCTTGTTGTGTTGAGATTGGCTGAGGTTAAGATCATAACAAGCACTTAACTAGGAAACTAAGGCAAAGTGTGGAGGAAATGAAAGTCAATTCGTGAACCAGAAAGAAAAGTTAGAAGAGAAGGTAACGTATGTTCAGTTTCAGTTCTCCAGTTTCTCCAGTTTCAGTATAAGAATGTTTTAGTGGAGTTAACGATGTTGTTCATAGTTGGTGTTTAATTTAAAACATCTCTAATATACCTAACTAGGTCTGTAAGCACCCGGGAGAGATAAGACATCAATTCATTGCATTACAAAGGAAAGAAGAGGAATAAAGCATAGCAGATTATTTTCTTTTTCGGTAATTCAGTTTTGCTGTGATGTTATCCCTCTGTATAAACAAATTTCAGAGGGATTAGAGGAGGTATAGTGGCTTGATAATGGATTTAAAACATTACTGTTAGGCTCAACTAAGATGGTATAAACATTTGGAAGATTGGGAGTCAATCTAAGTAAATTAAAACTGAAGTAAATGGGGTAGGACCTCGAACTGCTGCTCCAGCTCTTGCTGTAACTTGGTTCTGGTAAAAATGAATTTCTAGCTGGTGTGTAAGAGGGGTATTGGTTGTTAATAAACCTGAAACATTACAAATACATTCAAGTAAGTCTATAACATACTTAGGGGAAGAACTAAAGGTCAGTTTCACCACCTGACAGAGGAAATCAAGGAGAAGAACAACAGGTTGTTTTCAGTTTTTTTCCGGTAATGGGCGTTTCTGTACAACTGGATTTCAGGAACATTAAGATGGTAAAAATCAGTCTAGAAAAGAACTATAACCTTGCTATAGATCTACCTAAGATATGCAAACAACTTGGGAGAATTTAGGAAACAGTTTAACACATTGAACTGCAAGGGTAGGTGTGAGGGTGTACAAGAAAGTGTTCAGTTTTCGATAGGCTGTGCTTTCAGTATAACAGTTTTACAGAGGGGCTAACGGTGTTCCCATGAGCTGAATTGTAGTTTAAAATATCTCTAACACACCTATTGAGGTTATAAACACGTTTGGGGTGATAGAAACCAAAGAGATACATCAGAGAAGTTGGTATTGAGGGTTGCACAGGAGGCTTGTTTTGACTTTCGGGATTTATGTTTCTGTATGGTCAGCTTCCAGGGAGGGTATATGAGTGGTGTGGTTCGATGATGAACCCAAAAACAGACCTAATGCAGCTAGCTAAATTTATGGGGTATCTTGGAAAGGTTAGACACCATTAGAAATATCAAGGGTGGAGATTTGATAAGGTTATATGCAAGAACTTCATTTCAGGTTTCGAGACCTTTGAACGTCGGTATAAGTGAGTTCCATAAATATTTGGAGAGTTTTATTGTTTTATTAAAGGGGTTAAGAACATGGCTAACTTACTGGGCTAAGGAGGGAATACACATTAGACAAGTTATACCTATGTTATACAAACTCGTTACATAACTAGCGTTTAAAACGCTCTATAACCTTAACTAAGGAAAAAGGACTTGGTTAAACGTGTCAAACGAAGATATGAATATCCTGGGAGTAAGATAAGCCTAGAATTAATGCCTGTGAAGTTCTAGGACTTGATGCAAACTAAGCATCTAACAACATACCTAGGGAATGACATACGATATTAAGTGGCGTCACATAAAATAATAAACTGACACACTGTTTTAATTACCTCTAGGACCGTAGCGAGCTCCGACCGGGACTTCGAGTGTAAGACAACTCGTGCTTTCGAAAAAGGTATGGACATGTGTGGTTCGTATGTTGCCGTGTTACACGGCTTGTTTGCTTTGTGTGCTGTGTGCTTTGTGTGAAAATGACATAAGATCAAAGCATGAAATTGGATTGCTTGTTTATCATGTTGGATGATTTCTATATCATTGTTGAATATATCATTGCGCGCACACAGTAGTTTAGTCCTTCGCGTTATGGAACTTTGAGATGGAGACTCAACGAACTATGTAAACAAAGAAACTACATAAAGGGAAAACTATACGAGAACTACTACGAATTTTGAAAATAAAGAAAACGCTATAAGGGGAACTCCTCTCTAAACCATTGAGGACTACCATGACACCCACTATGGTGTCTATTCATTAATCATAATGAGGAGCAAGTCTCCTTGGTGAGACATGATGAACCACGTAGACAAACAAAAGAACTATACAAAGAGAAAACCCCTCTTAACTATAGAGGACCTCTAAAGACACCCACTATGGTGTCGAGTTACCAAAGGTGATGATAAGCTAGTAACATTGAGAAGGAATAGGGATACGGACCCTTAGTATCCGGAGCAGAGGCTAGTAACATTGAGAAGGAATAGGGATACGGACCCTTAGTATCCGGAGCAGAGGCTAGTAACATTGAGAAGGAATAGGATACGGACCCTTAGTATCCGGAGCAGAGGCTAGTAACATT
Organism: Limonium bicolor; assembly: GCA_023374045.1. NCBI lineage: Eukaryota > Viridiplantae > Streptophyta > Magnoliopsida > Caryophyllales > Plumbaginaceae > Limonium > Limonium bicolor. Next base: position 110,173,113 of record CM041777.1, on the reverse strand, counting down.
GAGAAGGAATAGGGATACGGACCCTTAGTATCCGGAGCGGAGGCTAGTAACATTGAGAAGGAATAGGGATACGGACCCTTAGTATCCGGAGCAGAGGCTAGTAACATTGAGAAGAATAGGGATACGGACCCTTAGTACCGGAGCAAGGCTAGTAACATTGAAGGAATAGGGATACGGACCCTTAGTATCCGGAGCGGAGGCTAGTAACATTGAGAGGAATAGGGATACGGACCCTTAGTATCCGGAGCAGAGCTAGTAACATTGAGAGGAATAGGGATACGGACCCTTATATCCGGAGCAGAGGCTAGTAACATTGAAAGGAATAGGGATACGGACCTTAGTATCCGGAGCAGAGGCTAGTACATTGAGAGGGAATAGGGTACGGACCCTTAGTATCCGGAGCAGTGGCTAGTAACGTTTAGAAACAACAGAGAGAGAAAAGAGCTATCCAGAAATAAAGGAAAACTCGTGTAATGAGACCAACAAACAAGAGAAATTCACAAATGTGATCATTTAAGAAACAAGGAAAGATTGGCACTATATGATATGGTCACGGGATCTAAACTATATCCCCAGACCTGGTGCAAGGAAAAGAAAAAAAAATACACATCTGGGAACAAGAAAAAGAAACGAAAACACAACGCTCGAACGATCCCTAGTGAGGATCATTGGTAACATACCTATGCACACGTCTGATGACTTACATGATTGTTGTTGCTATATTAGCAGCTTGTTGTGCTTGGTTGCGTGTTGATGGGCTATGATGCCAGCTTGTTATGCATGGATGTTTGTTGATGTTGCTATGCTACCTTGGAGTGTGTTGATATTATGATGTAATGTGATGGCTTTACTGCTTTAATATAGCATGTAAAATGACTTAATAATATTCGACCAAGTAGTCGTGTGGCCCGGTAACATGCGGGCTTCACACGTTCATACTCAGCGTAGTTTGCTGAGTCCTTTACACCCAATTTTTTTCAGGTCTTGTGCCAGACGATAACGGAGAGTAGGCAAGGGTGACTATCATAGGGGTAGTCCACATGGCAAGACTTTAAGTATGCTTTCTTATGTATGAGTTATGTTGTTTAAGTTGTTAACTAAACTGTAGATGCTCGGTACTTGAGTTGTACTTTATATTGTATTTGGATTTCGTTAAGTTGGACTTCCAGTCATACAGACCGTAACTTGGAGTTAGTAATGAGGATTGTCAACCACGTGGGTGGTTGGCGTCTGTAGCACCCGAATAGAGTTTGAAACCGCTGCGTAGACTTCTCCTGCTAACTTAGGCGCGTCGTTTAATTGTTGGTTGTGATTCGGGGGTGTTACAATGGAAAAGAATAAGGTTTAATATATGTGCCTATGCGGCAATATATAATAGTTTTGTATAAAAACTATAGGTTGTAAATTAAAGGAAATAAAAATATCATATCAAATGATATTAGAATATGGTATAACATTACATAATGTTATGTGGTCAAAATGGGATTTAAATAAACTATAGTGCTGTACCGAAAATAATAAGGTTGGAAAATGAATTTTAGACTAAGGTCTATAATGTTATAAATGTTATAACAATTATATGGGTTAGATGAAATTAATATAAGGAAGGATACTCACATTAAATAATGTGACAAACTATGAATAAATAGGATTTATAAACTAAGGTTTATATTGAATAAAGCATAGGAGTTGTAAATGTACAACATAAAAGGTTACATAATATTAGGATAACAATCTTAATATAAGTTGTACAATATAATACAACTAATGGGAATAATCATCTAAAAGAAGATGATAAAATGTAACATATAATATAAGAGTTTATTAAACTCACGAAGTTTACCTACGTGGTAAATATATACATACACAAGAATAATGTATATAAGGATGAATATATGATATGGTTGGAAACCATATAATATAATGGTGGTGGTTATTACATGAAAATAGTTTATAAACTATAAGTTATGAGTTTTTGAATGCAAATATTTTTGCTAAGATAATGGATAATATAATACAATGTATATAATGGATGGTGGGAAAATAATACAATATAATATAATCATGCATGCATACATGCAACTATAGGTTATGTACCTAAACTAGATGGTGGATAAGATTTAAAGAAATATAATGAAATTAAACTTAACAGTCGAAATGTTTTGACGTACGAGTTTAGTAACAAAGCCGACTGGTTTAGAGAAACCCGTAACAAACAACTGTAGAAAACATGGATGAACTGTCGGGGTTACTTGTTATTCGGAAATACCGGATGTAGTTAGTCATGGAGACTGACTTATAGTTTTAATACCGTTTAGATCATACTTTAGACAAGGACGCTTGACGAGCTAGTGGACTACACTGCGCATCCTAGGTCTTGGTGAACGGTATGTAAAGGGGTTTGATCCGAGTTGTCCTAAGGAAGCTCCTTGGGCTCGGATTTGGTTGATATCACTTGTGTGTTAAGTGTTTTGGATATATGTATGTGATTGTGTGCTACTGCATTAATTATTTATGCACGAGCGTTCTACGGGACTAACACTACGTCGACTATAGATCGACTTATATAAACATACATATACGTTATTGTGATGACATGACGGTTACTTGATATAATACCATAGTATTAATATTAAGTATATGGTAACCTAAGTAAAACACTTAGGATGAGTCACGACATTGTCGGTCTCTAGAGCATGGATCTCGAACATGAATATAACCTAGATTACTTCTAGGTATGCGTGAGACCCATTGGGCAGCTAACTAATAATATTCTCCATAAGACTAAGAGCAGATCTTAAACATTATGAGTAGAGATGGTATGAGTTGAGGTGAGGAATCCCGGTGGTTTACGAACTACTTGGTTGCGCATTTGTGATCACTGAGGGGTTTCCGATTGGATTCCGCTCCAGGTTTATACCCAACGAGCCCAAACTGGATCGTGGGTCAGGTGGCTACGGCCTTTATATGGACGTCTTACGAGACATAAGAGAATAGTCAGGGGCCTCCGGACCTCTGGCGAAATGAGCACCTTTGTGTGTATGGGAGGAGTACTGTCCATGGTGAGGTTATCAGGTTGTCCTAACATGACGCCCAACTGGGATTAATAATTAAACATGGTTTGGATGGATGGGGCCTTAAAGGCCAAATAAAATTAACTATGGAAACTGTACGCTACAGCGATTGTACATTGTACATATGGATGGGGCTTGAAGGCCAAATTAAATTAAATTAACAAAGGATGCCATACGCTACGGCGATTGTACATTGTACATTATATTGTTATTATTCGATACGTCGATATACACTTGTGGTTTGTGATATTAAATGAATGTTTGGATTGGATGGATGGTTAAATGTTTATGGATATTTGGATGGATGATTATGTATATTGTACATTCATATTACAGTATTGTTTATAACTGTAAAATGGTAAGCATGAAATCAATCTAATAATAAAGATGGTTAAAATGACTAAGTGACCATTAGGGTCCAGGCTCGGCATACTCAGCGACTATCGCTGATACTACACCATTACAGGTTGCTGATCATTGTCGAAGCCGAAGAGCGGGAACAGGGTAATTGGAGTTTTACCTTAATTATTACAACACATGGAGTTTGTCTATATGACAATGAAGATGGTGAATTGTATTGTGGTAAGGTTATGTATTTTTAGGATTGGGTAGACGCTCACTTGTCGATGTTTATGATTTATGGACTAGTATGATGTATAGGAGTTTCTCGTTATCACGGCGATTAGTAGTTTGTTTATGTTGGAAGTTGGATGTAGTTTGGCTTCGTTGCTCGCATGGGTGAGTAATGGCCGGTGACACCCGAGTGTGTATTGTTATTGTTGTTAATTCTTCCGCTGTAAGACGTTTTATTTTCTGCTACGTGAGAGACTATTACGTGATTGTTGAGAGGGGTGTTACAATCAAACCTAGAAAGGGCTTTGAGTAATTTACTCAAGAAATGATACTCATAAAGGGGCTTTGGGTAATTTACTCAAGAAATAATACTCATAAATTAAGTCCGTCTATACTATTCAATTCATATCTTATACTCTTCTTTTTAAGTTAGAAAAAACATTGTAACTTCACTTAAATGGAATAGCTGACTCTTATCTCTTAATTTCTCTGCCACATCTCTTTCTTCACTCCTCTATTCACGAGTGTTGTTTCAAAACAGAACTATCGGTCTTTTTAATTATATGTGTTCTTGGTATGAATCTATGATTTTTTTTCATTATATGTATTACAATACTGTCTCTTTCGGCATGTTTCTTTAATTTGTTTATCAACTATCTTTGTCACCATACATAGCATTTATGGGTGCACATGCATGATGTTTCAACAATTGGTTTGTTAAGCAATATAAGGCTATAGTTAGCTTAGAAAATAGAATGAATGTGTTAGGTCAAGGTTAAAGGATTTTAAATAAATTAAGTTAGGAACATGACTTTTTGACTCATATAATTTTGGATTGTGTCAGGTTAATGATATTTAAATGAGTTAGGTTATGATTGATCTTAACCCTCCCATTTAGGATCGCAATGGGTCAGGTTTGAGTCGAGTGGGTCATCACCCGTACCCGTCACCCAACTTTACCCGCTCCACTCATACCCAACCCGTCACTCGTTATGTATCCTTCGTCACACGTGGGTGAAATGGATGAATTCGTTACCCCATTTTTTTTGTTGTTCTTTGTTTCTTGTTTGCTAGTTAGGGTTGCAAAATTACCAAGAGTAATGAGAACGAAGAATAGGGTAGAGCATGTATGTTCCTTATTCACCAGGTGGGGTTGCAAAATTATTAAGAGTGAAGAGAATGAAGAATGGCTCAGTTCCTTGCTCACGAGTTAGGGTTGCAAAATTACTGTGAGTGAAGAGAATGAAGAGAAGTGTAGAAGGTTGTAAAATAACCGTGGAAGAGAAGAAGAGAAGTGCGGAGAAAGAGAATGAAGAGAGGCACACATGGTTGCAAAATTACAACCGCGCCTACAAAATTATCGTGGAAGAGAATGAAGAGTTGCAAAATGCTGGAAGAGGATGAAGAGAGGCACGGAGGAAGAGAAAGAAGAGAGGCGTAAATAGTTGCAAAATTACCGTGGAAGAGAATGAAGGCAGATGCAGAGAGTTACAAATTTACCATGGAAGAGAATAAAGAGAGGTGCAAAGGAAGAGAATTGAAGAGAGGTAGAGGGTTGCAAGACTACCGTGGAAGAGAATGAAGCGTGAGTGAAGAGAATGAAGCGTGAGTGAGTAGGGTTATGTTCCTTGTTAGCCTGTATTTTTTTTTATTATAATACATATGAGTGAGTGGGTCGGGTCACAGGTGGAAAATATTCACCCGTCACCTGATCTACATCCGCATCTGTTTCACCCGTCATACGGTTTTCACTCATTTTTTACAGATTTCTCACCTTATTTAACGGGTTGAATGACCGGGTGAAATTGACACCCACCAACTCATTGTCATCTCTACTCCTATTAACCCAAACAGCTAGCATGGGACATTCACGGGTGATGGCGGGACCCAAAATTATTTAAGATAGGGCAGACCAAGAAATTATGATTTTGATAGTGAATATAATCTTAATTAATAGGAATAAGAAAGGGAAAATTCACAAGATACCACTGTTTAAGTTTCTAATTAACAAAATACCACTGTGTTTTTCGTAATTCAGCTTTAAACATGCTTAAACGTTGTCCAAAATTGAAGAAACTTTACATGGACGATGCTAAAGTGTTATATTTTGGTCCAATATCAAATTTGAAGTTTTTAAAGCTCATATGTGACATGTGGGACCCAATGAACATGTCACATATTCATTGGGTCCCACATGTCACATATGAGCTTAAAAAACTTCAAATTTGATATTGGACCAAAATATAACACTTTAGCATCGTCCATGTAAAGTTTCTTCAATTTTGGACAACGTTTAAGCATGTTTAAAGCTGAATTACGAAAAACACAGTGGTATTTTGTGAATTAGAAACTTAAACAGTGGTATCTTGTGAATTTTCCCAATAAGAAATGGTGCCGGAAAATGATACACTAGTACAAATTGGCTGACATGGACGTCCACAATAAACCGGAGGGATGATGACACACGTTGTAGAGTGAATCGTGATGGCTTGGTGTACAAATAGCTACACTTTCATCCCTCTTTTTTATCTCTTCTAATTAGCTGTTCTTTTTATTTAAATTTCGACATTGTAAACCGTAATTGTTTGTATTAAACGGAGGGACGAAAAATATCAATTGAAAAGTTCAAAGTAGCATGATAAAGCGCGCTTTAAAGAAGGAAGTACTAGCAAGATCGGCATACACACTCTCCCTGATATGTATAAGATATATATCTACCCATATATCCGCTTATAATACACGTAAAAGTATTTCCCCTTCCGTGTGTGTAATGCATAGATATAAAACCATATACATAATGAAACTACTTGTATTTAGCTTAACAAGACCGTAGTGACGAAGAAGTTTAAGGACATGTAATAACTACTAATCCGAGAACACACATGATGCTGATTACATAAACCTTAGTTAATTTTCTAGAGCTATGTGAATACTATGTCATTATGGTCCAAGTCATAAGTAAATAATATATACTTCAATTCAAAAGAAAAAAAATAAAAGATACATAAATAGTTTTAACAATAGGGCTAAGAACACTAATACAAATAGCAAGTAGAATTAATTGCACCTCATTCCGAAGTCAAATATATCCACTATCTGTGTAGTGTGTACGAACATCCAAGGACTGAAACAAACAAAAAATATACAAATACAATGACACAAAGTAACACAGTGATCATAAACTTGAATACCTAATAATTTGCTCAAAGATAAATGAATCCAATAAGAAAATCCTTAAATATAAAGTTATTAGTCTTAAACCTTAGGCTCCGTTCGCATGTGGAATAAAGATATTTGGTTTGTTGTATTTCTTTATTTTGGCAGTATTAATAAAAATGCCAAATACAACCTTTGACTGTTGCGGGGAAGGCAGTCTCTAGGGTTGGTTTTATGCCCGCTGTTTCTTGCTGAAGTCGTTCGCACCGCATCTCATCTTCTACCTCCGTTCTCCTCTGTTCTCCTGTGTCGACCTTAGTTGTCGATTGCATTGTCTCACTAAAATATTACTATCTATCAACTCTATCCATCTAATAAACTATTACTATCTATCCAATTCTAATAAAAGATTCTACAAGGAAAAGAGCAAACTAATAAAATTACGATGTAAACTTTCAATTATATCAAAATTATTAGAGTACAAAATATTTGTAGTATATTCTGAATATCAATTATAAGTATTCAACTTGTTCAATAATGATTAATTCAAACTATTTGTACAAACTATTATGATTTGTCAGTATATCAAGTTATTATATTTTTATAAACCGTGCTTCATAATCAGAGAATAATTTTATATGCTAATTACGTTATTTTTCATTTCTTGGCATATCCAGTATTAAATTTAATTTATGTTTTTTGAATTTCATTAAGTAATATTTAACTGAATAGAATATTTGTTTTAACTACAAATATATGTTTAAAATAAATATTTATCAAACAATTAAACAATATATAATAATAAATAGTAAGTGATAACTATATATATATTCGCTTAAGTCAATTATTTTATTACTAGAAAGAATTGCTTTTTCATTTCAATGATATTATTTATTCCATTAAAAATTAAATAAAATTAAGTATTAATACATTTGAAAATTTTTATATTAAATAGCCAGATGAAACCGCCGCCTGCCGAACACTATTTTTCAAAACAACCATAAAACAACCGGCACAACAACCAGCAAAACACCACAAACAGCAGCTAAAACAACCACCAAAACAGCTACAAAACTACCGTAAAAATCCATGCGAACGGTGCTCTAATATCAAACCTACGAATAGGGATGAAATTCTTGTCGGGTGCCTGTTTCACACCTATTACCGGCCCGGCAAAACGCATCAGTAGAAAATCTATTTATGCTGTTGAAATAGGTCTATTTTTGACGGTTGAACCACCAAAATGAGCACTGCAGAAATAGGGATGAAGACCTATTTTGGCGGTTTCTTAGAAAGAAACCGTCGAAATAGAGAAACTACCCAACCCTATTTCAGTGGTTTCTTCCTAAGAACCACCGAAATAGGCAACCAACCCATAAGTCAGTTTTTTGGGTTGTCAATTCCAGAAAGGTGGAAAACAGGAACGGCGCCGACCCATACGGGTCGGTTGATTTGGGGTCATTCGATTCCAAAAAGTTGGAACATAACGACTGACCCATACGGACAATCGCTTTGGGTCGGCCGATTCCAGATAGTTGGATATTTCGACCGACCCGTATTGTTGATCGGCCCGGTTATCAAAACCCGAGAGCTCTGGCTGGAAGACCAACCCAATGTGGGTCGGTCTATTTGGTTTGGACGTCCTATTTCAGCGGTTCTTAACATGGAACCTCCGAAATAGGCCTATGTATATTTGACTAAGATAACCTATTTCGGCGGTTTTCTCTTATGGAACCACTGAAATAGCCTTTTTTCATTATAGCTTATAAATGCACCTACATACACCACATAATCAAGTAACTTGTTTAAATATTCACAATGATGCCACCACAGTGGGACGCCTCAGTACATTATCATAAACCCTAAAGCAGCCACTATCATCGACACCCAACAATATATGCAAGAAACAAGATGTTACATAACGCAAATATCCAAAATGTCTTTAATACACTTCACCACACGCTACTACAATACACTCCATTACAACACACTCACTACATTTCAAAGCAATGAAATACATCAACAACACAACTAGGGGTGAGCATTCGGTTATTCGGTTCTACCCAAAAACAGAATTAGAAAAATTAGTTTGGTTTTCGGTTTTTTTTCGGTTCTACCCAAATAACAGAATTTGAGTTTAAGAACCGAATAACTGAAATTTTTTCAAGGCTAGAACCGAGCCGAAAACCAAAATTTTTAATTCAGTTTTCAGTTCGAACCAAATTATAAAAAAGAACCAAATTATGAAAAAAACCGAACTATAAAAAAGAACCAAAATTTTAAAAAAGAACTTAATTATAAAAAGGAACCGAACTGTAAGAAAGAACTGAATTATAAAAAGAACCGAATTAACCAATATTTTCAACATATGTAATTCAATTATTCGGGTAAATGAATTACCTAACCCTGGAACCGAAAACCGAACTGAATATTTTGGTTCTAACTGAATAACTGCATTTTTTTAAAACTGTTAAAAATTTGGGTTAAAAAATCGAAATAATTTTGGTTCTCGGTTATAACTGAATAACCGGAACCAAATGCTCACCCCTAAACACAACTACATTCAAAGCAAAGTAATGATCAACTAAGTATGTCATGGAGATGAATTCTGACCATTCCTTGAGCATCTCATTTATGAGATGATCTGCATAATGTCGACCACCCATTAATTGCTCGAAAGCCTTAAACAAACAAAAGGGACCATTAATGAGAAACTACAAGTGCAACAAAGGATAAAAATATAAACCAATACTTTCAAAGAATGTCTTATACCTTCTCCAATGAGTTTTCTGGCAAAAGCAGGGACGATGCTACTAAGTCATGCATAAACCTCAAGACATAGTAACCATATTATGATCCACCGGGCTGCACTGAACACTATACATTTTCTCATGTACATTTCTTAGTCATCCTTGAATGTCTAATATTAATATGTTAACTATTATTGACAATATTACACAAAGTAAGTAAACCTACCTTTGCTAGGGTCCTCGGGACGTTCTTCACTTGTCTTTGTATTGAAAAAAATGCAACTTTCAAGGCATTATACCAAATAAACAGTTTGGAATACACGTAGTTTAATTAAAAATAATGAAGTAATAACAATTGTTGTATAATTTAAATAGCTCACTTCAGTAGAGCTACTACTATCGCTGGCTTCTTGGCACTCCTTCCAAGTGAGTCATATTGAAAGACTCTCGGGTGTTTCATGGACACACCAACAACGACTGGTGCTGATTGTTCATGTAGTTGAATAAAGATGAAATCATAACACGAATAGCATAACTTATAAATAAAAATACTAAGATATGGAAGTATGACTTACCCCTAATAATATGATAGCATAATGTATGACTTGTCTGTTACATTCAAATATTTCATTCGTCAAGTACCGCATAAGGTGTTGCACGTCACTTGACATAGTCACTTCGAAGCACATAGCAGGGCATAGGAATCCGAAGCTATTATTTTTTTGAACTTCCAAGTGTCTTAAACTGCACATGTCTGCACCATAAAGACAATAACATCAGTGAACGGTGTTTTAGTACAAAAACTATTTCAAGTCTTGCATTCAGATAGATTAAGGTATAAGTCACTCATATGACGGCTGACTTGAGGATCGGTACATATAACCAGTCCTTCTTGAATACCTCGGTGAAGTCGGACATATATATCAAAGTGATGAGTTTGTCCTTCATTTTGATAGTGAAAGAGACCTTGGGCATCCTCCACAGTGATTGAATCACTGTGAGGTGACTTCAACAACAGTGCCAAGTGCAGAAGTCTCATATTCTGTGAAAACCCATCCATTATGCTTCGCTCTACTAAATCAGGTCTAACCATGAAATTAGTGGACATCCTCGAAGGAGCTGGTGTGATAACACTTTTTCCTTTCTCTCTAGTAGTTTTTTTTTCAGCTTGACCTTTTCCTAAGTTATTAATTAGGAAAAATTCACAATATATCCTCCCCTGGAAAATGATTATTTTGCCCCCAACCCGTTTTTTTTTTTTTGAAAAATTCACAGTTTCGTTCTGGAATGACTACTTTTTTTGAAAATTTTAAAGTTTATAATATTCCCCTGTTTAAGTTTATTGTTCACGAAATACCCATATTTATGTTTTGAAGTTCACGAAATACCCCTATTACTTAGGGGTATTTCGTGAACTTCAAAACATAAATAGAGGTACTTTATGGACATTGCCACTAGTTGCGTTTTGTATATTATTTTGACACCTTTCATAATGCATCCTTTCTTTTACTCGTAGGGAATCAACCAAGCTCTTACCTAGCAGTTGCACACATTAGGGTGATGGATTTTGGTGCATTCAAATATCTGAGTGCTATCACATTAGAGTGCTAGGCACAACACAAGTTTAACCAGGAGCGGACGCAAAGGGGGGTGGCGAGGGGGGGCATTCCTGTAACTTTTGAAAATTTCTAAAATGCTCTTATAAATTTTTGAAAAATACAAAATAAAATAATGTTTTAAAGAACAACAGTGTCAAAAAAAAATTGCCCCCCCTAAACAAAAGTTCTGGTCCACTACTGAGTTTGACCAAGATGTAGCCATTTTAAACCCAATGCCTGTGACATTATTGTTTGTCCACAGGACTAAACCAATCTACTCTTTACTTGAAGGTATTTACCTAACTATGTAAATAATCCATGCTATACTAGTTGCCTCTGGTCATATATTACAATTGTGCCTAATTGTGTATGATAGAGATTCATACTCAGCTATTGGTGAGACATTCCGAGAGATAAGAAAGCTTAGAGAACTGGAATGCAAACAACATTTGTCCTGGGATTATAAAGAGGCTGAAGGCACTTGAAAACTAGAGAAAACTAGGCGATGCGTTGCCAGACCATCAGGGTGATAAGGGTATTTCGTGAACTACAAACTTAAATAGGGGTATATTATAAACTTTAAAATTTTCAAAAAAAAAAGTAGCCATTCCAGAATGAAATTGTGAATTTTTCAAAAAAAAAAGTCAGGGGAAAAATAGTCATTTTCCAGGGGAGGTTAACGGAGTATTTGATGACCGTTAGCAAAAAGGGGCATTTTGTGAATTAGCAAAGAAAACAGGGGTATCTTGTGACAATGTTTCAAAAAAGGGGTATATTGTGAATTATAAAAGAAAACAGGGGTATATTATGAATTTTAATTAGGTTTAAGTGACCCTAAACCATAGACTTATTGAAATGTTGCATAATTATAATTTTAAAGTAAGTGTTCATTGTGTTTACCTGGCTAGGGAGATTGACCCATCTAATCGGCCACTGGATTGTAGTTGTTTATGCAGACCGTAATGTTTGCTTCTATACCAGAGGTACCGGCAGAGCAACATCAGCATGTTCTGCCTCATAATCATCCACAAACACCCGGGCATGATACTGTCGAAGTGGTTCACCATGCACGATGTCTTGAGAAGATGAGGGGAACAATTTACCCTATGCCACCATAACATCCTCACCTCCCATCAGCAAGAACAAAGTGCACTCAAGGGATCCCCAAATGTAAGTAGAGAAGGGTTAGACGGAAAAAGTCAAATCCTAGATTGATGATAATAACAAATGTTATTTTTTTAGTTAATGTGTCTAACCTGAAGAGATACATATGGATATGGCTCTACCGAGTGTACACTACTCTGCCATACAGGTGTGCTCTCCTTCTGGTCAGCTGATGGTCCAGGTGCTGGTCTAGTCACTTCTTAACTGCTGAACATCTGTGAGCGCATTTTGAACATCTCTTCAGCGACCATTTGCTGAAGATCCTGCTTTAACTTTTGCCCAATCCTCTGCTCAATATTATGCTCTAGATCAGCATTTATCTTTAAATGCTCCTAGTAGCTGATCATCCTTCCTCGCGGGCGCTTCCTAGACCTGAGATCGCCAAAAGCTTGGTCGATACCAACTTGTCCACCAAAACCAACAGCACGGCCAGGATGATCCGTATTTCCAAGAGCGCGAGAAAGAGGATCATACCGTCTGCTTGGAGTCCATGAACCTTCAGTAACTTGAGAGTTTAACTCCTTCTATAAAACATACAAATAACGTAATCAATTAGTCGGCAGTTGCACAAACCAATATTAAACTTATGTACCGAAATTAGATACTCACCATTTGATTAATAATGGATCTCGTGACATCATCATACTGAGGATTTTCCGGCGTCGAGCTTTTTGGCACTCGACTCAACCTCCAGATCGTCATCCTCTTGCCACTAGCATCCAGTGACTCATCCGATGGCAGCAAGCCCAACACTCTGGAATGCGCTCAGCAATACCTTTACCACCTAAGTGATGTGGGTATAGATTTTTCTTCGCATTTGCTTGTTATTTCACACGAAGAGCCTACAAATACGTATATACTATGTAAGATGAAAATTTATAATAAAATACAAACAAGATAAAAGTCAAATGGCAATTAATTAACTCCACCTGGTACTCCAGGGTGTGATGATACTCACCGAACTACATCCACTGCTCTTCTGTGATGCCTTCATACTTCTCCCAGGGTGACAGGTCATTGCCAGCTTCTTCTGGATCATCCGTATCTGGGTCTTGATTCGTCTTATGAATGTACTTGTCGGTGAGCTTGTTTTGTTTCTGTGGTCACGGAACTTTCGCCCCTTTGCCTTTAGCACATTGTTCTTGAGAGAAAAATCTATGCATAATCGATCCTACATAAACAATTAGTTAGTTAGTAACATGTAACGAGAAACTCTAAAATTCTAGAACAACATACTATCAAAAATAAACATATGTGAAGACGCTTAAACATAGTGTCCTTCAATAATTATGGCACTTGCTTCTATGTGTGGTTTATGTTGCAGTAAGTCTTCACCAGGTGGCCAGCATAAGCAACATAATCCTTCTTCCAACTACCGTACGACTGCTGGAACTGCATCAGCTTCGTGAGGGGACCTTTATTAGCTTTCAGTACCCGTATAGGGCCTCTCTTCTTCACCTTCTGTACAGAGGAGGAGGCAGTTGCTGGCTCTGGTGTTTACTACAAAGGGAAAGCCTTATCCTCCTGTGGCTGAGCTGTCTTCCCCTTCTTTCCTTCTCGTGTGACCCGTTTAACTGGTCTCGTCTGATGAGGCTCAGCGTCTCCAACTGGCTGGCCCATAGGGTGATCATCCACTGTAGAAAAGATAAGTCACTCAAATTAATTAGATGAAGTCACAATATAAAGATAATTGTTAAACGACTCAATAAAAATACTTAACATAACATTACCATAAACCAACAAACAATCAAACTTAAAACAAATGAACAACTACTAGCACTAGATACTTGACATGAAAACTTATATCATTCGGTGTTTTCAACCCAAACGCCCTCATCATGGTCTGACCGTGTGTAAATCAAGTCGTTTTGGGTATCATTGTTCAAATCTTGTAATCCCGTAGGAAACAATGTTGTTTCTTCTACCGTCTCATTGTCAACATTATCCACATTTTCGCTTTCAATCAGAACCAGTCTTTTTCCTGAAAGAACAACAGACCATCTACAGTCTTTCAGATCCTATACATATTAAACTTGGTCACAATCTTTCCCCGTAACAAATTGATCATTCTTAAAACCAGCACGTGTAAGATCAACCAAGGTAAGCCCTTTATCGTTTTGGATTCCACGTCGGTTGTCTACCCATTTGCAGTAGAACACTAGACTAGAATCAATGTGGTACTCTAGTTCCCAAATGTCCTTGATAGCACCGTAATACCAACTAGAGCTCCTCACTATTTGAGAACTGTAACCCCGGTTTTCAGAGACCTTAATTAACCACCATCCAAGTTTCCATTAACTATTAAACATAGTGTTTTTTATTTCACAGTAGAAGCTTACAAAACACATCACTGGTGCATTACCGCCGCACCTGCCAGCTACAGAAGGTGTTAAGGCTATCAACTACCAACTACCTTCACCATCATACATTATCGAGTTACCACCACCAGAGTCCTCATCACTTACACTTACAACACCCCTTTTTTGTACTAACTTCTAAGCTAGTCTCCAACCTATTTTACAACAAAAGTAAAAAGGGGTTACAAAAGGTAGAACACTTCACTTCCTATCTAATAATCTGTGTAGTACTCATAGGTGGTAGATATTGTGTGGCTAGTAAATGGCATACTTCCATCCAAAGCATAGCAGAAGCCCTCTAACTTGTGCATTCACTCCTCATACACGATCTCAGTGACCCCGCCCATTATTTCCCTTGTGAAAGTCAGGTACAGAATAACATAGAGAGTTTCATGGGCTACATCCTCTGTCCATACCATGTGACCATCAATAACATCATCCTACAGCCAGAAAATCAAGCATACACGTAGAAAGGATTGCAAACAAAATCAGTGAAACTGAGTAATAATCACCACACTTCGTCAAGACCATTTTTTATCTTTAGAAAACCTTTTCATAGAAAAAAAATCACACATGTACACAAAGCCCAACACAAACACATGCTCACAACATACTTTACCTTCCTTGAGACACCTCTTGGGACCATATCACAAATTCACTCAACCTCAGGTTTCAAGACAAACTTGATCCTTCATTGTAAAATCCCTCCTCACCTAAAATCCTTTAGTCTGCACACTCTCTAAGGATAACCATGACTCTTAGGGTAGATCATAAGTAGCTTCATTTCATTGGCTGAAGCTTAAAGACCCAGATAAATGAATCAGAAATGATTTAACCCAACGTGGCTTAAATGATGTGGCTAACCGCTTTCTAGGCTAACCATATCTATTACATAACCAGATACAACTTCACATACACAATTCATTCGCTCTGAATTTGGCAATCAGCACAACAAAGATAGTTTAGACCATAAGAGAGCATCTTTTAAATCATGTTACAAAATAATCCTTTATCCCTTAAGATAATTCAACTTTAACAAATCACAATGGATTTACCTTAAATCCTTGACCAAATGTTCATATAAACACAGAAAGAACCAACCAAATCAACTCTTTTTCTTGTAATAGAACAAAAGCGTCCTTAAAGCATAGTGCAACACTATAATTGGTTAAACTCAAAACCACATAAACCCTATGGTAAAACCACCACAATATCATCAAAACATAACCAAATAAGTTTACTAACACCAAGGAACCTCTTAGAAACCACACACCAACTCAAATTCAAGCATTAAGATCTTAAAGCATAATTTTTGCTCCACCAAGTCACCAAACAATTTCCCAACTTAACCAACTCATAAAACTTCACATGTGGGTAAATTAAAAGTTATAGGGTCCATGAAAACAATTAGATTCAACAATCAGCAGCCACATCCCCAAAGAAAGGCTTAAAGCACATTTTCAACCCTACATGTTGTTTAGGGTTTAACCAACTTCCCAAAGGTAATTTCTTTTGAATTTCTCATGGTAGACAAGAATTTTGAACTAAGACTGCTGAAATTTCAAAGGAAAAAAATCTTGGGAACCTCACGAACTTACCTCAAAATCTTAAGGTAAAAAACTTGACCTTTGAAAGAGATTAGTGCACATGATTATTACCTGGTTCTTCCTGGACATTTTTGACTAATCACCTCTGGTTTCTCTCCTAGACAAAGCCTTATTCAACTCAAAATGAACCTCCCTTGCTGCAGATGTGCTTTCCTAGCTCAAAGCCTTGATTTTTACCTTGGTTTAGCTTGGAAACTAGCCTTAAGATGAGTTCTAAGTGAGTACTATTGCACCCCAACCCTCCTATGGTGTTTGGATGTCGAGAGTAGCAAGGAAGAGGAAATAAAATAGTGGCTCTTACCCCCCTCCCCCTTTATAAAGACTTAAATTCCTTAATTAATTTCCCATATGTGTAATTGCCATCCTTATCACTTAGTAGCCCTTAGATTAGGGACACCTACCCAAGACAAATCCTCCCCCTTGATGTGGCTATTGCCCTCATTAATTTTCAAGGTTTGAGTAATTATTACAAGGATAAGACTTATCCAAATCATGATTAGCTAAAGGACAAAACATGAATAGTATGTATAGTAAGGAGGTTATCCAAATCATGATTAGCTTTAAGGACAAAACATGAATAGTAAGAAGGTTGTAAAATGGTGCCTCCATCAAGGCCTTGTTTGGCTTGACCTTCAAGGCTATAAGTGTAACTAGGTTAATACAAGCATGAATAGTCTAGTTGAATGAGTTTTATGAGATTACCCTCATCACCCTCGTAGTGCTCTGTTTGGTTAGAAACACCAATTGTGGAAAAATGTAACTACACTACCATGATTAGAGAGGAAAAAGTTCCAGTTGATTCCTACCACAAGACACCCTTAAGGACCTCAAACACACCTTCTAGGGGTTTATCCAAGTCCTCAAATAAATTTCAGCCATCACATTCACTGAAACTAGGGTTTCCAGGCTAATTAGGGCTTTCTGGCGCCTTGGGTTTCCCATCTAAAGTTCGACTAAGATTCAGGGTATTACAAGAACAGTTACCGATTTGGTACTCATTGAATGTTGCTTTTATTTTTACTCCACTGTTGAGGTTTATTGATTTAGCATCTTGGCGTGCAGTGTAGTAAGTATACCTGTTATACCCAAAATTTTGACCCCCCTGGTTAGGGTCTACAAGGTTTTGGTGTTGTGAAGGGAATTTAATCGAGTAATGAGGGATTCCGGCTCGATCGGCGCATCCCAGGGCATGAGGAGCAGTTTCGTCATTGTCAGGGGTGTTTTTGTAATTTTTAAGGCTCTTGAGACCTCCTATAGACTTTCTCTTTCCTCCGAAAGATGCCCAAATCAGCTTGAAATGCTTTGATATTTTAACCCATGGTAGAGGATGACATTCTAAGCTTAATGGCGTTGGAATTTTGATTTTTCGAATTTCTAATAATTTTCTAGCAATTTCTGACTGAATCTGACGAGAAATTCAATTTAAAAATATTCCAACATTTAAAAAATCCGATTCCACTTCAGAAAATTCATAATTGTCATCCTTGACACATGGTTAAAATTTCACAGCAAAATTCATTTGGGAAGTCACTTAATTAAAATATCAAAAAATCTTACTTTTACTAGATTTTCTTTATCTTTAAGAAAGTCTATATAAGGGATAGGTTTTTTTTTATAAAGGCGGAATCTCATATGCTCAAGAACCCTAGGAAGACAGGAAGCACAGCCTCCTCTCTCTCTCTCATGTTTTCCAACACCCGGCCACCCGAATCATACCGAAAATCCCCCGAAATCACCATCTAAACACGTTTTCCAATCCCCAAAACACCAGTAATCATCGAAACCCCACAAAAACACCACCAAAACGTGAAGAACAGCAAGAACAACCAACCACCAAAAGCTCGGTTTGAAAATCTTTCGGGTCTGCCACAAACGGAGCACTCTTCAAATCCCGGTGTGAAGAATCGTTGTGAATCTGAAGGTAAAACAGGTAGAAATCCCACTTTCCTAACTCTCCACGGCCTTATCAGTCTTGCCTCAAAATTTGGGCTTAAACTAACTCTTTTTCGTTTCTGTATTGCTGATTGTTTTAGCTACTGCCTTGTTACTTGTTTGCTAAGTTTCATATTAATTTTGATGTCAAACTGAGTTCTTTCAGTTACTAACGTGTTTAAAATCTTTCAGGCTACACACCCATAAAATTTGAGCTCAAAACCCCCTCGGGAACCATCGAAAACCCACTGTCCGTGGGTTGTCCGTGACCTCGGACTCATTGTCCGGGACCACGGACGGGTTGTCCGTGACCACGGACACCCACGGACGGTGGCGGGATTTTGTATTTTTCAATTTTTCAAATTTTAGGGTTTCTGTCAATACATGTCCGGGCCCACGGACACCCTGTCCGTGGCCCCAGACTTTTCAAGTTTGCGTTTTTTATTTTAGTTCTGTTTTCGAAATCACCTAATTCAACTGGGGTCCGTGGTCTCGGACATTAGGTCCGTGGCCACGGACGTAATTAAAATTTGACCTAATTCTGCCTCCGAAACCCTAGTTTAGGTAACTTTCAATTTCATTTTAATTTTCTGTCAAAAAACGTTAAAAAATTAAAAAAAACAGAAGCTCGCACCTAGGTTAAAAACAACTTTGTAGAAAGCCATAAATAAACCAAGTAGAGGAAAAACGACCTAAGAAGGGTAATGAAAGTAATTTGAACCCTAAATAAGTCGAATACCAAGCCCCCGAACCCGAACTCTCCTTTCCTAATTTGATCTAGGTTAAAATTAGGTGGCGACTCATAATAGGTTCCAGTGAGCTAGCTTAGGTTTTAATAATTATTGTTATATGACATAGTTATTAATCTTAGGTTATAAGTGGACCTAAAACCCGATTAGATCCTAATCAACTCAATCAACATAGGGTAGGGTTTAAAAATCGAGGCTCACAGACTGACGACTCTGCTGGGGACAACTTCTTAATATTAACCTGTTTAATTTTAAGAAAGAGGGCTTAACTCGAAAATGTTTATTTATGGCTTTTATTACATTGTTTGTTTACCTCTGTGCGCACTTTAATTCCTGCACCTTTGCATCATATGAGAGTGAGGGTCCACGCAAACCGATTTCACCCCGGGACCCGTTTGAGGGTCCCCTGTCAGGGACTCACACCTTTTAGGTGATGTGAATAAGCGGGGGAAAAGGGGAGGGTGTCGTCTAACCACACCCCCTTAATACCTGAGCCTTAGCCCCAAGCATTTTCCTGGCAGTGCCCTTACCTAGCCCATTGTTTGGTCACTCAAAGACCCGACCGTAGACGCACACCTTTAGGTGATGTGAAAAGAGTGGGGAAGCCCAAAGAGAATAGCGTGCAAGCCCTATTCCTTTGTGGTGACCTGGGCCCGCGCCCCAAGCACCTCTTCGGATCGATCCATACCCGGTTTGATTTAAACGTCTAGTGAGGACATGTTGAATTTGTGTGGGCCTTGTTTGCTTGTATAATCGGCCCACTACCCAGCCTAGAGATTGATAGGAACTTCTCCTACATCAACCTAGCCCAACACGAACTGGCAGCTCTATTTGTTTGCGGCCCAGAGGCCCTGTTTGGTTTAACATGTGAGTCGTTCGGGCTTCGGCCTGAAATCCTAGACTTAGGTGATTTCTCTTCTGGCCCAATTTGAATTATCCAATTAGTTCTAGGCCCATAAAAAAAAAATCCACCTAAACTTGAAATAACTCACAAGTCCTGAAAATAAAATCTTTTTTGGCTTAGCAACCATCTTCTCTGGCCCGAAGGAAGTTAAGCCCATTTGTGATTTAGGGGCTATTCCAGCTCATGTGCTTTACTTCAGGCCCAAACACATTCCGGCGCAGGGGCTCATTCTAGTCTAGGTAGACTTCTTATCATGACCCTAACCCAAAACCCTAGATCTAGGTGTCATCTTTTAGGCCCAATCAAAATCACTCGGCCCAAATTCCAGTTCACATATAAAGCAGTCATTCTGGCCCAAGTACCACACTCATAACTCATTCCATTTGAGCCCATAGACCAATTCATAGTTTTGGCCCATGAGCTTCAGTCCATAGAACATTTGAATCCAAGATAGTTTGCATAACTCATTCATTCTTGTTTCCGGCTTCAAGGCCCAACAAGAGCATCAAACGAATCTAGACTTCAAGGCTTATCCCTCGGCCCAGTGGCCCATTCACGGTCCACGTGATTTCTTTCAGCTTGTTTGCCCTGGATTCAGGCCTACATGTCCGTTCTAGTCTAGGAATCACTCTAATCTATGCAATTCACTCTCAGTTTGGCGAAGACTCAGTCCCAGTTACTTCCTACATAACCCATAGGCATTCCTAGTTCAGACATTTTACAGGGCCTACTTGAAGTTTGGAAGGAAGACAATCATGGTCAATGGTGCCCCGACGGTCAATAGCTCGAGTCTTCAACACGTTGGCATCAGGCTGTTCAACATCACTATTTCATAAGTTTTCTCGATTTAGTAGTTAGCTTCCTTTATCATTTTAGATTGCAACTTTTGATGTTATCTTTCCATTCATGAATTAGAGCATAGTTCTATTTTCGTAATTTTTTGTGCATTCATTCAACAAAACAAAAACAAAAAAAATTGTTTTTAAGGGATCATAGAGTAATCATTTCCCGACTATGGAATAGAACGACTTGTCTTTTTGTTTCTAAAAGGGTGAACATGTCCATCCTCACACCATAGACTATCCTATAATATCCATGAAGCATTCCAAAATCCACATCTGTTTAAGTGTTGTCATAAACCCCAGATCAATACTGGGGGCAATCTGAGTTCAGGATCGTCATCTTTAATCTTTCGTTTAAGCGTGTGAACTAGTCTCTAAGTGAAATTCACGAGAGTGTCTTGAGCGGAAAAACCATGAGTGAACGAGCGTGTCATCTTTACACGACTCTGATGAGACCACATTCAAAGGTGAGGTAAACGATATAACTCCGACCGAAGGAGATAATTTGTAAATTTACTCTTAGACCTGCGAAAAGTAACAAAGAACGGATACACAACTATCAGGAATGACGAAGCACCTAGGTACAGCACCACATAGCCAAAAGCTTGTAAACCCTATCATTAAACCCTAGGCACCCCCGTTGAGCCTTTCGTATATCCCTTTTTCGATATTATGAGCTCCACAAAATAATCCAGCCAATGATGAATGTCCGACCCGGTGACCAAAGGAAGCGAGGAGCCCGACTCTCATATAGTATTCTCATCAGTCCAAAGAAGCAATGTTGCTATCAGCATGACGAAGCGATCCACAAATGGTCCCAAAATGACACAGGATCAAAAGAGCTCACATCAAAACAGCTCTCGAAGCCCAAAACCGGGAAACACAAGAACCCCGAAGGCAAAGTCAAGGAAGGATAAAACAAAAAGGCAAACCCGAAGTGCCTCGAAGAAGTCCAAATGACAAAAAAGAGAAATGGTGTAATGGACAACTTCAAAAGTCCAGGTCCAGAAGCTCGAAAACAACGTCAACATGAAGCAGCCAGACGACTTCAATACAAGGAAGATGAATCCGAGAGAAGACGCAAGTTGCAGCTTTGGTCACCCATTTAAGCTCCACATACCTCAAATATCCCTCCATGAGACCGTAGTCTTTCATCACACCCTATGGCCACGTTATAAGCTCTAAAGACTTCTGACTTCATAGTTGTGTGTCCAATCACATGAAAGTAACAGATCAAATGCGTAAATCCATCAAATATCAAATTCAATGGTCTAGAAGTTATGACCATGAGCGAGAAATGAGTGCAAACACCAACCACGTTGAGTGTAGGATAGGAAGCACCACATCAAAGCATAAGCCTCGACCCTGTAAGGATGAGACTTGTTCGCAAGTTTAATCAAAGAAAATACTAGGGGCAATTGATCATTCTGATCAATTGCCATGAACTCTAGCTCAGATCGTCCTAAGGAGAAATACTGGGGGCAATTGTTGGTTCCAACAATTGCCATGACAACACCAATTAAAACCTGAAGCTTGAGCACCACCATCCCACCTCAAGCATAAGCCCTTACCTCCACATCAAACACCTCAGGCGCACATAAGATCTAACCTCCACACACACACTCTCAAGCCCGTCATTAGCCTTACCCCCACAAAAACATCAGACCTGCCATAACTCTGACCACCATCCAAAATCACAACCTAATCCCAGGTTTATCGCATATCCTGAACACCAGCAAAAGCCTTTAGCACCACAAAAAAAACCACACCCCACTAGTGGCATGTTCATCTTCTAAGAAACAAAATGCAAATATGAAATTCTTAGTCAGGAAGTGATTCTTTCACTTTCCTTTTTCAGTAGAGTTTTTCCCAAGCTTTGCCATGTTTGGCACATTTTCCAGCAATTTCTTGCTTTAAACAATTTTCAATTCTTATCATTGCCATGTTTGGCACATTTTTTAACAGTTTCTTGCTTTGAACAAATATCTTACATGCACTGTGATTACATTTTACAAACTTTTGCATACACCTCACCATCGCCACGTTTGGCCCTTTTACAATTGGTTTTCACCACATGCATTTGCACGAGACTATTATCTTTCTGGCCCATTTTAGTGCGAGACCCATCATACACTTAACTCACTTTCACTTAGATCCACCTTTAGGCTCGTCATAAGACCTAGATCCATCCTTAGGCTCGTCATAAGACCTAGATCCATCCTTAGGCTCGTCATAAGACCTAGATCCATCCTTAGGCTCGTTATAAGACCTAGATCCATCCTTAGGCTCGTCATAAGACCTAGATTCAACCTTTAGGCTCATCATAAGACCTAGATTCAACCTTTAGGCTCGTCATAAGACCTAGATCCAACCTTTAGGCTTGTCATAAGACCTAGATTCAACCTTTAGGCTCGTCATAAGACCTAGGTCCCACCTTTAGGCTCGTCGTAAGACCTAGAACCATCCTTTAGGCTCATCATAAGACCTAATTGCATTCCCTTAGGCTCGTAGTAAGACCTAGCGTTACCCTTTAGCTTACCCAATCTCATCAAACACATTGCATTCATCTCATTCATATAGGCTCGTCATAAGACCTAGTTGCATTATCCAGACGCGTCACAAGACCTGGCAACAGAAAGTTGGCGAGGTGATGGCAATAAATCCTCCTTTTGCGATGTCAACTTATTTTTGGGATCAACGAATGGTGGGCGAAGGCAATAAGTCCCCAGGGTTTTTACCAGGAGTTATCCCTGCACACTGGCTTGGGGGGCGATGGCAATAAGTCCACATTGGGTCCAGCCAAGAGCATTGGCACGGGTTTCGGTCCCCAGAAGCATCCGAGCATCATCAACATCATCATCAGCATTAGCATTTCGGCATTCTTGCATTTGCATACCATCCAGTCTTCACATCCTAGGTAGTCAACGCCTTAGAATCGCTTGACATCTCATCATTTCATCTATTACAGGTAGTCAACGCCTTAGAATCGCTTGACATCTCAGCATTTCGTGTATTATAGGTAGTCGACGCCTTAGAACCGCTTGACATTATTTCATTTTTGTCACCTAGGTAGTCAGTGCCTTAGAATAGCTTGACACATTTTTACTTATAGGTAATCAGCGCCTCAGAATAGCTCGACAACGTTTTGTTGCTTAGGCAGTCAGCGCCTCCGAATAGCTGGACGTAGTCAACGTGGTTTCGGACAACATGGAGGATTTTGTGGAATCCAAAATTTTGGGGCATCACTCAAGCATCAACCAGACTTTTCACATCCATTACAAAGTCCAGTTGACGGGGGGCAATCTGTTATACCCAAAATTTTGACCCCCTGGTAAGGGTCTACAAGGTTTTGGTGTTGTGAAGGGCATTTAATCGAGTAATGAGGGATTCCAGCTTGATCGGCGCATCCCAGGGCATGAGGAGCAGTTTCGTCATTGTCAGGGGCGTTTTTGTAATTTTTAAGGCTCCTGAGACCTCCTATAGGCTTTCTCTCTCCTCCGAAAGATGCCCAAATCAGATTGAAATTCTTTGATATTTTAACCCATGGTAGAGGATGACATTCTAAGCATAATGGCGTTAGAATTTTGACTTTTCAAATTTCCAATAATTTTCTAGCAATTTCTGACTGAATCTGACGAGAAATTCAATTTAAAAAATATTCCAACATTTAAAAAATCCGATTCCACTTTAGAAAATTCATAATTGTCATCCTTGACACGTGGTTAAAATTTCACAGCAAAATTCCTTTGGGAAGTCACTTAATTAAAATATCAAAAAATCTTACTTTTACTAGATTTTCTTTATCTTTAAGAAAGTCTATATAAGGGATAGGTTTTTTTTATAAAGGCAGAATCTCATATGCTCAAGAACCCTAGGAAGACAGAAAGCACAGCCTCCTCTCTCTCTCTCACGTTTTCCAACACCCGGCAACCCGAATCATACCGAAAATCCCCCGAAATCACCATCTAAACACGTTTTCCAATCCCCAAAGCACCAATAATCATCAAAACCCCACAAAAACACCACCAAAACGTGAAGAACAGCAAGAACAACCAACCACCAGAAGCTCGGTTCGAAAATCTTTCGGGTCTGCCACAAACGGAGCACTCTTCGAATCCCGGTGTGAAGAATCGTTGTGAATCCGAAGGTAAAACAGGTAGAAATCCCACTTTCCTAACTCTCCACGACCTTATCAGCCTTGCCTCAAAATTTGGGCTTAAACTAACTCTTTTTCGTTTCTGTATTGCTGATTGTTTTAGCTACTGCCTTGTTACTTGTTTGCTAAGTTTCGTATTAATTTTGATGTCAAATTGAGTTCTTTCAGTTACTAACGTGTTTAAAATCTTTTAGGCTACACACCCATAAAATTTGAGCTCAAAACACCCTCGGGAACCATCGAAAACCCACTGTCCGTGGGTTGTCCGTGACCTCGGACTCATTGTCCGGGACCACGGACGGGTTGTCCGTGACCACGGACACCCACGGACGGTGGCGGAATTTTGTATTTTTCAAATTTTAGGGTTTCTGTCAATACATGTCCGGGCCCACGGACACCCTGTCCGTGGCCCCAGACTTTTCAAGTTTGCGTTTTTTATTTTAGTTCTGTTTTCGAAATCACCTAATTCAACTAGGGTCCGCGGTCTCGGACATTAGGTCCGTGGCCACGGACGTAATTAAAATTTGACCTAATTCTGCCTCCGAAACCCTAGTTTAGGTAACTTTCAATTTCACTTTAATTTTCTGTCAAAAAACGTTAAAAAATAAAAAAACAGAAGCGCGCACCTAGGTTAAAAACAACTTTGTAGAAAGCCGTAAATAAACCAAGTAGAGGAAAAACGACCTAGGAAGGGTAATGAAAGTAATTTGAACCCTAAATAAGTCGAATACCAAGCCCCCGAACCCGAACTCTCCTTTCCTAATTTGATCTAGGTTAAAATTAGGTGGTGACTCATAATAGGTTCCAGTGAGCTAGCTTAGGTTTTAATAATTATTGTTATATGACATAGTTATTAATCTTAGGTTATAAGTGGACCTAAAACCCGATTAGATCCTAATCAACTCAATCAACATAGGGTAGGGTTTAAAAATCGAGGCTCACAATACCCACTAATGTCATACCCATCAAATGATGTAATATTATGTTCAGGTCCTACTGATAAACATATTATCTCTTCACTGGCAACTTCTAAATTTGATGATGCTTTTCCAAACATAAAATCTATGAACCATTGGACAAACACTCGGTTTTGTTCTTTTGTCAGCCAAAGGTGGTCTTTGGTAGGATTTTGTTGTCTCAACTCATTCATGTGAGTATCAAAGAAAGGTGTAACAACCCCAAGGTGTTGTGACATAAATAGATGTGCTTGATGAAATAGATGATGTGGTACTTGCATAATCTCTCTCCTAAGGACACCTTTGCTCTTAAATTTATCGTATCGTCGTGGTTTTGTGATACCAATTGATTCTGCTTCATTCCAATAATCCATCACGGCCTTAGTCATCGTCGCTTCAATTATGCTTTCTTTTGGTTGATATCTATTCTTCATTCTACCCTTTAGAATACCCATGTATCGTTCAAAAGGGTACATGTAATGTAAGTAGACCGGACCATAATATTGGATCTCTCAAACAATGAGCACTATCAAGTGCACCATTATGTCAAAGAACAATGGTAGAAAATACATCTCCAGTTGACATAATGTGACCATAATTTCACGTTGTATATCATCGAGAGAGTTTACATCAATTACCTTGCAACAGACGACGTTGAAAAAGACACAAAATCGGGTTAACGCCTTTCTGACATCATTTGGCAATATCCCTCGGATTGCAACTAGTAGAAGATGTCACATTAATACATTATAATTATGAGATTTCATGCCTAATAGTTTCAAATCCTTCATCGATACAATGTTCTTCTAGTTTGAAGAGTATCTAGATGGTACTTTTACCGAGTGCAGACATTTGTAGAAGTTAATCTTTTCATTCTTTGAAAGTGTATAGCATGCAGGTGGTATGTATATTCGTTTCCCATTCTATTATGGGTGTAACTCTTTTCTTATACCCATGGCTTGCATGTCTTTTCTCACTTTCCATCTGTTTTTCGTTTTTTCGGGTATGTTGAGCAAAGTCCTGTTCATTGCCTCACCAACGTTCTTTACAATGTGCATGATATCTAACAGTGTCTGACAGATAGATGACGCCAGTACATTAGATCCTAAAAGATAGAGCATTTTTTCCAAATGTTCTTTTCCGGTTTTGATGTGTTTCCAAATACATTTACAATGTCCTTAACCTTTCTATACACTTCCTTAGAGGTCAAAGGTAGACGGGCCAAACGAGTCTCGGCCTCACCATTGAACAGTTTCTTCTACTTACGATAAGGGTGATCTTCAGGTAGAAGACGTTGATGACACATGTAAACATTCTTACCATAATTTTTTAAATGGTCCAAACATCTGTCATCCTCGCACACCGGACATGCACATGGTCCTTTCACAGTTGTATCTAGACAAGTTCCCGTATGCGGGAAGTCATTGACAATACAGAACAATCTATGCCATGAGCGTGAAATTTTCTCTTACATAAGCATCATACACCGCGGTTCCTCATTCCACAATAAATTCAAATCATCAATCAGTGGGGCGAGGTATACATCAATATTATTACCAGGCTACTTGGGATCAAATATCAGAAGTGATAACATTATGTACTTACGTTTCATACACAATCATGAAGGCAAATTATAGATCAATAGCAAAACGAGCCAAGTGTTGTGTTAATTGCTTAACGTGTTGTACGGGTTCATCCCATCAGTACGTAGCCCAAGCCTCAGATTCCTATCTTCACCCCCGAAATGTTCTTGGAACCGTCTGTTGATGTTTCTCCCTGAGGTCCAGGTGCTGGATGTCTTAATTTCTCATCACTTTTTTACCCTCTGCGTGTCATCATAAGTTCTTTGCATATTTCAGATTCAAAAACAACCGTTTGAATCTAGGTATGATCGGCAAATAGCCTAACAGTTTAGCTGGAGGGATTTTTTCTGAACGGATGAGGAATCACTATCCTTATGCTTATATCATTCCAGGTAATTGTCTAGATGTTCATAATCACCCCTGTACAACACACAGTTGTTTAGACACACATGAATTTTTTTTGTACTCAATTCCCATTAGACACATCCATTCCATTGCATCGTAGGTGATGGTAGGGAGACCGTTCCCATCCGGTAGCATATCATGAAGCAGCTCGAGAAGTGTCGTGAAACTCTTGTCACTCCATCCATCTTCACTTTGGGTTAAACAAATTTAGTACAGTCATTAATTTGTGTACTTAATGCACGTAGGGTACAAGGTCGTCTTGGATGCATCCAACAACCTTTGATACTCATCCAGCTGATCGACAAAGATATCCTCAATGTTATCAAGCATCTAGTCTATTTACTTATCATGGTAATTTGGCTCACTATCATTGACTCCGAAATCACTTAGGAGTTCCGACTCGTTGTGAAATACCCCTAACTTATAAATGATGATTAAAAATCTGATAATGATGTATTAAGTCTATAGTATGCCTTAACAATATTAGGGAACATTCCAAGATCACAACCAATCAAAATTATGCTTAAAAATCACTTAGGGCAAAAATGTGCTCTAAGAAGCCTTAAGGATTGTGTAACCTCAATTAGGGTCCAAAGTGGATTAATAAACCTTATACCTAAGTTATGAACAAGATAAAACCATTACCAAATAAAACCAAACTCAAAAATGAGTTAAAACACAACAAGGGAGTCTTAAAACTCCTTAGCACATTTTTGTAAAAGTGTTTGGAATTTGACTTTGGGTGGTTAATTAGGCTTGTATACACCTTGATCAACATGTGTATTATATAGTATCACATTAGGAAGCCTAATTCAAAGAATTTAAAAAAATCAGAAATATGGCATTGATTTATGAATAGTACCCAAAAAGTGTCAAACAAGGCCTTAATCTTTCTAGCTTGGTCAATGGTCAAACATCAGCCTAAAATATCTCATTAGATATGGAATCCTCTATGGTGAATCACCTACCAAAGTCATCACTTCTCCTTATATACGAGTAATATAAGAAAAACTAGCTATTAACTTACTTTACACTTAAGAAAAGCAAAAATATCTTACCTTATTTGTTCCCTCCTCTCTCCTACTGTCGAGTCCTCTTAACTTCTACATTTTCATCTTCTTCTCTTTGTTCTTGAGCTGAAGAACATCAAGAACACCAAGAACACTAATGGTGTTTTGAACCCACACATCAAAATACCTCCAAATCTATTCCTTTTCACTTCAAATCAACCAAGAGATCATTCCAAGCTCTTTCCTTCAACAACCTAGCTTAAAATAAAGTGTTCTTGGAGCTAAATTTTTGGCATTTAACAAACCAAGGAGCAAGGATGATCCTTTCAAGCTTAAGGTATAAAATGGTACCTTAAGAATCATTTTTTTCCTTTTATTTTTTATAGCCAATAGAATCATGAGTTATAATACCTATTTTCTCAATCTTTTCATGCTTGAAATGAAGGATGTTCTAGAACCTTTTGTTGGGCAAAATCTCACCAAGGAATCATCTTCCAAAAGGATTCAAGAGTAAGTCATTTTTAAGGTTTCTATGTACTTAAATCTACCTTATATCCTTAGATCTACAAGAGATCTAACTCCTAGCTATTGTTCATTAGTTTTCCAAGATTTTGAAGCCAAGATTCACCTTTGAATACAAAGGTAAAGCTAATCATCTTAAGCTCATTTTAATGTCTTAAAATTCCTTATCTTGTTAAGCTATTTAAAAGATTCTAACTTGATCTTTTCTTCCATGCTTGATTCATGACCGAAATGGGTATTAAAATTTTTAGAGCTTACCTTGACCAAGGAAATGGAAAACAACTTGAAAAATCAACTCTTGGAGCGTAAGTGATTTAACTAAGTCATAAGAACTCCTTAGACATGTTTAAGCTTATTTTTTGGGAATAATCTAACCTAAGCTTATGCTTAATATAGCGTAAGTGATAAGGTCGAGACTATGGTGGTTACAATGGCTTAGTTTAACTTGTAAATGCACATAAAAATTATGGTAACACATTTGGGTAAGTTACCTAGGTGTATAATGACTTATAATGTCATAAATATAATTAAAAATGGGTTGAAATTGAATTATAAAAGTTTCTGGGTATAACATATAAAAAGTTATGACAAATATGCCCTTTTGAGTATTTTTATGTCATTTTTATGTTATATTGAAGATTGTAATAAGGCCATGTATTTAGGCCATTTTATTAGTTATTTAAGGTGTTTATGCTTTAAAAGTTAAGTATTTGGTAAATAGTATAAAGTATGGTGAGAAAACCTATTGTTAAGGAGGTATTTGGTGAGTTTTAATCACCTAAAAATATTGAGGATAAATTACCTACGAATTTAGTGGTAATTAAATTAAGTATAAGGTTAAAAATAGGTTTTAAAGGTAATTATAAACTTAAGAAATGTTCTAGTGAACAAAGGGGCAAAGTATGGGTGGTTGAGTATAAGTAAATAAAATGTAGGGTGTTTAAATGATATAAGGCCGAAAGTAGAGCTTCATCTGGAGTTTAGATGAAAAATATAAGTTTTTGTAAAGTTAAGTGCCTAAATGGAAATTCTCGAAAAAAATCATCATAATTTATGGAAAGTCATGGTCAAGGCAGGATATTGGAGGTCAACCTTGACTATATTAGGGGTGTTGACCAAATTAGATGACAGAATAATTAAAAGGGAATTTTAAAGGAGTTTAAGAATAAATTGTAAGTTTGGAAAACTTTTATGGGGTCACTTTGTAATTACCAAAAGTTTAGGGTGAAAATGAGTTAAAAACAGTTCAAGGGCTGTTAGGAAATATTCTGGAATTTTTGGGGTTTAATTTGGAGTTTAATTAATGAAATTGCATAATATATAATTTAAGGATGATATTGTAAAGTTTAGGAAATAATATGGGCCATTGTGGAAATAAGGAAATACATGTGGTGAGGTAAATAGAAACTGGACAGTGTGGGTCTATTTGGTTATTGTTAAATGTGGAGAAATTTTAGGATAAAAATAATATAAGAGTAGAAATATCATAACATATTACATATGGATTATGTAACATTATAAAAGTTAGTATGGTAAAGTTGTAATTTATGGAAATTAGATGGCTGTTGCGAGAATGCTAAGGATGGGGG
This sequence comes from Limonium bicolor, assembly GCA_023374045.1. Classification (NCBI taxonomy): domain Eukaryota; kingdom Viridiplantae; phylum Streptophyta; class Magnoliopsida; order Caryophyllales; family Plumbaginaceae; genus Limonium; species Limonium bicolor. The sequence goes on along the minus strand of CM041777.1, from coordinate 110,142,186 downwards.
ATGAATTTTAGTATATGGTGGAGAATGAAATAAGTGCTACATTATTATAAGGTATTAATATTCATTAAGGAGGAAATGAATATAAGGTGGGGAATTATATAATTCACATAAGATATATGAATGTTTGGGAAATAGAGATTATAAGATTGGGTGGGAACTTAGTAAAGTTTGGAGTTTAATATAATGTATGATAGAATATTATATAACATTAGGAATATAATCTTAATGTTGATATGTGAAAGATATCATAAATAATAAAATAAAGTGCTTCACATAAAATGATAAGGAATATCATTTATGTAGTGAATTGTATAATTCATAAGAGAGTATATAAACAAATGGAGTGAGGTGGATTGTATAATATGATTGGATAATCATATAAGTTAAGTTTAGGATGATATAAAGTGGGAAACTTATTAAATAAACATTAGATACAAAGATCTAATGTTAAGGTTTAAAATGATTGAATAAATAATCAATTATATGATTCAAGACATTATAATATGAATTATATAAACAAATTGACATTGTTAGATTGACCAAGTCAACCTAGTTGACCAAGTCAACTTAATAAACCAAAGAGGGTCAAGTTGAGAAACTCACAATACAAATGAGAGTTTAAAGATAAGTAATACTATAAGGTCAATTATAACATATGATAATAAACTATATTGTTGTATATAAAGGGGCGAGTAGTCGGTCTGAAGAGGAGGTAGGGGACCGCAAAGAAAGAGTCCATGCTATGACAAGATTGTCCATCAGTGTCAAATCAGACAAAGTAATGAAAGCCGGTTTGAATAGATGTGTGGTTATCTCCCTCCAAGAAGAGATGTCACCATCAGAAGCTGTGGATTGTTTACAAAGGCGATGGCCGAACTTGGGTGGACTTCTTCTCTATCTCGTAGAAAATATCTACTGGTCTTCAACACAACAAAGGAGGTGGAAGTCATTTTGGACCAAGCTCGGGAAAAGGGCAAAGAACAAGATGGAATAGAAATCCGTCGATGGAACACGGCAGATCAGGTTGAGAGGCGACGTACATGGGTAGTCATTCGTGGGATTCCGTTACATGCGTGGAACAAAAACAATGTACGTAAGATAGCCCAAACTGTAGGTGAGGTCGTCAAGATTGAGGAAGAAGAAGATCAATTCGTGGAGAATGCGGAGATTAGAGTTCAAATTGATACCTCTACGCTTCATTCTATCAATTGGAAAATTATGGTTAAAGTTGATAACCAGAAATTTCCTGTCAGTATCGTCGAAGCCTACGAACAAATGTCACAGTCAAAAAAGATTGACCGCTCTGAGAGTATCATCCAAATGACAGAAGTGCACAACAAGAAGACACTAGGTCAGCAGAGTTCAAACGTTGACCAGTTTCAAAATGTGCTGGAAGGGGAAGATGAAACAAACGGACTAGTAAAAGGAGATAGCGGCGCCGAGAATTCAGAAGATGCCTCTGTGCATGAGGTGAGGCGCCTTTCCCAGAACGACCCATCCGCCGCTTCAGACAGGGGTGCAGTTAGTGCAGTCAGAGTGGAATTCCAACATCATAATGATGTTATGGATGGGCGTGCGCAGTGTAGTTATGCGTGCGGTGCCAACTCCACTGGAATCGCGCCTCAACATGTGCAGCTCAGGACTGAAATTGTGGCAGAAACCCAACAGGAGGGCGGCACTCTCGAGAAGGCTGCTGAGAAGCTATCCTCGGAGAATGAACAAGATAGTGCAAACCGCCAAAAGCCGTGCGACCAGGGAAGTGAGTCCGATGATAAAAATATGGGTGCAAGCGCGCCCCTTTCAGCGCAGATGCGACAACAAAATGAAGATAACGAGGAGACCCCATTCCAATTCCATGATTCGCTTTTTCAGGACTCTCCTCGACAGGTGTTGGTGAGGCGCTCGAGGACAGAAGATGCGGATGGCGATACCGTTGTCGGTGTAGACACCAAAAATTCTCACCCCATAAAGCAAATTCTGAAATAATAAATAAAACAAGAGGGGTCGTCGCCTTTCTTTGTCAAAACGTATTGACGTTCGTGCCAAAACGAAACCATCGTTTTATAATCTTTTTCAAAGCATTTCAAAAAACCCAATTCTTCAAAAATGAATTTCCAACTTCCATCCATTTTGAAACCCGTCATCCTTCGTTATTTACTTATTTATTTGCCTGCTAGTCTTTACTTTGGTTCCTGCAATTTTGTTATTTACTTATTCTATCTTGTATACCGCTACTTGTACATATATAATTCAACTTCCATTTTGATTTCATTCGCTTGTATTTTAACCACCATTTTATTAGTACTATTTCATGATTTTATGTACTTTTTATCATAGTATTTAGTCTGTTTTATGCATTTTATTATGTTTCTACCACACATTTTATTTCTTTGTAAACCCTGTATAAAAATTCTCTTTTGTGTTATTTAGAGCACTAATCCGGTTTGAAATTAAAGCACTGTTATTATTTCTTTCATTTCTATAGTTGAATTCTGACCTAGCCTAACTGGTTAAGGTACTTGCTATACAACCCCTTGGTCCGAGGTTTGATTCTGGGTATGAACGGAAGACATTTTCTTTATTTTGCTTTAGTTTGTAACATAGTCCTTGTTTTATTTCTTCGATTGTACTTATCGGATGCTGTTGTAGCTCAATCGGTGAAGGCATGTAATGAGGAGGCTAGTGGTACCGAGTTCGAATCTAGGCGAGAGCAATTCTCATTATCTATTTTGTTTTTCCACACCTGGTGGACCAAGCCCAACCCCTCTCAGTTGGGTCCGATTTTTTTTTTTCAGCCCCAGTACTCCAAAATAGAGCCCATATCCATCTAACTAGCCCATTCAAAAAATAGCTGATTCTTCCTTACAAAACCCACGCTCTCTATTATAAAACTACAACTCAAAACCCGACTGACGATAGTATTTTTTTATTCGGCCACCAACTACCGTTTTCATTTCAGAGAATTCTTACATTCATCGACTCAAGCCCCTCGATTCTCGCATGCAAAAATCCCCAGAAAGAGACCCGAGCCCTCTTCGAGTTTCCATTGTCTGTTCCTCTTCCTCATGAACTCAATCCCCAGAAAAACGCCTGATCTCCCACTCAAGAAAGAAGAAGCTCTCCTTCTATTTCGTCGTGACTTTCATCATCAAAACCCTGTTCCGATCACCACCATGGCTCCCTGGTAACCTCGCCCGCACACTGCCATTGTTTCGTTCTTTTCCTTCTTTACGATTGAACACAAAGTAAGAAGCGTCCCTTTCCTGTTGCTCTCTCTGAGAATGGGTTTTTCGAGACGTTTCTTCAACTTTTCCCTTTTGTTTCCTCTAACATATCCTTGCCGAGAATTCGAACCTGTGATGGCAATGTGAGATTACGACTCCATCGGAAACTAGTTTCCAAAGAAGGAGCCTATTCCGATTACTGTTTATCTTTCCCCTTCATTAAATTCCAAAGCCAGGGCTTCGAATGCTAATTTCGTATGTCTCTGGCTTCCGGAAAACGCTTATCATTGTTCAAATTTTGTTTCATGATTCCCTGTCCTGTTCGTTTTATTTTATTCTTTTTTACGCCGACTGAAGGAAGAGAGATGGCTTCCAGTAACTGCCCCTCTGTTCCATGAACGTTTGTTGGGATTGAAACAAGAACCCATCGCGACATTATTTTGAACTTTGATTTCATCGGGAAGGCCTGTTTCGTTTTTATCTTTCTCACCCACGATCTGTATTTTACCATCAAACAATTCGCGCGGGCGATAGACCAGAAGAAAGACACCATTAGTGGAATTTTCTCTAGAAGTTATACGGTTGTTGTTTTTCCTTGTCTTTCGTTTTGCTCTACCTTATGTTCACACTCGTCTTTGGTTGAGTATCGGGGCCTGATATGAACATTGAAGTTCACGAACAGGACAGGAAATCAATGTGCTAGCGTATGCCCCAAAATCGAAAAGGGTGTCCTGATTATCATCTTGCGTATTTTGTTTTTGCCTTCATCTATGTTGCCATTGTTTGACTGCTATTCTTTTGTAAAAGATGGTGATACTGAACACACTATCTCTGTTATTTCTTCACTTGGCAATCCCTTCTCCCGAAGCAGCATTCTCGGTGTATCCTGTTGTTCTGCTATGATTCTGACTTCCTGTCCTTATTGAGATCCAACCAGAAAGGGGTCACCATTATCTTTGTCCAAAAAAAACACATAGCAGTTTCCTTTGTTACTTTTGAATAGATGGTTTTCGCTTGAATCTCCTCGTTCGCCATCTTCATATGTTTGTTTGGAAGTCGCAACCGTTGTGACCACTTCAGCTCATCCGTTTATTCCTTTGCTTGTAATTATTGTTCTATGTTGCTTCCCGTTGTTTATTCTGACAAGTTAAGGTGTTTTGGTTGTATGTCGTGATTAGTGTTTGTTCAGGGTTCTCGTATGCCTTTCGGTTCTGGCCTAAAGCAAGTAAGGGGTCTCGACGACCACCCAAGAACACCGCCTGGCACAACTGTTACAGATGCACGAAGTCCTCTTCTCGCACTGATTACTCATATGTTCAGTTTTGTTCTCATCTCATTTGTGCTCGGCAGTTTATCATTATAAACTAACTCTTTGTATATGTCTGTTGATGTTCTGATTTTTTCTGCAGAGAGATTCACTTGCTCTTCTTGCGGTATCTAACTCTAATCCAAATCTCTGTTTTAACTGTTGTACTGGGTGAATATCTCATGCATCTCACCCCATTTGCCGTCTTCTTCGGTGATCGAACCGGATGTCCATGTGTCTCTGGTGTTGGTTTTATCCTGTTCGTCTGCGCATATTTTCCTGGTGCCTTGAATCGCATGTGAATCTCAATCATCTATGGTTGTTTGCCTTTTGCGCGTGGTTGTATGGGTCAGAAGGTATATTTTGGATACTGCTTATCTTGTGCCCTAATGTTTGACCAGAAAGATAAACCGTTTTGTCACTTGACCACTGTGCGTCATGCTGGCTTGAGGTTTGCTTTGCTCTTAGCGTTTTTCTTCTACCTTGCTTATAGATGTAGGGTTGACCCTATATTTTGATTCAGGCATTAACTTATGTGTATATTACCATCGGTTATTCAGTTCGATCTGCTCCTTACCTTTCTTCTTGGTGACTTGGCTGAGGTACCTCTTGTTGACATCTCGGTCGAACTTAGGACAAGCTTGAAGATGTCTGGACAGAAAGCTTGCAATTCGATATCAAGTCAAGGGTTTAGAGCTCATATCATCTTTGTGTTCAAATCTATCAGTAACAGCTCCTCTGTTTCCTAATCATTGATTGCTCTGGCCTGTTAGTTGCCCACGACGTTATATTTTTTCTTCACTAATAACCTAACCATCAATTCATCTTGTAAAAAACTTGTAATTAATGGTCGTCCTCGTACATGTATGTTGCTAGTTGGTGTTGTTAGCTGTAATAGGGATGAGCTTGATAATTTTGACTTGTTATTTGTCATGATGATTTGCTCTAGATTTCTCTACTTTTATTATGCACCTACTACTTTACTTTTACGATTTATTGCATTTTGCTAACTCTGTGTTATTACTTTCTATCTAAGCCCTAGTTATCATCTTCTAGGACCCTTTCACTAACAGAAAAGTTTTGGATGTATTATTGCTCCACACCTAACGGGTCTCTCATTCGTTTCGTGGGGCAATAATCTCCTATAACTTCATAAAACACTCCAACCACTTTTATATGTATATAAGAACAAAAACTTCAAAAAAAACAAGCCTTAAGGCTATTTTAGGAGGGCTTTGGATGCGATATCACCCCATGCCTAACGGATCTCTCATCCGTTTTATGTGGGTGGAATCCTCCTTTGCCTTCGACACATCCCTAATCAAGACTTAATAAACAAACCAATAAATCAATTCCTCTCACTTGTTAATATCTCACAAATCAGCCCAACAACATTTTTTCAGCCCAATCACAAATAAAGCCCACATAAAAAAGGGGCCACTTCAGCCAATCCAAACAAGGCCCAATTGCGGCCCAACTTCAAGCAAGGCCCTTTTTTCGGCCCAACTCTAGATAAGGTCCAAATTTCAACCCAATTTCCAACAAAGCCCAGAACGGGCCCAATTTAATTCCAAGGCCCAATTCAAATCCCACTTCAGCCCAAATCAAAAGGTCACTCTGAGGCCCAATTCAAATCCCATTTCAGCCCAAATCAAAAGGTCACTCTGAGGCCCAATTCAAAACCCACTTCACAGCCCACAGTTCATAAATCCCATTTCAAGGCCCAAACCCATTTCGAGGCCAAAGCCCATACAAGGCCATCAAGCCCATTCGGCCCATCAAGCCCATTCGGTCCAACTTTGACCAATCTAAACTTTGACTTGATCCAACTTTGACCAACCTGACCTTTGACTTTGACTCGGTCCAACTTTGATTGACCCCACTTTGACCTTGACCCAATTTTTGACCTGGTCCAACTTTGACCTTGACCCAATTTGACCTGGTCCAACTTTGACCAATCTAAACTTTGACTTGGTCCAACTTTGACCAATCTCAACTTTGACTTTGACCAATCTCAACTTTGACCTAATCCAACTTTGACCCGGTCTAACTTTGACCCGATTCGTTTTTCAACCCCAACCCGAATTCAAATCAACCCAATTCAAACCCAACTCATTTCAATTCAGTCCAATTCCATTCAACTCGAATTCAATTCATCCAATTCAAACTCAACTTGTAAATCCTGTTCAAGTTTCAAACTCAAAAATCTCTCTCCTTAGATTTCAACAATCATTTTATTCAAACTTCATCAAGTTTTCAAAAGAAACCATTTTGTGGAATTTTAAAGGAAAAACTCTTCTCACATCACAGAAAACTCTTCTCAAACGCAGAAAGTTCTTCTCACATATACAGAAAGTTTTCTCCTAAAATCATTTCTCAAAATCAGTGTTTCTTCATCGAGAATTCCGAACAACTTCACAAATTTCCTAACTTAGTTTTCAAACCCAAAATAAATTGTTTTCGGGGAACATAGGATGTCTAACACCTTCAAAGAACGTTTCTTCCTAGTGTGACATTACTTGTTTCTCCTCCGAATAAAAATCCGAGGCGGGGCACTGGGGTCGTAACATCCCTTGTCGCAGTCTGGATCTCTTTAGGCGGGGCATTAGGGTGACAAACCTCCCCTAATTGCAGCCTAGATTTTTACAAGGCGGGGTGCTAGGGATGTAACTGTCTTCCTAGTTGCAGCCGGGATTTTAGAATCGTCTAACTCCCTTCCGCTCGATTTCAAGGTTTTCGGTTTTTAACGTTTTAAAACCCGGGAGTTAGAGACGTTATTAGGGTCTGACCGAGAACATCTCATTCATGGTGTTTCTCTCTAAATCCTATTTTTCGACATAAATTCATTGCCCCATCTTTCGAGCCTCGGCACTTACCATTAATTAAGTGTCGTGTTCGAGGGGTACATAGGGTAATCCCTCGGGATTATCTGCCCTTTTACAACAAAATGACTTTTCGGTTTTAAACTTTAAGGGAGACGATTTTGACAATCATTCCTCCAAACAACTCAACCCATCATCATCTCATTTCAAATCCCGAAATATCCCAAAACCTCAACTCTTTTCGAACCTCGAACCCAAAAAACCCAGGATCTCTCCCAAATTCCAATTGCCTCACATACTCAAGTCATCATTCAAACTCCAATTCACCTTAAATTCAAATCATCTTGCGAATTCTAGCTTCTCTCAAACTTCTAACGTCTCACAGGCCCGAGCGCCTCACAGACTCGAACATCTCAATTTCTCCACCATTTTAAGATTCAAGCGTCTCACAGACCCGAGTCTCACAGGCCTTGACATCCCATCCCATCCCAACCGTCTCATAGACCCGAGCGTCTCACAGACTAATCTCTCACACCCAAAACTTCAAACCCTTCAAAACTTCCAAAACCCCAAAATCCGTGAACTACGTAAGGTCTGATCTCAACAGGTGTTGAGTACGTAGGCAGCCCATCTAGGGTGCGACCCCATTCCAAACAAAAACTCTTTTCCCCCTCTAAGGTGGCTTTCATATCTCTCAAACACTCAAACCTTCTTCGGCTCCCACAAACTTTAAACCATCAGACTTCAATCTTAATCATTTCCTCACATCAGCATGTTCTCAATCTTTCATTCCATACTCAGCCAAATTCACTGGTTCCTCCTTCTGGACGCTAGTTTGACAGAAAAGCTCGCCTCATCCACTCTTTCTCTCTTCTGTCCTAATACTATCCTTGGCTTTAAATGAATCTCTCTAAAAAAGGTTTTGAAAGAAGGCAATCCTGACAATTGGAGACCGAGGTTTCCTCGGGCACCAATCCGAAGTCGTGGTCATTGCCACTTCTAAGGGGTGTAACCCAGTGCGAACCCACAATAGAATCTCTGTAATGATCAGATAAGCCCTATCCATAAGCAACAATCAGAGTCAACCAACGGTTCTTAGAACCCTCATTCCCTTCCTTCCTAGTATCGTAGGTCAAACTAGGTGGCGACTCTAGTCAATCTGCCTTATAGAGGCATCAGTCCGCGTGGGGCCCATTGAAAGCGGGTGTAGTGCACACTTGCACTCCCCTTTATGCTTTCTGGGAAAGACGGACGATTTAGTAGGTATTTGAGGGATGCCAAGAATAACGGGTTTCCACCCTCCACAGAATGGCATTTTCTAGGTTCTAGGCTTCTCAGTCAGACCATATTTAGATAGACCTCCCTCATACCGAAAAAATCACCCTCCACAGTCGGGACTCAGGAAAATAAAAAATCTGTCGAAGATACTCAGCATTGCTACCGTGAAGAGGAAATAATTATACAGGAGACCCCACCCAGGACGGAAATTCCGGCAAGGAATGAGAACGGGAAAATTATTAATCCAGAGGCTGAAGCGGATGAATGCATTAAACTTTTATTACAATTAGGATGTCAGGTACCAAATTCAATCCAAACTAAAGCGAATATTGTCAGTCAAATTCAAGACCAATGGATGTAAGAGGTTTTAGTCAGTGAATGTTGTCAAGGAAGCAGGTGGGGTGTTGTTTGTCATGAGGACACGTGAGTAAGATGTGTGTTTTGTATTTTTGTTTGGATGCGAGGGTCCCATGCCACCCCAAGAGGAGAGAGGTGCGGCCTGATATTAGGTGTTGCCTTCCGTAGTTGCCATGTAGAATGCCTTTTGATTGGGTGTGGCGCATTAGGAATTAGAAAGGTCTGGTTGTTGGTGTTACTAGTCTGACTAGTTGTGTATTAGCAGTTACTTCCTATTCTGGTCGGTAGTAGGATTGTATTTGGATGGTGGGTACTCTTTTTCCTCCCTAAATTTTTTCCTACTGGGTTTTACTTAGGGAGGTTTTAATGAGGCCCAATTCTCCCATCCGTCTGGTCTTCCAGACATCCCTCATTATTAATTATTAATATGGCTTTAAGCCTAAATTATCAAAAATATATATATATATATATATAGCCTATGAAAAAAATGGAGTGGGCTGTTTGGAACAAATTCTAAGTAGTATATTTCTACTACATTATACTCGTAATAAATCATTAAAGAAAGTTTTTAACTAATCCTGAACATATTCGAAATCCGAACAATAGTAACTACCGACAGCTGTTAATTATTGGGGGGATTAGCGTTTATTTGGGGATACCGAGTTAAATTAAGATCATAAGGATTAACACTTAGTGTTATACATATATTCCAGATCGTAGTACGTAGAGGACGGATTTCTGAGGACGGCCGCGGGGTCGGGTGTCTCTCTCTTTTCTCACCGTCAGGTGTATGGTATGTTACTGTGTGGTCTGAACATCCTGAGAGTTTCGTTGGGTTCAGACATTGTATTTTTAATTGCTTAAGAGTGATATATGTGATATATGCATGTGTTCATGTGATTTAATTTGCCTGATTGTCAAGCATCTTTAATTGCGCGCGATCGTCTTTCGGACTAAGTGGTACCGATTACCACTCGACATGAAATACGAGCAAGATTGGGAAACATCATTACTTACTAAAGTTCAATGAACGTTATACATTCATAATCAATCTAAGCAGGAATGAGATTCAATATTACCAATATCTAGAGCATGGACTCGAACATGAATATGACCTAGACTACTTCTAGGTATTGGGTAAGACCTATATGGCAACTAAATGAAAATGTATTCCCCATAACCTAAGGGTAGATCTTAGGTGGATTGATTAAGCTACTTAATCATATAGTGAGAATTGGTATATGAGGAGAGGAAATCTAGGGTAGTCGACGGACTAGCTGGTTGCACAGTGTGATCACGAATAGGATCATTGGTTAGATGGTACCTGTTGTTGGTACATCTCTATGGCCAAGGACGCCTTCATTAGGCAAAGAGGAAGCCCCGTGATCTTCAGATCGTTGGCCGGATGGCACTACTGTTGGTGCACCTAGGACGACTGTCCAAATTAAATAAACATTATGAATTTAAAAGGGATTGTCCTAACATGACATCCAATGAGGGATAAGTGTAATGATAAAATGGTTGAGATTACAATACTGGTACGAGACTGTGATAAACCTTGTAAACATGAATAACGAACAAGGGGTCTTAAAGGCCGAGTAATGAGTACCGTTCATAGGAAAGCGACTCTCGTTCGTTATTCTATTATTCATTTAATGTTATGTGGATGATTTGTTTGTGAATTGTTGTGAATATATTGGATGGATTGCTGTGTTTTTAAATTCCAACATTTATAGTCTCATTATATACTTGTAAACTGGAATAGCATGAAAATGAACCGCATGTTAAGATGGCCAAATTACTTAGGCATTAAAAGGGTTCTAGGATCATGCTTTAGCATATTCAGCTTTTTGCTGAGCCTATACGACAACATATTACAGGGACTTGATCGAGACCGAAGATGGAGTGTGGGACGTGTTTAGGTAGTTAGCGGTATTTTGTTATCGCACTTATGGATTTATATTACATTATATACCACATTTGTATTGCATTTTGGGACTAATTAGTTTGCTCACTTGTACGAATATGGTTATGGAAGAACGTATTATACATATTGGTTTTCTATCTCTGTCATCACAGTGGTTATGTTTTATGTGGTAGTTGGACACTTCATTACTCACATGGGTGAGTAATGGCGGTAGCACCTGAGTTAGAGTGTCGTAAATTAAAGTTTGGATATGTTATACCGAGTTTGTAATTATGACGAGTTTAAGAAGTAGGGGTGTTATATGTTGACAATCAAATCTGTGGTTAGTTCTCGTCCTCTTCCAATCATGACTGTACGAGGACATGCCATTATCTTCAACATTTTCTCCATGAAAAGTCCATCATCTATAGTGGCATGACCGCGGGTCATTAGATGGAAGTCAATTTCCTCGTTGCATGAAAATTTTCCTTATGACACCGCAGTCAACACAAGGACATGGTATTTTCACCACCTTTGTCATGTCCTTGTGCTGTACTGCCGCTTTGCAAAACTCTTTCAGCATCTTGTCAAAGTGATCCCCTTGATCACTGTACATCCAGTCACACTCCATACTATATGTGAAACACGAAACGTGTAACACCCCTACTACGCACTTAATAATAACCGAAATCGCAGCGGAAATAAACAACTAAAACAATAACTAAACGGTTTGGTGTTACACGCCGTTAGCCACCCACATGGCTAACAAGGCAGAATACATACATTTTGTACCGGTCTGATGATCAGACTCTTGAGCATAGGACTAAAACCATAAATACATAATATACAATACCGAGTATTTAATTACAAACTTCACCATAAACTGCCACTGTAAACTGCCACTGTCAATATACCGCCACTGTAACAACATCAGAACCAAAATATGACGCCACGGGAGCACAGGCGCATCCCGGACCCAATATCCAAAATGTACCAAAAGTATTTCATGACCTAAGATCTACAGCCACTCCGCTTCTTCGATCAACATCCTGCAAATAAATATGGAGCCCCCAAAGGGGGTCAGCAACCCTTGACTGGTATGGTTAACGCGCAGCCCATCGGCTACCGGGATACGCGCAACTATTTGCCATGATAACATGGCATTGATTTTTAACATACAACACATATATGGCATAGCAAGAATATTGCATAGCACAACAACACACACATAGTGAGAACATTTCACTTAGAAAACAAACCAAGATGGTTAGTCAACATTAAAAGCCTAGAGAATGATTCCACCCTCATGTTAAGCTCGTTACACAAACTCGTTACCGTTCTGTTAGTCGAACGAGTAACTTAACTCAAAGATGGATCGAATATAGTGATCCGAACACACCACAACCACACATATTTCCCCCTGGACCGATCATCAGTCAGAATAGGTAAGCTTTGGATGAAGCTAGCGGGAGATCGAACGCCAAACAGGAGAACAACCTTAACATTAAAAGAGTCGAATCTGATGCAGATATCTACTCTTATACATACACGCGCGACCGGACAACTGGATTCCTCACCCCCCCAGTACACTTGTTAGAAGTCCCATTGTCGGGGCTTGACTCAACAATTCACAGTAGGAATATAGGTCTAGTTAGACACATAAGGGGAATGAGATATAAGTCGTTAATGCAAACCACATCCAATTCATACATAGTCGTGGTTAGAACGTTATAACCGTATACCGTTCTTGTGCGTTACCCTAACACTGGTTAGCTAGCAATTAGTATGCATTTCGAGGTTACCGGTATTGGTACGCACAGGCCACAACATCACAACGACGGTAAACTCATTTCATGGTTTAATCTTATAAAATCGTAAACACACTGAATAACAAACAACACATAAGCCGGTGTAAACCGGTAGGCAACAGACTGCAAGAAAACCATACCTTGGTCCTTGCTGCTTTTGTTTTCCTCCGTAGGCAACTCCTATACACATTTAGTAACGTCGGTTAATTAACTTATTTAACTCCCGAACTACTAAGTATTTTACATGATTATATGACATGTTTTAATGCTTAAGCTTACCCTTGATTACCCTCATTATACCCCCTAGGGTTAACTACTAAAACCACATTTAGTTTGTTTTTTTATAGGTTTTGGTCAGACCGACCCACCGACTGACCCAACCCCTTGGGTCGGTCCGCTCCAGTAATTCTCGGGTTTCAAAAATTCCACTTCGACCGACCCACGTCCGACCCAAGTCCACTAGGTCGGTCCCTTCCAGAAATTTTTCCGTCTTTTAAAATCTACCCGACCGACTCAACATCATTCCGACCAACCCAAAGCCCTCTGGGTCGGTCCTTTCCAGAAACTTATTTGTTCTTCGTTTTTAGCCCGACCGACCTAACCCCTTGGGTCGGTCGATTCCAGAAACTCATCCAGCTGGTTTAACAGAGATCGACCGACCCAGCCAGGGTCGGTCCCCTGGGTCGGTCAGCCACAGAACTTATCTAAAACTTGTCAAATCTTCTCCAAACTTTTCCTCAACCCTACTAACATGTTTCAACACCATTTGGCACACTTAAACCTTTATACAACAACCACCAAACACATTTTCTAACTCCTTAAACACTTACTCTTTTTCTTACAAAACCTCTTACACTATAATGTCTTTCCTTAGACTTCTAAGTGGTGTTTCTTACCTATGATAGCAACTATCCCAAAATGTTTCCTCATCACCAATAACATCATCTCCCAAGCATCTTTTCTCACTAACCAAAACTCCTTTATGCCATCTCTAGAATTTTCTCCACAAGTTTACACATCTTCCTTACAACATCTTATTTCCTCATGTTTACCAAAGCTCATTTAAAAGACTTAGAACTTCCTACACATTACCTAATTTTTGACATGGGTTCTACTAACATCTTGTTACACCAAAACACATAGTTTTCACCATTGAACATCCAAGAACACTTAAATCCACCAAGAACATTCTTATACACAAAACTTCACCCAATTACACTACATCACAATATAGTGCATAATTTAAATTGCTTGGCACTTAGGCCCTTAAATAGCATGGCTCCTAGGCCCTTAAATTGCATAAACCTTAAACACTGAATCCCCACATGTATATATATTGCCTTTAACCTGCAAATACACTCAAAATCATATATGTCCTTTAATAATCTCCTTGAGGATAGTTTTCTAGCTCATTGTCATTGGCTCCTTAGGTAGTTTTAATAAGCAATCAATCTCATTTCCCTAAGGCATTTAAAATACATTGAGATAGCTCATTTACCTCTTTTCCTTCATAACTTCCTCACTTGTTTTTCCTTGCTCTTGCTTGATTAGGAATCGGCAAGGCTTTGATTTCTTGTCAACCTTCTAATCAATATACAAGCAAGACAATGAGCATTCAAGCTTCATGCTTAAGCTCATTTATAAACCCTAATTTACATATTGTCTTAAAACATTAAGATGATTGTTTTACCTTGGTAATGGAAGAGAGTTTGAATAAGTAGCAAGAGAAGACTCCACCAAGCCCTTGGAAGATTAAAATGAAGCTACAACAAAGCTAGATAAAGACACCATCAATGGTGATTTTCGGTCAACATTAAAACAAGAGGGAAATGGAGTTTTCTTTGGTTTTTCCTTACATTGAAGCAAAGGTGATCAACAAGGCATAAAAATGTAAGCTCAAGCTCCTCCCATGGAAGTTCTCCTTGGCACCGAAATGGTTGTTTTGGAGTTTTGAGAAGACAAGGTTGAAGAGCTTGGTGAGACTAGAAGAATGGTGGTCTTAGAATTTGATTTGGCAAATGGAGCTAGGAATTACAAGAGTTCAAAGATGGAGAATGGTGTGTGAGCTGTAGCAATCCAATGGAGAAAGGAAGAAGAAGGGTTTGAGACGGTGGGAATGCAAAGAGAATGAAGAGAATGAAGATAACTAGCTAGTTTTAAGATATTTAAGTGAAAAGTAAATAGTGACTTACTTTATAAAATTTTTCTTTCTTATTAAACTAACAAGGGGGATGACTCATCCCTTACAAAAACCGGCCCCCAATAAGTACTTAGGGGTATTTTGGTCTTAGTTGACCAATTAATTCACTTATATTGACTTATGTTATAAACTAGCACAATTTGGTTACTATTCACTAAACAAGGCACATAATTGTGAAATTTTTGATTTCCCATTGATTTAGACTTCCTAATGTGATACTAAGTAGTACACATGTTAATTAAAGAGTAATGATGGACATTTAGCCATTCAAAACCCATTTACAAGACAATTTTTCAAAAATGTGCTTTAAGACTCCTTAAAGCACATTTTGTGTTTTAACTTGTTTCCAAGCTTGGTTTTCATTAGTAATTGGTTTAATATGTTCCTTAGCATGTAAATAAGGTCTTGGTAAACTTATTAGGTCTTAACCAACTTATCCCAAGCTTAGAGCACATTTTCGCCCATATTGACTTTAAGGTATTTAATTGTGTTTAATATGGTTTAAATTGTTCACTAATGTTTCTAAGGCACTTTTTAGCCTTATTATACCTTATTTTAGTATTTAAAAAACATATAAAGGTTTGGGGTATTTCAAAACGGTATGATTATTATCGTACCTAAAACTAAAACATTTTTGTACCATGGATTGCATTTGTTTCTACGTGTTTATATTCTAATGAAGCGTGACTAGATGAGTATCAAATAAGCTAGTCTAACTCTAAAGTTCCAACCAAAATTATATACTAGCATTTATATTTCAACAAATCATTGCATTTATTAAACAGAAACTAAGGTTCAATTACTTACTTGTTTATAGGATTTGTAGACAGATAAGGAAACTGGAATGGTTATGGAAGAAGGCAAGAAACAAGAGAGGTGGTTCGCAAGCTTAAATGTAGTGAGACCTGAGAAAGAAAATTTCAGTTATTGTTATATGTATACACAGACAACAAACAATATTAATTACTAAGACATTTAAAAAAAAACAGCATGACCTTTGCATAATTTTACCCATCCCAACTTGTTAATAAGCATTCACCAATATCATTCAATGACACAAATTTTCAACACAAATCAAACTATAACCAAATTATTCATCAAACCAAATTTCAACAATTTACGGTAATCAAATACAAAGTCAATCATAAAAGAGAAGAAGATAAGTTAGATTATATTACCGGTTCCTAAATGAATTGTTTTCCTCTCCGCCTTCAATCTACCCTGCAATTGTTGAGCGGTTCCTTAAGTACATCTCTATAGAGGCACAAACACAAATAGAGAATGAAAAGAAACTCAGCAATCTGTGTATGTTCCTTGTTCGTATTTAGGATTGCAAAAATTATAGTGAGTGAAAAAAATGAAGACATAAGTTGAGGTATATTACTGGTTCCCAATTGAAGTGTTTTCAGCCCTATACAACTTCAATCTGGTGCAGCAGTTTAGTGATTTCTCTCTACAAAGGCACAAACATACAAAATGAGCAAAAAACCCCATTTTTTTCACTCAAACAATTTATCAAGCACCTTTTGTGCACATATAATTCTATTGATTTAATAGTACATATATACACACATTTTACACACTCTACTAATTTAATCATCCACTGTCACATTACAATCTCAACAATTATCACAACAAATACACAATTTTAACCTAAATTCGAACTCACCTCTCACAGCTTCTATTGTCTAATGTTGTTGGCTGTTCGATCTGGCATGGTGGGAATGTGGCCGGCTTCGGTGGGCGACGATGGCAGAGACGAGGGCGGTGGTGGTGACGAAGGAAGGTGACGACAATGGAGAAGGTGACGGTGGTGGTCGTTTGTAACAGAATCACAGACGTTCGCAAGAAAGAAGGGAAGAGAAGTGTTTCGGTGAGAATGCGGTTAACCTATTTCGGTGGTTCATAGCTAAGAACCGCCGAAATAGGTCCTCGCATTTTTAAAAAAATAGAAAGGACCTATTTCGGCGGTTCTTAGCTAGAACGCAATTTCTATCCTATAGGACGGCCACGTACAGATACACACGACAGGCTGATTTGGCAGTCCCAGTCAGCTACTAACTGGACTATTTTGCTGACTGGGCTGCCTTTTTACTGTAACTTTAAATGGTTGTAACGTTAATATATGAGTCCAAAATGAAAAAAAAAATTATATCATTGTTCACCTAAATTCAAGCTCTTCAAAACAAGACCAGACATGGATATGCTTTGACAACTTTGGAAAAAAATTTATTTTTACATGTATACGATGATACACTAAATCAATATAATTCATTAATTTTGATATTATGATTCACTAAAATTGATATTATGATGCATTAACTAATAAGTGGTGAATTAGATAACAAACTTCGAAACCGGTCAAAATTATTATTGGTTTATAGTGTATTATTATTGTTGTGTGATGTATTTTAAACCTTATATGGTGAATCATGTATTTTTCTTACGTACTATATATTGTTTTGTGTTGTATTATTGTTTAAAATTGTTATTTTATATGTTACTGATGATACACTAAAATGATGTTATGATTCATTAAATTTGATATTATGATTCATTAAAATTGATATTATAATTAATTAACTAATAAGTGAGGAATTAGATAACAAACTTTGGAACCAATAAAAATTATTATTGTTTTGTACTGTATTATTATTGTTGTATGGTGTATTTTAAACCTTATATGATGAAAATCATGTATTTTTCTTACGTACCAAATATTGTTTTGTGTTGTATTATTGTTTAAAATTTTTATTTTTACATGATTACGATGATACACTAAAATCATAATATGATTCATTAGTTTTGATATTATGATTCATTAAAATTGATATTATGATTCATTAATTAATAAGTGGTGAGTTATATAACAAACTTCTGAACTGATAAAAATCATTTTTGTTTTGTAGTGTATTGTTATTGTTGTATTGTGTATAAAATCATTTTTGTTTTGTAGCGTATTGTTATTGTTGTATGGTGTATTTTAAACCTTATATAGTGAATCGTGTATTTTTCATACATACCAAATATTGTTTTGTATTGTATTATTGCGTAAAAATATGTATTTTTATATGTTTTGCGATGATACACTAAAATAAAGATATGATTTATTAATTTTGATATTATGATTCATTAAAATTGATATTATGATTTATTAACTAATAAGTCTTCGGAACCGATAAAATCATTATGGTTTTGTAATATATTATTATTGTTTTGTGGTGTATTATTATTATTATTATTATATTATTATTATTATTATTATTATGCATTTTAAGTCATCTGGTTGATCATATCTTCTTGATAGAGCTGTCAAACGAGTTATCTGTTTGGGTTTTGGGTCATATCTTTTTGGGTCATTATCCGTTCAGGTCATTTCGGGTTTGGGTCATTTGGGTTCGGGTCAAATCGGACTCGAGTTGTAATAGTGTCAGATAAAATCAGGTTTTGGTTATTTTGGGTAATGGTTAATATTTTTTGAAAAATTTATTAAAAATATATACTTAATTTCTATAAGATTATACTACATATAAACTAGAGAAAAGTCAATACAATGTCTATTCTAAATTTCATTCGGATATACCAAGGTTGAATCAAGTTTTTTTGTCATATTTATTTAGGTCATTCAGGTTTGGGACAATTTATGGTCATTATTATTTCATATCATTCGAGTTTAGATAATTTATTGTTACTATTATTTTGAGTCATTTCGGGTTCGGGTCAGTTTCAGGTTATAAATTTTTTGGGTCATTTTGGGTTCGGATCATTTTGGGTTTTACCCAATCAGGTTTCAGGTTTATTATATTTAAATATTTTCAGGTTTCGGTAGGGCTTTGGGTTCAGATAAAACGGACGAGTTTTCGGGTTAAGTCAAATTTTGACAGGTTTACTTCTTGACATACCAATTTTAAAACAAATAATGAATCATTATTATTTTGTAGTGATTATTATTAGTGTATGGTGTATTTTAAATTGTATATGGTGAATCAAGTATGATTGATATCTACATATATACATGTAAATAATATAAAATTTTAAAGTTGTCAAAACATATCCATGTCTGGTCTTGCTCTGAAGAGCTAGAATTTGGATGAACAATAGTATAATATTTTTTTTCATTTTGGACATATTATAAAAGTTACAACCGATTGAAGTTAATATAGTAAAAATGCACTCCAGTCAGTAGAATAATCTAGTCAGTAACTGACTGGACTGCCAAATGGACAGGATTGCACTAACTTGCACGCGGGTTGCCCACATCATCGATCATGTGTAGCTAGAAACCACCGAAATAAGTACTGGAATTAAAAAAAAATACAGATTAATTACCTGGAATTAAAAAAATACAGATTAATTACCTATTTCGGTGGTTGCTAGCTAAGAACTGCTGAAACGGACCCTTTCTATTTATTTAATAATTCTCGATGACCTATTTCGGCGGTTTCTAGTTAGGAACCATCGAAATAGGTCACCGACGGTTTTAGAAAGTGATCTATTGCAGCAGTAGTTTTACAACCGTCAAAATACGGACATTGAAAGACCATTTTTATACTAGTGACGGATAAAAAACCCACAATAAACGGGTAAAAAAGTGATCAAACAGGTGATAGGTGAAATTATTTCAGGTGACGGGTCTGATTGTGTGGGTGAACAACGGACCTCTTATTATCCCCACCTAAGACAAAAACAAAGGCCTTATGGATAAAGGATGAAGTTGAAGGTTGAAAAAGATGTTTTTTTTAATCAATGAAGGTAGGTTGAAAAAGATGTGTGTTTTCTTTACGAATGAAGGTAGATTCAAAAAGATGCTTTTTTTACCAATCAAGGTAGGTTGAAAAAGATGTTGATCATAGGAGGCATTAACAAGAAAAAAGACAGATAAGGGGGAACGAAAACAAAAAGATAATACTATCTAATCCGTAGAACATTTAGAATAAGATTATGAAATTGCTAATTTTGTTGAAGAAAACTAACACCTACAAGACAGAAACCCCAGTAAATGCATAGGGAGGCTAAAGACAAAGAACGGTCAAAGTTGTTGCCCCTCCTACAAGGGAAAAAACAATGAACAATGCTGGTAAGTCGTCTAATTTGGGAGAAAAAACCCCAACGTCAGCTAGATGCATGATGTTATTAATTACCGATATTGAATTATTGCACTCTCAATAGTAAGTTTTTCTTTCTTAAAACAAAATGCGTACTAAAATGTTGGTAATGAGAAAGTTAAAAACAGCAATAATATGTACTTAACAATCAGGTCAAAACATAAACAGTAGAAAAACTCTCAATATTGTTGTAACAACCTACTCTATCATTGCACCACACATCATGTTAATAGAACCTTTATTAGAGGCGCTAACTTAGCAACACATGTAGTCCAACTTGAACAAAAATCTTACTTCTACGTGTACAAACAAAAGCAAAGTAGAGAGTGAAGCATAACAGGAAGTGTCTGGTTATCTAAAAGTCCTGGAATCAGGAACCCGCACTCTAAAACTCCTGGTGTAAACACAAGTAGAGGCTTTTTTGCCCTATGTACCTAGCAAGGCATGAGGGAAGGCCGTTTGACCAGACCATACCAACGCTTGGCTAACCCCAGGAAAAAGAAAAGGCGACTATGTTGCTAAGAAAGGCAAAAGGTTACTCGGGTGTTTCAAGAAGTCTGTTCAACCCGGACCATACCAACTCCTCCCTGAAGTTTGCCTGCAAGAATCATCATCCCACCTCCACTTCGGAAGAACGCTACTCCATACTTCCAAGTAAATAGCTAGATATAAGAACAAGCTAAAGGGGAAAAAAACATGCAGACGGAGATCAAATGGCTATCAGAACTTCAAAGTTCTTCATGTCAAAAAGAATTGTATGTACATATTGAATGGCTAGCAGGTTCTCTACAAAATTTTATCTACACAGGATCTATATGGGACTAAATGGGGGGTAAGGTGTTACATAAAAAAAATCAGCAGCAACAACAACAGAACGGGCGCCAAAGGAAAGAAAAATTACAACAAAATCCAACATGGAAAAAAGGGCCACAACGAAACAACAATCCTGACTGCTACATCCTATTACAGCATAACAGAAACATCAAATTCCAGAGGCACATGCCACCATCATCAGATCGCACACTCGAAGTTCACCAAATCCACATATTCCAACAGTCAACAACATTTGCTGTAGTTACAAATATAATAATACTGGAGAATAAGAGAAGTCGAAAGCAACTACAAACTAAAGAGGTAAAAAAAGAAGACCAAATCCAGATCAAAGAGTCTTGAAAAAACAGAACCACCATGCAATCAGCCTCATCCTCCGAAGCAGATAAGGATCTCACATAAGGTCACTTCCCCATTTTCATAAGAGCTTTAGCATCCAAGCACACCTAAAAGGTCATTAAGAGAACAAAGAAATTGTACCACAAATCATAAAGGTTAGTGGTAGATCATAAAAAACCTGCAAAGAGCATACTTCGTGAATTAACCTATAAGAAAAAAGAACATTGACAAAATTTATAAGCAGGATGAATAACTCAATGAAAACATGTTTCAGTAACAAACAATTCCATTCTACTAACATAATATCGTTCATCATACTCACAAATCTTAAACCCATTACGGCTCCAAACCTCGATAGTTGCAACCCACTCAGTTCTCTCCTTTCTATAATCTTTCCAAGATCTAGGTGAATTTATATATCATTGAATATTACACCAAACCAATGGAGATAGCAAAATGGATAAATGCATACATGATTGCCAAGATCAGTATACTTGCTGGCCTATACATGAAAAAAACAAAAAATGATAATCACCTAGATTCTATAGGATTAAAGACTATTGGAATTCCAGTATATTTTATCTGTCATGAACCCGAGATAATTAGATATCATAAAATAGTTCACAATTCCTATAGGATTAAAGACTATTAGAATCGGAACAAGGGCCCTTACTGTAGTGTAAAACTAGTTTCCGAAGACATGGAAACACAGCTAGATATTGTACTATAAGCTAAAAGGGTTGCCCGGGACTTGGTTAAGATCAATAACTCATATGCATCATCTCTTTATATCACCACATGCATTCACTCCAAAGCAGAGGAGTTACAACTTTCCCATCTCGCACTAGGGTCCATGGATGTATCAATACAATAACATCAGATCCAAAACAGAACCGGACAACATATTCCATCTAGGAAAAGCAAAAGCCCAGCCCAAAAATTGGGGCTGCAGAATTGCGCAACTACAGAATCATGACTGCAGAATTGCCCAACTATTTACTATGACAGAACTTACACCTACACCTTCCTATCAATGTGTCTTACTATTTAAGAGATGCCCTTCAATGTTACAAGATGTCCCTCTTGGTCGCACTAAGTGGTGAACACGTGAACATAAGTAGTGCTTGCAAGAACATTTTTCTATCAACAGAATACTTCAAACACATGTACAAGGAAAAAAAATAGTTGAAAACAGAAAACGTAACATTTATGCAAGTATGCAGATAACAAAGGGTAACATTTGTCCCAAGGGCGGAAGGCAGAGTATGGGATAGACATTATCACAAAATAGAACAAATACACCCTTCAACACCGGAAGATTCAGGTACAGAAAGAATATATAGTCGAAAGCTAGAAGGATATTTAGTCACGTAAATATGAGCAGTTTGAAATATATAAACGTAGGACAGAGCCCTCATGGATGAAGTGTACATAGGATCACGAGGAGACAAGGAAATATAAACATGCAATTAGTTGATCCACCGGTGTATGATCAAGTAAATACTCACAAGAAGAACATGCAAATTGAATTAAAAAAAAAAACATAAAGCATTAAATTTGTGAAGCAGATACCTCAAAGTAGAAAGGTGACTCCAGTCGAAGATAAGTTAACTTGTCAAAGGGGAGAGCATTATGGAGAAGCTAGTTGGGGGTTATCCGCCGTCTTTTCCCATAGTCCACATCTCTGGATCTGGATCGTTGATCCTCATCAATCCGAGATCTGCTGTGAGTCCTTGATGACCGCCCCCTATCCCATTCATCATCATATTCTGGCTCACGGTCCCGGTGTCGATGATGATCTCCATGCCTATCTTCCCTGTGACGATCCCTTTCCCTGTCTCTATCATGATCCCTCTCCCGATCACGCTCCCGTGACTTGTCACGAGAGCGTTCTCGCTCCCTCGGGCGATCCCTTTCTTTATCACGAGCAGCATCTCTGTCGTCACGGTTCCTTCTCTCTGGCCAATCCTGGTCAAGACTGGCCTCTTTCTCTCGAGGCATCTCCCTATCATATCCAGGTTCTCTTTCATCCCGATACCTCCTCTCAGAAGACCCTGACCAATCCCTCTCAGATCCCCTATCTTTTTCTTTCATGGTGTTTGGCCAACCAGCCCTATCATGGCTAGCTTCTCCATACTGATGATCAGAAACAGCTTCCTCAGCATAACTAGACTCACCAGCTCTTCCAAGGTGATCCTCACCTACCCATCCACCCATATTAGGATCTTGCCACATGCCCATACCGGGCCCATCCACTCCAGAATTCGGCATCATCCCCATTCCATTCATTGGCATACCTCTCCCAAAGAATGCTGGATTGACATGAGGGGCAACTCCAGGCAAGCCAACATTTCCAACGGGTGGGAAAGAAGACAATATCCCAGAGAATGGAGGTGTGGGACCAGCACCAGGGAAACCACCAAAGGTGCCCATTCTTCCCATAGGTCCGCCAAAAGCTGGATCAAAACCCTGACCCATCATGGCCTGAGGGTGCATCATAGGAGGTGCCGGCCCCATACCTGGCCCAAACCCACCCCCACCATTTCCCATGAGTCCTCTGCCACCCATCCCACCAGGCCTATTCCTCATTGGACCCATTGGACCCCTGCCCATTCCTTGGGCATTACCTCTTCCCCAACTTCCCCTACCGAAACCTCTGTTATTATTATCACCCCCTTGATAGTTCGCACCAGTTGTGATGCTATTACCAGTGGGTTTATTAACTGGCTCATTTGGTCTCCTACCTTGGGGAACCGGCTGCTGATTTGTCTGCTGCTGGTTTCTGTTCACCTGGGCCTCACCCATTCGTTTAACAGAAAAGGGTGATGCAAAAGCAACAACACAAGCACGCCCATTGAAGAGATGACCATTCATGCCTTCTTTGCAAGCAGTGGCTGCAGCGGGGTCATAAAATTCAACCTGACAGTACCCTTTGGACTTTCCACTAGCTTTCTCATCAAAAAATTTAACCTCTTTCACTGGTCCATATTTAACAAGCTCATCCTCAAGCTCAGCATCAGTTGTCCACCAATGTAAGTCTCCCACAAAAAGAACAGTACTACCCCCGATACCACCAGCACCAGTGTTGTGACCAGGTCCACCACCGCCAGCAGCAACACCTCCTCCCATGTTTCCACCGCCTGCATTGATATTGCCACTTCCTCCACTCTGTCTAGGCATAATGTCATTTCCTAAATTTCCAGTACCAACTATAGTATGAGGCTGTTGCTGTTGCCCCGCCCTTTGAACAGCCAAATTATTATTATTGGTGGCATTACGATTATCTACATCACCTACCTTAATAGAAGGTTGCCCTAACTCAACTCTAAGCCCACCTCCATAGCTGCCACCGGTACTGGCAGCTGCAGAAGCAGACCCTCCTCCATCCATACCTGGAGCAGGTGCAACTGGACCCTTTGTAGCCGCATCGTTCCCTCTGAAACCCTGATTTTGGTAAGCATTGAAACTAACACCTGGCGCCGTAGACATGCTCTCTGCACCACCCACAGGTATCTCTCTCTCATACTTCCTTTCTACTTCCCCACCACCACCACCACCACCAATACCCGGAATCGATGGTCCAGCAGATTCAACGTCTTCCAGAGGCTGAGATCCAGAAGGCGCAGCTGCCATCGGAGGTAGGGCCCTGTTTTCCTCTTCATTTCTTAACTCTACCTCCTCGTTCTTCCTGAGAGATTGAAGAAACCCTTCACCAACGTTAACATCGTTGTACAGATCCTCGTAATCGTCATCCTCTTCACCCAAGAAGCCCTCGTCGGCAACGGCTGAAATCGCTTCATTTCGATGAAACTGATCCGCTGGATCTCCGCTATCGCCAAAGCCACTGGCACCGCCAAGTGCCCCCTCTGATTCATCCATCCTCAATTAGGTTCAGCTAATTCCTACTTCTTTATGGTATGTCTCGGTGTTCAAAAAGCGTAATCATTCAAGTGCGAACTTTCATGGAGATGGAAAATTCAAAAAAGCCGAAGGCCTTACCAAGAAATTGAGAAGCTTCGTTGAGGGAAATACTGCTGAATTAAGAGGGATAGAGAGTGTGGGGACAAAGGGAGAGGGAACACGTAAACAGAAAACCCTAATCTAGAATGTTGTGTGCGAAAGGAAGAGGAAGAAAATCTGTGTTAGTTGTGTACGCGAAACGCAGGTTCAGGGAAGCTCGAAGGAGTGTATTCAGCGCGTGTCCACGTGATTGTGCAGGAAAGAAAATTCGGACAACGTTTCTAACTAACTTATTTTATGTAATAATATAATATTTTCTATTTTTTTTTATTTTATTTATTTTTTGAAAAGATATTTGATATGATATTAAGAGCAAATGGTCAGTACAAAGTCAGGAAAGTCAAGTGCTTTCCAACAACAACTAAGAAGTTGAGACTTTCTAGCAGCTGTAGCTAGGTTATGAGCGATTAGATTGGTTGAGCGTGGAATATAGAACCAAACAACATCGTCGAAACGCTAAGTCAGCCAAAACTGAGTGAAGGATGGCTGCTGATTCCGCATGTAACGAAGTCGTGGAGCCCTGGAGGTAACGAATCATTGGCTCGCAGTCAGCGAGGACGCGTATACGGGAATGACCTTCTGTAGCTGCATGCCGTACGGCAAATTGCAAGGCAAGACACTCAACCGTAGAGGGAAGCAAGTCCGCTGTGAAACCGTGGACCCCAGCAGAAAGATGAGTATTATTGCGCGTAATATGAAACGCCACACCCAAACGCTTATGTAAATCAATACCGCCATCGACCGCAATGTCCACATAGTCAGGATGAGAAGAGCGATGCGTAGCAAGAGCCACCGTATGAGATCCGTGAGCAGCTGAAGCCGAACTTAGAAAAGCGTCTGCTTGGCACCACCCCCGGCGAAAGAGATGGAAGAATCATGAGTAGCCTGACAACGTGCATACCATAATCGCCAGAGAAAACATGTGAGATAGGATAAGGCTGCAACTGAGCGAGTACAACATTCATGATGAAACCAATCAGAGAAAGCCTTATCGGTATTAGGGATAGATGGGGCAAGCAAAGCCATCATTGGCCAATAACCCTGGACAGTAGGACAGTGGACGAAGGAGTGGATGAGAGTTTCGGTTTCCCCACAAAAGTGACAGGTGTTCTCCGTGGCAACATGAAGTCGACGTTGTAGAATAGCTTTACATGGTACGATACCCTGAAGTAACTTCCACCCGAAAAGACGAACACGCGGGGGAATATCACACTTCCACAGGCGTTTGGATGCAGTACCCCATGAAGATGGACTGCTAGAGGAAGCATCTGAAGACTGAGCAAGATGAAGGGCAGCATAATAGGCCGATTTGACGGAAAAGGCCCCCGTGGATGTAAGACCCCAGGTCCAGGAATCATACGGCAGTGGACCCTGTCGCAGAGGGACCTGAAGAATGGAAGCAACATCGTCCCGAGGAAACCATTGATGAAGTAATGGAATGTTCCATTGACCCGAGCATCCAACAGGTCAGCAACCTTCCCATGATGGAGCTGAGCAATAGGAAGCTTCCAAACAAAAGGCTTACCACCTGGCTTATCCAGGAGCCAGGGAGCTGAGATAGGAGTAGTTAGACCATCAAAGATACGTCTACGCTTACCAAAATGGATTAGATCGCGAACACTCATTAACGCTCGCCAAATCGGACTAGTGTTCGAAGAGGAGTTGTAGGCCCAGAGATCATGCTGAGCGAGGTAACGAGCATGATAAAACCTGGAAAGTAGAGAAGTTGGGTGCTGAAGAATGCGCCACAATTGCTTGGCCAAGAGAGCTCGGTTGAAAGATATCAAATCCCGAAACCCTAGCCCGCCCGAGGCAATATCAGTGCAAAGAGCTGACCATTTACACCAATGAATGGATTGAGTGGAAGGTGACCCAGACCACCAAAACCGTGCAAATAGTGACTGCAATTGCTTTAAGAACGAGCGTGGTAGAGCAATAATAGACATGATATAAGTAGGGATGGCTTGAAGAACTGATTTGATCAAGGACTGCACGGCCTGCTTGAGATATCTTCTTATTCCAAGATTGAAGCCTTTTGAAAACACGGTCCTTAATATACGCAAAGACAGAAGAACGGTTTCGGCCCACATAACTGGGAAAACCCAGATACAACCCCAAATCAGATACCTGGCGGGCCTCAAGTATTTGAGTAATATTATAACGAAGGTCCTGCCGTAAGCTGTTTGAGAACATAATGGCTGATTTGTCATTATTAATCCGCTGCCCCGATGCGTCCGAGAAGTCCAGTAAGAGATGACGAAGAGCATGCACATTCAAATAGAAGCAGAGCCAAACAAGATACAGTCATCAGCAAAGAGAAGATTAGTGATAGGAATGCCTAGGCCCCGTACCGTAAAACCGGAGTAGAGACCTGTATCCGAAGCTAGTTGTAGAGTCGATGAGAGAACCTCCATACAACAGATAAATAAAAAGGGAGACAGGGGGTCCCCTTGACGTAAACCCCGACTTGGGTGAAAAGAGACACCGGGGTAGCCATTAATAAGGACGTCCATAGTTGTTGAGGACAGACTCTGCTGGATTAAGGAGATCCAATGGGGATGAAAACCCATGCTCTTTAGGACATCAAGGAGGAAAGACCATTCAACCCGATCAAAAGCCTTGGACATGTCTACTTTGTAAGCAAAGAAACCCCTAGAGTGAGCCCGAGACTGTCGCATCATATGTAGTAACTCATGGGCAAGAAGAATCTGATCTGAGATCAGACGACCTTCGACAAAAGCACTCTGATTCGCAGAAATGACATATGGCATAACTGGCCGAATTCTGTTGACTAACACCTTAGAGATGACCCGATATAAGGTGTTGCAAAGTGAAATGGGACGATAGTCTGTAATGGTGGAGGCATTCTTGGATTTCGGAATGAGGACCAAATGTGTATGATTAAGATCTGGAGGCACAGAAGCATTGTTGAGAAAGTTCAGCGCTGAAGTAATAAAATCTTCACTGATGAGAGGCCAAAATGATTGGAGGAAAACGCCATTGATACCATCTGGACCTGGTGCCTTAGACGGTGACATCTGCTTGTAAGCTACAATTACTTCTTCACGAGTATAGGGCAATCCCATAGAGTCATATAAATGCAGCGGAACCCGATTTTCAACACAAGATAGTAAGTGCGGATCAGTAACCGGATTAGAAGAAGTAAATAAGTCCACAAAGAAATTCCTTGCAACAGACTCAATACCATGCCAGGAAGTTTGCGAAGGAGACGTTGGGGAAGAAAGGGCATAGATTGCATTTTTTCTAGCTCTCGACCTCGTACGTGCATGAAAATAGGCTGAGTTTTGATCTCCAGCTTGTAACCATGACTGGCGGGAATGCTGTTGAAGCCTAACCTCCTCTTGGAGGAGCAAGTCGTCCAAGGAACGGGTAAGATGACGCCACTGAGTGATATTAGTTTGCGTTGGTGGAGCAGTTGCTAGAGCCTGGATCTCATTTTGCACTTGAAAGAGCCGTCGTTTTTCAATCCAAATCTGTTGTGTCCCCCAAGCACGTAAACGTTGTCCACAACATCGCACTTTAATGTGATAAGGCGTAGCAGAACCACAATCATTCCAAACCTGGTGAACTAAGGACTTGCAGTGGGTGTTGTTAGCCTAGCAATTCTCAAATCGGAAAGGCTTTGGCCCCCTGCGAATTGATGGTTGCATTATCAGATGGATAGGCTTATGATCCGAATGACCCCAGGGAAGATGGTAATTTTGCGCATCGGGGTAGCAAAGCCGCCACTGGTCATTACAAAAGAACCGATCAAGACGAGATTTAACAGGGAGAGAACCCACTGCTCTCTTCGTGTAAGTAAAACACGTTCCTCTGTATCCCAAGTTATGTAAATTGCAATCTGAGATACAACTACGAAACGCAGACATAGCAGATGGTGAACGAGGACGATGACCCAGATGCTCAGCCGAATATAAAACCTCATTAAAGTCACCACAAGCCAACCAAGGACCCGACCATTGGGCAGACAAAAAACGTAAAAATCTCCAAGTCTTCCATTTATCACAGAGGCTGACCAGCCATACAACCCAGTTAGGCGCCATTTCATACCCCTCGGCTCAGTGACAACCACATCAACATGCCTACTCGATAGACTAAGAACTGAAACATTCGTAATGTCCCTCCAGAACAAAGCCACTCCCGCTGACCTCCCTTCACTGTCCCCGGCTACCCAAAAGTAATCACCAAAATTAAAGGCCACGGGCCTCATTTCAAAAGAGGATAATTTTGTTTCAGATAGAAAGAAAAACAAGGGTGCTCTAGCTCTAACAACTCGCTTAACCCAACGAATTGATGAAGCTGTACCCAAGCCCCGACAATTCAAGACCAACAACGACATTATTTCTGGTGACACTGGGCATCCCCCAACATTGCCTGATTAGAAAAGACCGAATCACCATTCTTCCCACGTTTTACCTGATTACCAGCTTCAGAAAGACCCACAATATTCTGAGAGGAAACAAACATAACATCTTCAAAATTGCGATTCATGCTAGCTGACATGGTACCACAAACAATATTCTGAGACCACAATTCACCTTCTTCAAGCTCCGAAACCTTGTTTAGCAAAAATCGGCAGTGTACGGTGATGGCCAAATTAAACCTTTGATGCACAAACGGGGACGGCGAATGGTTGTACGAGTAACACCTTGAACAGGGATGGCAAACGGTTGAACTAATATCGCATCACAGGCTGGTTATGGCAGAGATGGTGCACAGCAACGGAACTGAGAGACGGGACCTGCTACGTTCCCTATATGAATGAACTTAATAGAGACCGGTGGTGACACTAACAGCACAGCGGTGGGCGCTAGTTTGAAATTACATCTGAATCGGCGTCAAAAACCGTCGGCTTCGACTCAGGGGGCTTAGGGTTCCACCTTATCGATGTCTTTACTTAATTCGATTAGCCTTTTTTACGTCACATAGATCGGAAGCTAAATATTTTATCTATTAATATAATTACATGTAACTTTTTATGATCAATTTTTTAATAAATATATTAATGCTGTAAATAAGAAAGAGAGATTGCAAGAGATAAGATAGAGAGGCAACTGATATTCTTATTCTATATGAGTATACAATGTCTTTATTTATATAGGGTAAGTTACATGAGTAAACCCTAATTACATAAGTAAAGAATATGTAAGTTATTGGGTAAGATGTAAACTCTACTATAAATATATATATATATATATATATATATATATATTATAATATATATATATATATATATATATATATTTATAATACTTTCCTTTGGATGAAATAACTTGTTAAATATTGTCTTATTAAAAACTTTGCCTGGAAAAATATTATGGGATAAAAGCTAGCCTCGGGCAAAGGAAATATAGTATAGTGTTACAATAACATCAAATAGTTGAGATAATCAATCATAGACATTTTAACTTGGCCTCCACATACAATGAATCCATTGGATGTTTTTCATCAATTGCCTCGTTAAAACCTCCAGGAAAAAGCTAGTGGGAAAAACATCATAATGAAGGAAAAAGAGCACAATCAGCATTCCTTCCCCTGATGAAAGTATCACTTTATTACTTTGACTTTATGCATCCCCAATCTTTAAGATTGGTCTTGTGCCTAGTTGAGGAGCACCTGGTTGAATAAAATCGTCAAATGGAGGGGACTTTTGCATATTTGCTCCGTATTAATATCAACATCCCTTTTATAAGTAGAATCTTTTGGGGTATGTATAGTATAGATGTAATCGACTACATCATATGGGTATCAAGCCGCATATTCAATCAAGCATACCCTTAATTATTCTTTTGAGGGGTTTTCACATTTATGTATCTATGGATACGATAACCCCATTAACCATTCTCCTACAATAACATTAAGATTGGTACTTCATGATCATTGATTCAACAACCATCAGGAGACTCGTAAGGAGTTCCAATTATACGCTTGCACTACTACTATAGCAACATGAATTTTCCAATAAAATTGGACTCATTTCAGTGATATACCTTCCAATAGTTTTCACTGAGACAGTAAAAGCACACTCAACTTTATCGCTTAGATTCATGAAAGGATTTATCAACATCAGATGGCCATTCCCTTTCAGACTTCACTATACTCTTCCAGGACTTAATCCCTTTCGAATCTTATATACACATCATTATCAAAGTGATATATATAGGTATAACCATATAACTTAATCATAATTTCAAGCATACTTATATCTTCAAAATAATCAACTGCTGGGGATAAAGAATTTTTATAATAAATAACAGAACTTTGAATAAATCTATATACACCGACACAGGTTGTATATTAAAATATTCTGCAACACTCATTTTTCCGTCTTTCAAGTACTTTTGACAAATCAATTCAATATCCTCGTCATCATTATGACATGTAGTGAAATACCCCTAACTAATAAATTATGGTTTAAACATCTACTAGTGGTGTGTTAAGGCTAAAACATGCCTTAACAATATTGGGTAACAATCCCAAATTATAAACAAGCAAAAACATGCTTAAAAATCATTTAAGGCAAATTGTGCTCTAAGAGGCCTTAAGGATTATGTAACCTTGATTAGGGTCCAAATTGGATTCCTAAACCTTATAACTAAGTTATTAACATGATAAAACCATTACCAAAGAAAACCAAACTCTAGAAAGAGTTAAAACACAAAAAGGAGCTCTAAAACTCCTTAAGACACATTTTTAAAAAAGTGTTCAAAAATTGACTTTCAATGGTTAAATAGCCTTGTATACACCGTAATTAACACGTGTACTACTTAGTATCACATTAGTCACTAGGCTTAAAAAGCAATTTAAATGAATTTTATAAGATTTTATAAGATTTAGGGTAAAAATGTAATTTCCAAAAGTATTGTGGGTTTTCTATAAATATTGAAAGTTGTGGGTCAAGGCATAATTTAGAAGGTCAATATTGACCATGTAAGTGCCCTTGACCCAATTAGAAGTTATAAGTAATTAAATTATGATTTTATACTAAGTTATAAGTTAAATGTAAAATTTACAAAAACCTATGGCGTAGGAATAGAAATTCCAAAAGTTTCTGGGTAAAAATAGTAATAGTATAGAACATTTTGGGAATTTTTGGTGATTTTTAGAGAATTTATTAGACTTATATAAATACGTATGTATAATATATAGTTTAAATGTCATAATATAAGGTATATATTATAAATGGGTCATTTGGTAATTTATGAAAGTTAAGTGGGCTGAGAGTATAAACTTGGACAGACCTAGGGTCTGTTTTGAAATGATATAAAATTTAATATAACCATAGGTTATACACATTATAAGAATATTAGTGATATAATATAAGTTATATAAATAATGTGGCAAGATTGTAATAATAGAAAAGATATGGGAGTTGAAAGAATTAACGTGTAACATGTATGGGTATTCTCGGTATTTAAATAAACATGTGTAAAACTATAGGTTACTTATATTATAATGTAGAAATGTCATTGTATATAATATAACAATATAATTGTAACATTATACAATGTTATGTGGTAAAAATGTAATTTAATGAAATATATATATGGGCTGTACCGAGAAAAGAAGACATTATAAATGATTTTTAGACTATAGTCTATAACGATATGAGTGTTATAATAATTACATGGTATTAATGTGATTTAAATGAAACTAGTATAAGTAAGAATATTCACATGAAATAAATGTGACAACAAGGAATAAATGGGATTATAAACTAATGTGTAGATTAATTAAATAAAATTAAGTTGATTATAGTGTATACAAGTGTTACATAACATTAGGATAAAAATCTTAATGTAAGTTTGTACCAAATAATACAAACTAGTGAGGATAACTATCTCACATAAAATGATAAGATGTAACATATAATACATGGATTTTTAATTCGTATGTAAACATAAAAATGAGAGTACATGAACTAAATGATTTATATACCATGGTTGGGAACCATATGGTAATTATATGATGAATTTCATAATGAATATAATTTATGAACTATAAGTTATAAAGTCTCAAGGTTAAGTGTAACATATTACAAAGTGAATGAATTGTATAATACAATGTATTATAATGAATATTACAACTTATATGCTTGGAATAAATCAACCACGTCAACAAGTTGACTAATCCACACATTAAATGATAGATTATGAAATGATAATATTACATTGTTTGTTATCGCATGTATACATGCAACAATATGTTATATACTTATATACGTATAAGAATATGGTTAAAGTATAAAAGTAGGTATAAGCGTGGATATATATATATCTCATGGAGTATAATGAAATAAACCCGAGCATCAGAAAATACTACGAGTAACGAATTTTTGTAACGAAATCGACTTATTTAACGAAACCCGAACCAATAACTTTTGAAATCTAGGGGTTAACTGTCGGGGTTTTGACATTATTTGGGTATACCGCATTTAGTTAGTCATGGGGATTGACTCGTAGTGATATGATTATTCTAGATCATACGTCTGCCAAGGGTGCCGGACGAGCATAGGCTTTTGCGCTACCTAGGTCTCGGTGTACGGTATGTTATTGGTGTGGTCTGACCATCCTGAGGGTTTCCTTGGGGTCAGACATTGTGTGTTTAAACTGCCAAGAGCGATATGTGTGATTTTATGTATGCATGAAATGTTATGTGAATTACTTTCTCGCATTATCTGTTTATACGCAAACATCCTTTGGACTAATGCTATGTTGATTATAGATCGACTTAGATAAATATACACAAGTATAAAGTGAAGTGGTCATTAACTATTAAGTACGACAGATATATTTATCACATTAACCTTAGTAAAACACTTAGGAACGAGACACTGTTAGATTTATATATGTTTTTCCCTTTCTGTCCTTCCCTTATTAGGATTAGTGTTCCGTTGATCTTTTAGAGTCGTTGTATTTAGTACTGTTAGAGTTTTATTCTCTCCGTACTTATATGTGTATCTGTTTTCTCTTCTGTCAATTAGAATGAATCAATAGTTATTTTCCTGTGTCTTCTTTTCTCATCGCGTTTCTCCTTTTCTCATTCGCGCTGATTCAGATCGTCTTCTCGTCGATCTCCTCTTTTCTTCCGCATTCGATGAGCACATTAGCTCCATCGAACTGCTCCCTGTATTTGCTTGTCTCCTTACATGGTATCAGAGCGGTCTCATCCCCGGTGACCTGCTCTCCTCCAAAATGACAACAATCCAAAGCTCCAGTGAACAAGACAAGAGCGTAACAGAAGATGATGAACAGTCAGAAGATGACGAACGCAGAAAATCAAGACGCGCCGGTCGCTTCAGCTCTTCAGATCCTCTTCTTGTTGCCAATGCAGATCAACCTGGAGTATCATTGACCGCCAAGAAATTAAACGGAACAGGATTTCAGATCTGGAAAAAGAAAATGGAGATCTCACTTCTGGCTAAAAACAAGATAATGCTTGTCGATGGTTCTCTACCGAGATCTAGGGTTCTAAAAAATCGAAGAAGAGACTGGGATCGTTGCAACGGTTTAATAAGCTCGTGGATCATCTCCAGTGTTGAATCCTCAATCGCCGACGCCTTGATGTCACAAAATACTTCCAGTGATATGTGGAAGATGTTGTCCAGAAGGTATGATCGTTCTGATGGCACGCGAATGTTTGAGCTTCAACGGGAACTGTCTCAGATCGAACAAGGCTCTTCCAACATTGCTGATTATTTCGTGCGATTGGAGAAGCTGTGGGACGACATCGCAAGAATCTCCAACATTGGAACTTGCATCTGTGGCTATGGTGACAAGGTCGCCAAGATGGTTGAAGATCAGAAACTTTTCCAATTTCTATTAGGGCTACGAGAAAATTTTGTTAATATTCGTGGCAACTTCTTGATGATGTCTCCTCTTCCTGGTATTGACTCGGCGTACGCTATTGTCCTTCAAGATGAAAGACAGCGCACAGCAGGTAAGACAGGTAAGGATAATACCGAAACTTCCTTTGCTAATGTTGTGAACAAAGAAGAGCATGGTCGTAGTGATCGCTCTAAACAACCACGGGATAGTGCTGGCAAAAGGAAACTAGGAACCTGTAGTCACTGCGGGAAGACTGGACATCTCAAGAAGGACTGTTTTGAAATACATGGATATCCTGAATGGTGGAAAGGGCCTAAGGTCTCTGCCGCAAATGCTGTTCAACAGAAGGAAGGAGGTAAGCGACATGCTGCTGTGTTTGGATGTTGAAAGGCTTAATCGTCTCTGTGAATTCTTTTAACAGAGAGGATATGTTTCCGAAAA
Source organism: Limonium bicolor (assembly GCA_023374045.1). Lineage (NCBI taxonomy): Eukaryota > Viridiplantae > Streptophyta > Magnoliopsida > Caryophyllales > Plumbaginaceae > Limonium > Limonium bicolor. The sequence continues at coordinate 110,106,701 of CM041777.1, read as the reverse complement.
GGGAAATACCAGCGCCAACTTGAAAGATGGCTGCAACAATTCCGACTTCGCAGGTAATATCATTGGTAATAATTCTGTTGTTTATCAAAATTATGATAAACAGAGATGGCTGATTGACTCAGGTGCCAGTGATCACCTTGTTGGAAATGTGGATTTGTTGTGTGAAAAACAAAAACTTCCTAAGTGTCATTATGTTACTTTACCCAATGGCAAAACAGAGGTTGTTGATACTGTAGGTGCAGTACAGTTGTCTAAGGATTTTAGGTTGGAAAACGTTTTATATGTGCCCAGTTTTAATCTTGCTCTTGTGTCCGTGAACAAACTTGTTGGTCAAATTGATTACTGCATTTCGTTTGATAGTTCTCATGTTTATTTGCAGGGCCCTACCTTGATGAGTAAGTGTCGCATTGGACATAAAGAAGATGATGTTTACGTTCTGGATATACATATTTTGAGCAGTTTCTTTAACGTTTGTAATAGTGTTCATAGAGTTTCCAGTAACAGTCGTCCAAATAAGTTCTTACTTTGGCATAAGAAAATGGGGCATCCTCCTGTGAATAAGATGCTCAAGATGGGTTTGGTGAACAAAGATGATGTTCTTTTGAACTTTGCTTGTGATATATGTTTTCGTGCAAAAGGGCATCGTTTGCCTTTTCCGCATTCTAATCATAGATCCAAAAACTGTTTTGACATCATTCATATTGACATTTGGGGGCCTTTTCCTCAACATAATCATGATTGTTCTAGATATTTTCTAACTATCGTTGACGATGCTAGTAGGTGTACATGGGTTATACTCATGAAATTTAAGTCCGATGCTGCGCAGCACATTCAAAACTTCATCCATGTGTCCGAGCGTCAATTCAACAAGCAAGTCAAAATTGTTCGCTCCGACAATGCCTACGAGTTGGGGTCGTCCAAACTTTTACAACAATTCTTTTAAAGCAAGGGCATTCTCCATCAAACCTCGTGTGTCTGCACCCCCCAACAAAACGGGGTCGTTGAACGGAAGCATCGTTATCTTTTAGAAACGGCTCGCGCTTTATTTTTTCAATCCGGGTTGGATAAGACCTATTGGGGAGAAAGCATTCTCATGGCTACCTATCTCATCAATCGCATGCCCTCCTCTACATTAAATGGATTATCTCCCTATGAGTTCCTCCATGGTGTTGCTCCACGATTAGACATCGTCAAAACTTTCGGTTGTTTGGCCTATCACACCGGCCCACGCACTCATCATTCAAAATTTGATGATCGTAGCTCCAAAGTTGTCTATGTTGGGCCTGGAATATGCAAGAAGGGTCATAGGTTGCTTCTTCTCGATACACAAGAGATTATTACAAGTAGAGATGTAATATTTTACAAAACTATTTTTCCTTTACAGGTTGCTGAGGATAATCTCGAAGATACTGCCAATACCTTCCCTGTTATTTTCGATAATGATGATGATGCATCTTCATCATATCCCGTCGATGATAACAGGGTTCACAAAGATTGTCGCCCTGTTGATAATGCTTCCGCATCAAATTCTGATGATTCTACAAATCCCCACGTTGACATACATGAACAGCTGGCTACCTGTGATGCCTCCACCTCAGAAGATATTCTTCTTGAGAGTCAACAAGACCAGACAGATACTGCAACAAATGTCTGCGACACTCTTGATAATTCTAACACTGGTGCCATTCACGATAATTATGCTGCTGCCATTATGCCTTCATCCAACACCGACAAAATCATTCGTCGATCCACTCGTGACAGACATCCTCCAGCAAGACTCTTGGACTACGAATGCCACCATGCTTCCACAGATCGTTTTTCTGAAATTTTGGCTACTAGGCTTCAATTTTATCACACCAATTATATACCCAACATTAATTCTTTAACTGATCTAACCCCTTCTATTTTTTTTTGTGCTCAGGCCACGTATGAATGCCGGACGGAACCTTCTTCTTATCAGATTGCTTCCCAATATCCAGAGTGGCGCAAGCTATGGACACCGAGTTACACGCCTTGCAAGACAATAATACATGGACTCTTGTCAAACTTCCAAAAGGAAAAAGGTGCATAACTTGCAGATGGGTATATCGGGTCAAACATAAATCCAACGGAGATATAGAAAGATATAAAGCCCGTCTCGTCGTTCGTGGATTCAATCAAAAGCAAGGAGAATATTTTCACGAGACTTTCTCTCCCGTCATCAAAATGACCACCGTCCAGGCCCTCGTTAGTGTAGCCATTAAACGTCATTGGTTTTTGCACCAACTCAACGTTAACAACGCCTTCGTCCATGGCGATCTTCACGAGGAGATCTACATGAAAATTCCGATGGTCTTCACATTTCCACCAAAGGCATGGTTTGCAAATTGCAAAAATCCTTGTACGGGTTGAAACAAGCATCCCGACAGTGGTATGCCAAGCTGTCCACCAGTTTACAACAGCTCGGTTTTATCATTTCTGATAATGATCATTCTTTATTCAAATGAAGACACGGTGACTCCATCCTCTTCCTTGGTGTATATGTGGACGACATCATTCTTTGTGGGAATGATCAAGCTCGAATCGCCCACATCAAGGATACTCTTCATCGGTTATTCAAGATCAAAGACCTTGGGACCCTGAATTACTTCCTTGGAATGGAATTCCACTATTCATCCAATGGTGTAGCGATCACCCAAAATAAATTCATGGCAGACCTCTTGAAGGAGTATGATATTATGACCAAGCGCGTTGTAGCTAGTCCCCTTGATCCCGGAATCAAGCTTCATTTAGCTGATGGAGGCCCCCTCAAAGATGCCATCGAGTATCGTCATCTTATCGGGAAACTCAACTACTTGATCAATACGCGTCCCGATCTCAATTTCAGCATTCAGCTCTTGAGTCAATTCAACAAACAGCCTTGCCAACATCATTGGAACGCTGCTCTCCATGTCCTTCATTATATCAAAGGAACTCTTGGTTTTGGAATTTTTCTCAATAACTTCAATGATTTTTCTCACACTGCTTATTGCGACTTTGATTGGGCCTCTTGCCCTATTTCTCGCAGGCCCGTTAGCAGATATTATATTCTCCTTGGAGGTGCTCCTATTTCATGGCGATCTAAGAAACAAGCTTGCGTCTCTCTTTCATCAGCCGAAGCTGAATATCGGGCTCTCCGACGTGTTACTACCGAATTATCATGGCTCTCACGATTACTTCATGAATTAGGTGTTCCTGATATTACACCTATACCTCTCAAGTGCGACAACCTTTCTGCTGTCTACATCTCTCGGAATCCAGTTCTCCATGAACGCACCAAACACATCGAAATTGATGTTCATTACGTGCGTGACCAGATCAAGGCCGGATTAATCAACGTTACTCACATCTCACATCTACATCAGAAGGCTGACATGCTCACTAAATTATTAACCGGGAAGGAATATCGCCAGCAGATCAACAGATGGGAATGATTGACACTTCGCCAAACCAAGGATAAATGTTTTCTCCTAGGTTTGAGGGGGGGTGTTAGATTTATATATGTTTTTCCCTTTCTGTCCTTCCCTTATTAGGATTAGTGTTCTGTTGATCTTTTAGAGTCGTTGTGTTTAGTACCGTTAGAGTTTTATTCTCTCCGTACTTATATGTGTATATGTCTTCTCCTCTTTCAATTAGAATGAATCAATAGTTATTTTCCTGTGTCTTCTTTTCTCATCGCTTTTCTCCTTTTCTCATTCGCGCTGATTCAGATCGTCTTCTCGTCGATCTCCTCTTTTCTTCCGCATTCGATGAGTGCATTAGCTCCATCGAACTGCTCCCTGTATTAGCTTGTCTCCTTACAGACACGGCTATACCGGTCTCTAGAGAATGGACCTCAAACATGAATATGACCTAGATTACTTCTAGGTATTTGCGTAAGCCCTCGATGGCAGCTTCATTTAAAGTGAATTCTCCAACCTAAGACTATACTTTAGGTAAATGATTAAAGACTCAATCAAATGATGGGGAGATGGTGTGTGAGATGAAAATCCAGTGTAGTTTACGAACTAGCTGGTTGGGCATAGTGATCACAATAGAGTTGGATGACTGTTACAGATCCACTCGTACGTTATTCCATGTGATCAGACTGACCATTGGACGGAGTTCCCACGTAAATGGAATGGCTTCAGCCGTTGGTGTCCCGCCATATAATAGGTGACATAAGGAAGAATCGGAGTTCCCATGTTAAGAGAATGGCTACTGTCGTTGATGTCCCGCCATATAATAGGTGACAAAAAGGAGTATATGTTGAAGACATGTCATCTAATAACATGACGACTGTTAGTGAATAAAAGTTATGTGAGTTAAAATGTTGATACAGTTCAATCGATAATACGAGTCCTAAGTTACTCTCGTAAGTTATGAAAAAAACGTAATGGGCCTTGCAGGCCAAGTAATGAGTATCATTTGCTAAAAGCGATTTGCGTGTTTAAACGCCTTTACTTGTATATCGTATTTGCTTATGTAAATGATTGCTTGTGAAATGTAGTGAATGTATTGAGTGGATGAGTTAGTGTTTATGCATGATATTTACAGTATTTATTATAACTGTAAACTGGACAGACCATGTAATCAATCTAATGCTAAGACGGTTAAATGACCTTAGTGATCGAAAAGGTCTAGAATCATGCCTGGCATACTTAGCGTTTCGCTGAGCCTACACGGCAACCATTTTCAAGATATTGATCGCGTTGAAGCCGGAGTGCGGGATCTTGGGCAGAGAGGTCTCTTGTTCCAATTACCACATTTGAACTTTGGCATGTATTATGTTATAATAGTGAGTATTTGGGATATGATAGTCGCTCACTTGTCTTGTATATTTGACTTTGGATAGTATGTTTTAGTAGTTGTAAATATCTCATTCATCACTGCGGTTATAGTTTTAAGTATTGTATTTCGTTTTCTGCTTCTTTACTCATATGGGTGAGTAATGGCGTGTGACATCCGAGTGAGGATGTTTGTTATTTAATTACCGTTGCGAGACATTTTTAATTATGCTACGAGAGTGATTATTACGAGTGGGGTGTTACATGTAGCGCTACATACAAATGCATGCAAATATCCTCAAAGGTATTTTCATATTGGTTCCACTACAGTATTGACATGACATAATATCTTGAGATCCCTATTATCGTCAGGTACTTGATTACCTTATATATCGAATTTCCATGTATGGCGACTCATCTAGAACTATAGCGTTTTAAATATGACCATCTTTATTCTATGTTTCTTTTAAGGGCTTTGTCATTGGAACCATATAGTCTACCGTGCTTCAGGTTAGACTTTTTTTTGCACCTGTTGTTACGGGACATTATAATTCAGGAGCATTAGACGTTGGCAAATATTTTGCACCCAACATCAAGCAATTGGGTTTCCAACTTTTTTGGAGATGAATAGTATTTTGAACTTAAAAGTCCATACTATACATGACGAGGATCACACATTTCTATATTTCATATCATATTATCTCACTTTCAAATTGCTTATTTTCTCCCCCTGATGTTGAAAAAAATTACTCGCCTAAATGACAATCAAGTCATAAAGGTATCCCTAACTGTTAATTTAAGGTATTAAAATTAGAACTCAACATATAATCTCAACATCTTCAAGGAATCAATTGATCCACTGAAGCAGAGTATATAAATCTTTCAACAAAACATTGTATGGGAGAATATTTAGCTCTTGTCCCAAAGCCATTGTGAGAGTTCATCAACACTATTTGGCTTGATCTAAATTAATGTTGTTTCATGTAAATTTTATCTTTAAATACGGATTGAGATTCTCAAACCAAAAGATCTTACAATTTATTATAGATCTTTGATCGATGGTTATTCTTAACCATTAATTTATTACTATGAACATGTAAAGTTCATATTAAGGCGTTAACATTTCACCAGTATTGTCAAATCTTATGGACTTTGTAATAAAATCTTATAGCCTTTAGCTTTACTGTATACTTATGATCATTTTGTTGATGCATCAATTTAAACCAAATCTTAGTGATCCAAAATAGTTAGGACATGGTCCTCAAAAGGTCCCTATATCTTACCTGAATTCACTCGTATAAAGATCCAGGTTTACTCATAATAGCAACTGGTGATAGTCTTACAAAATATTTTTCAAAACAAGCAACATATCATTGGTTGATGATTCTTCTTATCCTTCAACAAGTGTCCACACAACGGGTATAATCTTCATCATTATTGAACCGGGATGGTGTAACTGGTCATGCCAAAAAAATATGGAAAACTTATAGTTTTGTTTATCATTTATCTTAAGTTCTCAATTGTACCAACATACATTAATATTCTCTTTTTTTGTAGTCTTAATGTGACATCAACATCACGTATATCAACACCAATTTTTGAGGAAACTTATTATATACAAAGTTTTCTCAGTAGAAAAAAATCATTCTCCATGTGGGATTGTAGATGTTCTTCTATAGCTTATAAACCATTATCTTATTATTTTTTAATCATAGAAAATCATTCTCACACATGAGACTAATGTAGTGTCATAAGGACACATGCTTATAGGTCGACTATATCCTTCAGAAAGAGTATAAATCTATAACTTTAATGTATTCCAAACAAGTGTTTCTCGAGATTATAAGCCTTCATAAAGTGTAGAGATCTAAAACTTCAATGTATTGCAAACAAGTGTTTCTCAGGACATACACCTTCTCGCACATATGCCTTTTATGACATCTTCAAGGTGTATTCAAATTCTTCGTAAATGGTAAATCTCACTACGGACATACGCCTTCCCGGACATACGCCTTGACCCCTTCAGGGTGTACAGTATCTTTGTAAATAGATAAATCTCATAAGTGTAAATGAACATATATATTTATAAACAAGGAACAATAATACATAATATATAAAACCTTAGAATAACATGTATAATTTTAAATCGTCATTCTCAACAAATTTCATTAAAAAAATTATATAGCTTCAATTTTGAACTAGCTTTGAAATAAATTGAGTTATGTATACAAAGACTCTAAAAGTCTTGCAATCATAATAATATCAACCATGATAATTATTATACGTTCGATGATGTCAATAACTACTCATCATCTCTCACAATTTCATCATGACTTTTGACTATTCATGAAAAACATGGAATAAAAATTATCCGACAAGAACCATTATAGTTGTCATGCCAATTGTTTTCTTTGATAAATGAACAATATCTAGGTGATTCACCCGAGTCACTTATTTTGCATTTTAGCACTATCTCAAAGAAGATGAACTTATGATTCATTGAGAATCATTTGTAAAATCACATCTGAGTCGAATTTGTATGACATTATATATTATATATATATATATATATATATATATATATATATCTATATATATATATATATCTAGAGGTTAAACTTGACATATGAATATTCATCATCACGGTATATCACTTATGTAGTTTCTCAAGAACTACTTCAAACGATTTTTCACATACACTACAAGAAAAAAACAAATTTAGCTACTGATGATTTGCTACCGCACATATTGGTAGCTACTTTCAGAAATTGCTACTGATTTTTAATGGTACTAACACAGTGGTGTCTATTTTGCTACAACAAAGATAATGGTAGCTAGATTTTTTAAACAGTAGCCAAATCGCTATCGCTTGACAAGACTGCTACCATTAGTAGTAGCTATTTTGATTTCATCTTGGTTCTTTTTGTACGAACAATTTAGCTACCAATGTTGGTAGCTAAATTACAGAATGACTACTGCTGGATGTGGCTAATTCAATTATGGTAGCTATTGCGCTACTATTAAAGCAGCAGTAGTGAGAAATATTATAACTAGTAGCTAAATTGCTACTAAAAGTTGCTACTACCAAATAGATAAGCTAAGTTAATGAAATTGTTACTAACACTCATCACGGTTGCCGTTCTGCTACTATTTGGGCGTCGGTAGCGAATATTTTAGCAAGCATAAAAATTGTTACTATCTTTAATTATGAAATTGCTACCGACTAATGATGTTAATGAGATTATGGTAATATTGTGCTACATTTATAAGAAATGATAGCTAATATTTTTAAGTGATAGCAAAATTATAATTCTTTTATAATTTAAATGTGTGATACGTATATAATTCAAAATACACAACTATTTTTAATTATGAGAAAGATATATTTTAAGAAATTAAACTATGGATTGCGTAAATGGTTAACTACCCAATGAACAATTTTAATTACATCATTATTATCCCGATAATAGTTTATCATCCAGACCTAAAACCTAAACACACACATATCCCATCATGTTAAAGTGTTGTCTTAAATCAAAAACAAAAACTGAATTAGAGTTGAGCATTATGGGTAGCTAGTCAAGTACATTAAATTAGATCATTATTAAAAAAATTTAGTACTTTCTTGTAATCTAAAAAAAATAATTGAATTAAAATAAGGCTTTTAAGATATGAAATCAAGTAAACTCAGAAGAAAAGACATCTCAAATTCGAAGAAAAGATTTTTAAAAATCCAAACTAAAAAGGGGACGATGAATTGCTATTACACATATTGGTATAAAAATTGAAAAATTGTTACTAATTTCTAATGTTATTAACAAAGTAGTAGCTGTTGTGCTACAGGAGAAACAATGGTAGCTAAGGTATGTTACTTGTTACCGCCAATAGTAGCTATTTTTTCTGGAATCTTGAATCCTTTAATAAAACTAATTTTGCTACCAATATCGGTAGCTAATTAAGAAATTGTTGTTGCTGGTGGATAAGCAAAACTATGAATTGCTACTGACACTTGATTATAGTTGCTATTATGCTACTATTTAGCAAATGTTTTAAACAAGTAGCTAAATTACTATATTTAATTTCAAAATTGCTACCGACTAATAATGTTAATACAACTTTAGTTGATATTATGTTAGAATATAACAAATGAACTGCCATAGTGGACATATTATATTTTTATATAAATATTTTAATTTTTTGAATATAGTATATATATGTGTTAGCTTTTAGCTATCAAAATTTGGAAAAAGAACAATAAGTAAATAAAAATTATCTAATTCGTGAAAAATAATTAAACTACATACCACTACTAGAATTTTTTTCATATAAGATATACCTAGCATAATATTTTTTGATATTATAATATTTTTAAGTCTCAAAGTATCACAATATTAATACATTATAAAATAGATTAAAAGTAATAAGTATTTAAATTAGTACATATGTTGGTTAAAATTTACAAAATTAATATAAAATAGTAGTAATAATAATTTAAATTAGTAAAGTGTATATATGTGTGTGTATATAATTTAATTTAATACCGTGTTTATTACTATATGATGTTTTTATTTACAAAAGCCACATAAACTATTTAACATAAAAAAACTAAAACTAATAACAATTTAAATTAGTTGTCGTGTAGGTTAAAATATGCATAGTAAGTAGAACATATATATATGTGTATGTGTATATTTATAAAATGTTAAAAGTATACAAAATTATAATAAAACGTACATAAATTACTGTATATTAACGTTTTAAATTTACAAAACAACACACAAATTAATAGGATTTTGAAAAATAGTAAAGTTATAACAATTTAAATTAGTCAAGATTGTACAATATTATACATCTATTAAAATTTATAAAAATATTATATTACACAAATTTGCAAAAACATAATATATTATTTAGAAGTTTTAATTTTCATATAATGATGTATATTATATTAGTATTTGTAAATTGTAACACTATAAAATATGACTTAATTAAATAAGTAACTTTACATAATATATTATCTTTTTGTATAATTTCTGACATTTCAAAGATTTTTAAAAGATATATATGTATATTTTTTAATTTTTTAAATTTTAAGCCAACAATATACTTAAATTTTTATTAACTTTACTATTTTGGTCGCATTAAATTAATTTGTTTTATTATAAATTAAAATATCATGTAGCATAATCGGCTGTATATCTATTTTATTAATTTTAATATATCTCTGGTTTGATCATGTCTCCGCAAAAACTTCTATTTATATTTAAAGTATCATACATTCAATATATGGACGCAATTTCTATATATGATGTGAATTAAATATGACATTGGTATGGAGGTCTATATGTTGTAAGCTTCGATCCTAGATGTGTACACATTAACATAGCACATGGCTCCCACTTCTTGTGGGATTGAATGGTGGTGGTGCCCAGTAGTAGAGCCATTCTAGTATATCGATTTTGTTATTGCTATACTAGTAGCAACTTTGATAGTAGCCATTTTGCTAGCAATATTTTAGTAACAATTTTGTTATTGCTATACTAGTAGCTTTTTTGCTACTGCTATAATAGTGTCGATTTTGCTACTATTGAAGTAATAGCGATTTTGTTACTGCTATACTAGTATCGATTTTGTTACTGATGTACTAGTAACGATTTCGCAAGTGTTATACTCGAAGCCATTTTGCTACTGTTACACTAGTAGCCATTTGGCTACTACATTCTAAAATAGTAGCAATATCTAGCTATCAGAAAAATAGTAGCGAGGCCAAAGCGAAATGGCTACCGCATTCCAAAACGGTAGCTATTTTTAATTTAGCCACTAGGACCTTTGCTACCACTGTATATCAGTAGCTAAATCATAAAATGTGGTAGCCCGTTGTGTTTAGCTACCAAAACTGATGATTTAGCTACTGATATACAGTGGTAGCTAAATCTGGTTTTTCTTGTAGTGATATTTCTCCTAATGCAATACCATCATTGATTTTTCACGAATCGTTATACAATGTTCACCTTATACATAAAAATAGATACTTTAGTACATGAATTTTCTAGGTATTATACCATATTTTAGACTAATGATATGATCATACATTATTTTGAAATATTGTCAAAAAAATCGAGCACAATGCTAAAATTACATCATATTATGTTCAAAAGTTTCCAGCACAATGCCAATTTCTTTACTCATATCATATCTAAAGTATTAATGCCTTTTATATCATACAAAAATGAAAACTTTCAGGCACAATGCCTTTATAACATATTGAAGTTAAAGTTTCAGGCGTGATGCCCTTCTTAGTGATGTCCAAGGTTGTAAACTCAAGTCCGGTAATATTGGACATTGTTTATGATATATCATAAAGATAAAGAGATATTTGAAACAATCCTACGTGTATCGTTTTCATGACATCACTTTATATCAAAATCAATGACTTTCAGACGCAATGTTTATATTTCTTCAAATAATATCAAAATTAATTTTAACAAACGCAATGCCCTCCATATTGGCGTAACCATTAGTAATAATAATAATAATATGTATTACATTTATATATCGCAATAAAATAAATCAAATAACACAGAATAAAATAAATTAGTGCAATAAAATAAAATTTGGCATAATGCCTCACATGATATTTATTTATGGCACGATGTCTCACGTGATAATTATATCTGACACAGTGTCTCACGTGAAAATGTATATCTAGTATGATGTCTCACGTGATATTTATTTCTGTCACGATATCTCACATGATACTATTATCTGACACGATGCCTCACATGATACTTAATAAATAAAAGTGAAACTGGATAAATTAAACAACATGCAATAAATGAAATAATTAACAGTAAACAAAATGCCTCACGTGATATTGAATTCTGAAAAGATGCCTCACATGGTTTTAAATTGTTGGCACAATGCCTCACGTGATATAAATTTCTGGCACAATGCCTCATGTGATGTTAATTTCTGCCATGATGTCTCACATGATATAAATTTTTGTCGTAATACCTCATGTGATACTAATTTGACATAATAGCCACTAGTAGAAAAAAGGCCTATTTCGGCGGTTCCAATGGGCCTATTTCGGCGGTTGTGAACCGCCGAAATGAGCACCGCCGAAATAGGTGTACCTATCTCGGCGGTTGTTCTCTAAGAACCGCCGAGATAGACCCATGGGATTGACCGATGCTGAGTTTGACCATGAGTCTATCTCGGCGGTTCTTAGAGAGCAACCGCCGAGATAGACTCATGGTCAAACTCAGCATCGGTCAATCCCATGGGTCTATCTCGACGGTTGTGCTCTAAGAACCGCCGAGATAGGGGTATTTTTTTTTGTTTTTTTCCATCCCAGCTTATATATATATATATTCACCGCATTTGGTTCAATGAGACCTGTAATAAAGCTTCATCCATACAGGGAGCTCCAGCACACATTTAAAAAGTTATAAAAGGTCCCAATTAATACCAACGACGCACCACAATTTGAGAGTTAACAAAACCAATGCAATTACACTTAATTACACACTTTCATTACAAATAAAAAACAACATTACAATTCAAATCTACCATTACACCATCCACAAGTGTACAGAGTTACAATTACATACTCCAAAAAGTTCACAAAACATCTTCATGATCATCAATTCATTAAACTTGTGCAGATGAACTCCGACCATTCCTCAAGCATCTCAACAATTTGAGCATCATCATACTGACCACCTTTGAACACTTCTTCGTAAGCCTTGAAAAAAATGAACATTAATCTAAAACGTATAAGTCTAACAACATGTAAAGAGCATAACTGAAACTTTCAAAGAATGTTACCTTGTCTAACGAGTGCTCTGGTAAAAGGTTCGACGCTCCTACTATGTCACTCATGAATCTCATGACATAGTATCCACATTCTGAACCCCCAGGCTGCACCGGACACTATACAAATGCACATATTGACAGTTATAAACAAGTTTAAACATTATAACACAAATTTATCAATTAATAGAGTACCTTGACAGTGTTCCAAGGGATGTTACTCTTCATTGTTTTATTCTGGAGAGATAATGCAGCTCTCATGGAACTATATACATCAGCAATATATATAGTTTTAAGCATCAGTAGCAAGTTATGAAACAGTTAATGTTAAGTAATAATAATTGTTGTTTACGATAACAAACTAATTACCCCAGTATTGCGGTGGAGATCTTCGGTCTCTTGGCATTCGTACCAAGTGAGTCAAATTGCAAGATTCGTGGGTGCTTCAACATCACCAGCACAAGCAATGACCAATGTCGACTGTCCACAAATTACACAATGTGTTGAAATCATTAAGCAACTAACACAAACTATATGTTTTAGATAATACTAAGAAAAATAGTCAAATATCATACCCTGAATGATATGGCAGCATAATAAATGACTTGTTAGAACATTCAAAGAGGGCATTCGTCATATATTGCATAAGGCCTTCCATATCACTTGCCATCTGGACTTCACTGCACATAGCAGGACACAGGAATCCGAATTTGTGATCTTCATAGACATTGATCGCCTTATTATGCACCCACCTATGAGGCAATATCATTAGTCATTAACTTTTTATTCAAACATCTAATTCATCACCAATCAATGAATTCAAAATATAAAAGGTAGAAGTCACTCACATGGCGGCTGACTTGAGAATCGACACATTCAACCAATCCCTCCTGAAGCACTCCTCGAAGTCGGACATATACATCCCAAATCGATGTATATCTTCTCCTTGAACTATATAGTGAAATATCCGCTCGGGATCTTTCACAGTGAGGGAAAGTGCAACAGTAATGGAAGAAGGCGGGAAACAAGAGAGGTGATTCACGGACTTGAATGTAGTGAGACCTGATAAAAAAAATTAGATATTGTTAGACATATACACATACATCAAACAATATTAATTACAAAGAGATTTTAAAAAAAATCGGCATGACTTTTGCATAATTTTACCTATCCCATGCTTATTAAGCATTCACCAACCATTCATCAACACAAATTTCCATCACAAATCAAACTAATACCAACTTTATCCATCAAACCAAATTTTAATAATTTGTGGAAATCAAATACAAAGTAAAAAAAAGACACAACCATGCCTATTAAGCATTCACCAATTATTCAACAACACAAATTTCTATCATAAACCAAACTAATATATACCAAATTTATTCATCAAACGAAATTCCAATAATTTGTGCAAATCAAATACAAAGTACAAAAGAGAAAAATGATAAGTTAGATTATATTACCGGTTCGAAAATGAATTGTTCTCCGCTCCGCTTTCAATCTACCATCAAATGGTAAAGAAGCTTCTTAAGTATTTATCTGTAGAGACACAAATACGTATAGACACAAGAGAAACTCAGTAGTTTGTTTGTTCCTTATAAGCAGTTAGGTTGCAAATTTACAGTGAGTGAAGAGAATGAAGAGATGAAGAGTTAAATTAAAAAAAATTTACCGGTTCCTAAATGAATTGTTTTCAGCCCCTCTTCTCAATCGGGCGTGCGAGACGCGTGTAGCAATACCAATCTCTACAGAGGCAACGCAGACGCAAAATAAATATGAATTGAGGGCGCAACATGTTATCCATGTTTAACATGTTATCCATAATTTTCAATATACCTCTTATGCATCACACTCTTGTATTAACGATAATATAATATCATAATCAAATATGTAAATTATAAACATTATCGTTAGCTCATTCAAACAAGCACAATAAGAATTTTTTTTAGTATAACTCTAATACAATCTACAGAGAGTGGGGAACTTAGTGTCAAAGATGATAACTCAACTCGACTACATTGTTTATGAAGACAAGGAGAAACTCTTAATTGCTTAACTTATATTACTTGTTCGAACAAGTAAACTTACATTTGTGATTAGTACAAATTTTGTGCAATTAGATAAACAAAATATACATGCCATTTTCATTGCATAAGGAAAAAATAATTTAAAGATCCCCACCGCACTTTTACTATTAAATAAACAATACAATATTTAAAATCCTTTTCTTGAAAACAAATTTAGTTATGAAATTTTTTTGATTTATGTGTTGCTTATTTATGCAAAAATAACTAGCAGAGATCTCACTCACCAATCACTACAAGAAAACAGCACTATCACAGACGGAATATTCCGTATGTAAAAGCTAAACTTCCGTATGTAATGACAATCACAGACGGAAAATTCCGTCTGTAATAAACGGGTCGGTAATACTATTCCGTCTGTGAAAACAAATTCTGTCGGTGATATTATTAACTTTTACAGACGGAATTTTCCGTCTCTGAAAATAATTATCACCTACGGAATTTTCCGTCTCTGAAAATAATTATCACCTACGGAAATCTCCGTCTCAGAAAATTGTATCACCTACAAAAAGTTTTGTCTCAAATGTTATTACCTACGAAATGTTTTCACCTCAGAATTAATTATCACCAACGAAACTTCCGTCTCAGATAATCTTATTACCTACGAAATCTTTCATCTCGTTTTGTACCTAATAATTTTCACAAACAAGACATAACCTGAATAATATATAAGCAACTATTACATTCATAGCTGAAATATCTGTGACATTTTATAAAATGCTACATAAAGTAGTTTTATTCATAATCGCAACATTCCCAAAATAGTCTTCATAACTAGCAAATGTTTTCATAAGAAAAAAAACATGTTTTTCATAAGAATTCAAATACTAACACCCAAATCCCTTGAATCCAGATATGCAAAAGAAAACAGAGGTAGTTTAACCGTTGATAAAGCTACACTATTTGCTCGTGAAATATGGTATAGTCTGTTCTGATGTAATATGGTATATTACACCATCTGAACCTTGCTTGAAGTTCACAGTATTTGCTACTCGAGTGGAGACCCAGTAGAGATCAACACCAGAGCTGAGCACAACTGATGAGCTATCTCGGTAGAAGCTGTAGGCTGATCTCAAAAGGTAGTTTGCCAACTCCAAGTTTTCCTCAGAAGCCTTCTTCATTATGACAGTTTTTACCTCGGACAGCAACGGGTTCCATTTTGCTCCAAGATTTACTGAATGCGAAGGATTCCCAAAAATGCTGCTCCAGAACTGATTTGTTTGCAGATCAACGCACAGAAGCAGGTGGTTTTCCAGCTCAATCTCTTGTGAGTTCAATGTTGCAGGCACTACAAATCACTTGATGGTGCAGGGGTAATCAGAGCCAGATTAATTATGAGAGATCTATACCATGCTAGAGAAGCATGCCTGCAAACCCGGGCACAATTGCTGTTTGAAAGCTTCGGGTGCTTAAATCTTTTTCAAATCTTCTTAGTAATTACTTCAAGATCATCGAGCTTTGCATTGATTTCCAAAGAGTATACATGTTGGTGAAGAAATCCATACAACATGCTCCCTGTTAAATCTGCACTCTTGATATCAGACAAACTACACATATCAGCCCATATGCTTCCCTGCTCCATGAACAGCGAGAATATTTTTTCAAGTATCTGCTTATGGGAGAACCACAATACCGGTTTTCAATCTGGTGTGCAGCAAGCAGAAGTTCCAGATTTATCTCTGCAGAAGCACAAGGGTTCCAATCTTCAGGATAAAGAAAAGTTGATAAAATTGTACAAGAGAAACCAAATAAAAGAGAAAATACATAACACCTGCAGAACCTTTACACGAACTAATAAAAAAATGAGTAAGACACCAATAGAATCTTCAAAACCGTTTTCCAGAGAAGTGATGGCAACCTATCACCATGAAGCCAGAATGAACTACCATCACCAGTTGGAATGGGATAAAAATAAATTTTGCACGACAAAACTTGACAACAAAGTTCAAAAAAGGCCAATTTTTTTTTTTAAAAGAGAAATTCAGTAGAAGAAATTCTACAGAAAGATGTAATAAGACACAACAAGGAAGAATGTTTAGGATACAAAAGTTGAAATATAATTAGCCCAAGCAAACCAGTGAACCATCTCCTTCATTCCACATTCAACCTCGCAAAAAGCATCTTCTATTGAAGAATTTCATAGTAAGAAACATAAAAAGAAGGTTCAAAAGAGCCTTACTTTTTGGACAATCTAGCACAAGAACTCCTCATTTGAATACAATAAAACATGACAAGACAAAACACAGGATACAACTAGCTGTAATGTTATGTGAATGCAATTCTCATCCAAAGATAGTGCTAGCAACATTTAACCAACAATAGAAAGAAACAGGGAGAATTCCAAACTGCGGAGGGACCACTTAGTTCAACAATCATCGAAATGAAAAATTACCTACCTTTGTCACTTTCAGTTGTAACACCACATCACTACTAAAACAGAAAAGTACAGATTAGACGCAATGCTACAAGAACTCATGTAATAGCAAGAAAGTGATTGTCCATAGCCGCACAATAAACTAAACTAAGCTAATAACAGGTGCAAATAAACCACATGGTATATTAATTATGTAACTCAATGCTAAATAGCATAAAAAATCTTTAACTTTTTGGAAAAGAATTGAAAACTATAGAATTAACATTCTACAATTTAACTAGTGCTGACCAATCTAAGCAGATTATGCATGTTTCTGATCGCCAATTACAAGGTCAAGAATCTTGAACGAACCGCAGTATCCATTTCAGACGAAGATAGTAGAAGATAACTTGGATTACCATTTCAGAAGGCATAAACAGATCAAAAGAACGAAGCACAAACAGAAGAGAACGAACCGCGGTATCCGTTTTCAATCTGGTGTGCAACGAGCAGCAGTTCCTGGTTTTTCTCTGCCGAGCGCAAGTATACCGAAGATAACAACATTTAGAATAATTTGGGGTAAATGAGAACGAACAGAAGTATCCATTTTAGAAGAAGATAGTAGAAGATAAGTTGGATTACCATTTCAGAAGGCACAAACAAATCAAAAGAACGAAGCACAAACAGAAGAGAACGAACCGTGGTATCCGTTTTCAATCTGGTGTGCAACGAGCAGCAGTTCCTGATTTTTCTCTGCAGAGGCGCAAGTATACCGAAGATAACAACATTTAGAATAATTGGGGGTAAATGAGAATGAACGAAGTATCCATTTCAGAAAAAGATAGTAGAAGATAAGTTGGATTACCATTTCAGAAGGCACAAACAGAACAAAAGAACGAAGCACAAACAGAAGCGAACGAACCGCGGTATCCGTTTTCAATCTGATGTGCAACGAGCAGCAGTTCCTGATTTTTCTATGCAGAGGCGCAAGTATACTGAAGATTACAACATTTAGAATAATTTGGGGTAAATGAGAACGAACAGAAGAAGAGAACGAAGAATTCCTGATTATTCAATCTGGTGTGCAATGAGCAGCAGTGCTTGTCGCCAGTTAGGGTTGCAAACAGATAAGTTCGATGAAGAAGAAAATGAACAGATCGAATAAGAGAATGAAGAAGTTCCTGATTTTTCAATCTGGTGTGCTGCGAGCAGCAGTTCCTTGTTGGCGTTGTCGCTAGTTAGGGTTGCAAAGTAGATAATTTGGATGAAGAAGAGAACGAACAAATCGAAGAATAGAACGAAGAAGATCTGGGGTGACCTTTTTGTTTTATAAGTATATGCTTTTGTTAATACCTTCGGAATATTTAGAATAAGTTCCGTAGCTAAAGATATTTTTACCTACGGAAGTTTTGTCTCTAAAAGTGTATATCATTCAGTGAATTAATTTCCCTCCAACATTTTATTATGTTCGCGGGTGGAATATCAAAATTTTATTACCTACGGAAACATTTCTGTCTGTAATGTTATCATATTTCGTCAGTAATATTGTTGTAAATGTTTATTTTGTTCGGATATTACATCCGTCGGAAATGTATTAAAATTCCGTAGGTAAAAATGTTTTTTACATACGGATTAATTCCGTAGGAAATTTTCCGTCTGTAATACTACTGTTTTCTTGTAGTGAATGTATATTTACAATGTATATTTACCTATGAAATGTGAATTAACAAGTAATTTTAAGTGGACAAATAAGCTAACCTAACTATACTTAAACAAATAATGCTCAAACATTGTTCCACCCCATATATAAGCATAATAAATCTAGCCCAAATACGCTAACCTAACTATACTTAAAAGAAGGGCCAAAAACAGCAAAAAAAATTCACTCGGACATTTCGTCAAACACCTTGTGTGCATACATAAATTTATTAGTTTAACAACCAAATCTTGCAAAGATTTCACACACACAATAAATATCAGCATCCACAATCACAATGTGACAACAATCTATCAATTTTAACAACACATTAACAATTAATTAAACAAAACCGAAACTCAAAGTTAGGGTTTATACTCACCTAGCGCCTCTGTTGCTGGGCGGGAGACGGCGGCGACGACACTGACGCGACGACCACCGACGGCGCGACGTCCGGCGAAGGCGGGAGGAGGAGGAGCGCGGGCGACGGCAGTGTGGTGGCGGTGGCGTCAGTTCGCAAGTCGCCGCGGAGAACAGAGAGAGAGGGGTTAATTAGGGGCTAATGAAATTGTAATTGTGTCAAGGCGGGCTGGGGGGTTAATTAAAACGACATATTTCGGCGGTTCTTTGTTTGGAACCGCCGAAATAGACCCTCTGAAATAATAAAAAAAAATAAAAATACCTATTTCGGCGGTTCCTAACAAAGAACCGCCTAAATAGGTCGTTTTAATTAAAAAAAAGAAAAATAGAAACACCTATTTCGGCGGTTTCGTAGAAGGAACCGCCGAAATAGGTTCTTTTATTTTTTTTATTATTAAATAGGGCCTATTTCGGCGGTTCTTTGTTAGGAACCGCCGAAATAGACCCTTCTTTACAGACCGCATACATCTCGGGCCCCTATTTCGGCGGTTTTATCTACAACCGCCGAAATAGGGGCGCCGAAATAGACGTTTTTTGTACTAGTGAGCAATATCAATCATTATTGAGAACAATTATAGATGTGTTGTCGATCAGTTCTTTCTTATTTTCTACTTGAAGTCGTAAGAACATGTAATTTAACAAATGGATGAGCACAACCTGCAATTATCAATTGCTTTGTTCCCCTTTAAAATCTTAATCTTCAAGGATGTATAGTAGCACTTGAAACTCCATACTCAAACGTGCTATACGATTTTTCTTTCCTTGCACACCCGAGTTAACTAACAAAAACATCAAATATAGAGGTTGATGTTAAAGACAAAATTAACTAAAAAAAGGTAATTAGGTACTTCTATTTTAGTTTAACCAGATCTTAGCCATGTCAAAAATATCGAATTTCAATCTGGACAAAAAAAGGTGTCGCTTTTTTTCTTTTTGATTTTTTGTTTATCAATTTGGTTTCAGATCTAGCTATCTTCAGCCCTCTTCTTCAACCTGGTGCATGAGGTGAAAAGCCCCAGTGGTGATTTATCACTGTCGTGGTGTGAAATCACAAAGGAAAATTTGATATAGAAAATTGAAGAATGAGACGGCTTGGTTTAGGTTAGAACCCGTGCTGATAACGTATTGTAAATAAGAAAAGAGAGATTGCAGAGAGAGACAAGATAAAGAGGCAACTGATATTCTTATTCCAATATGAGTATACAAGGGAAGAGCTGATGGACACTCAGCACAAGATGGATACTCGAAGAGAAAACTAGTCTAACTTCATTGCATAAAATAAAATAAGGGGCCCTTTCGGATACAACACAAGCTATTAGGGAGGAGCTGATGGATCCTCAGCACAAGATTGATCTGGATCCCTAAAACCTTTCCCTATTACTCAGAAAGAAGGCATTGAGACATAGGCTTCTTATTAGGGACAATCATGAGCTTCTTTTCCTCTGCCAACTATCAAAAACTCGTTGGCTCAAATTTACTTATTCGAACATTGTGTTTTTTCATAGAGCCATAAAAATGAGTAGGAATAAAAAGTTCATTGCTTCCATCACCAATGACCGCGAGGAGGTCCTTAGTGTCCTTGGTGATATCGCTGATTTCCTTGTCTCCCATTTTCTGCATATTGTTGGTTCTAGATTGCCCAGCTCCTGTACCCTCACAAAATTCAACTTAAAGAATACTAGGACTATGAACCAATCCAGATGGCCACCCTCATGCGCCTTGTGGATAATAATGACATTACAGCGGCCCTCCTCTCAATTGAGGATGACAAGGCTTCAGGCTATGACGGATACACAACCAAATTCTTCAAAGCCACCTAGAATATTATTGGTGATGATGTTTGCCATGCTATCAAACACTTCTTCCAAAGTGGCAGGCTTCTTAAAGAGATCAACCTTACCCGTATCATCCTTATCTTGCCCTTGGGGCTACACTCCCATCTCTTGCTACATTACATTATACAAAATCATTAGCAAGATTTTAGGTGAGAGGCTGAAGGAGGTTTTCCTCCTCCTCGTGAAGGATAGCCAAGGGGCCTTCATAAAGGGTCGTCTCACTTAGGATAACATTCAGCTTTGCTCATGCCTTATGAACAATACCAAAGGGCTTACATATATCCCCATTGCACGATGAATATGGACATTAGAAAAAGCCTTCGACACCATGGATTAGACGTTCCTATAGGACACTCCGTCCTTATTGAGTATCCTCCCTCTCCCCCGTGTTTGCTAATTGGATCATGCAGTACGTTACTACTACCACTTTCTCCATTAACATTAATGGTTCCTCTTCAGGGTTCTTCAAGGGCGACGGGGATTGCGTCAAGGGGGCTCCTTATAATCCTCGTACTTATTCATTCTGGTTATGGACATGCTCTCCCGCCTCCTTGACTAGCTTCACATATCCCCCTACCGCTACCACCCCTCATGCAAACCCCTTCGCCTTTCCCACATTTTCTTTGCTGATGATGCCCTCCTATTTTGTAGGGGGGACAAAGAATCTATATCCTCATGCTCAACAAAGTTAACCTTTTCTCTGAGCCATTGGGGATAAAGCCCAATCCCTCAAAATCTGATATACTCCTTGGAGCGGTAAACTCCATACCACTGAGTTGATCCTCCATACCATTAGGTCTTAAGTTACCTTCATTTCATTCAAATGTTGACCTATTTCACCACTTTATAGATCATTTCATTAATATTGGTGAACTTATACACTTTTGGTTACAATATAGGTAAAAGCTCATGTGAGCATGTTTTTCTTAGACCAAATGCACCCTCTAGCCAAGATACAACACTTTGGAAAGCAGAGCGAGAATGACGGAGTAGTTCGGGAAGCCCTCGATAGACAAATGACCCTTTTGGAGCAGACCTACCCAGGCGGCTGACCTACGTGGGTCGGTCGAGCTCGTCTCCAAGCTTCTAGAAAGGACTGACCCAAGAAGACTGACCCATGTGAGTCGGTTAGACTCAACCCTAAGCCACTAGAATGGACCAACCCACCTGGGTCAGTCGCAACTAAAAACACTCATGTGCCATCTTCTTCAGAGGGCCGACCAACCCGTGGGACCGACCCTTGTGGGTCGGTTGGAATGAAAATTTGTTGAAATTACTGCTTCAAAATGAGGAAAAATTTCCCCCACATGCTCATTATCTATAATACACTTCTACACCATAAAACAAGAGAGAGAGAGAGAGAGGATTTTAAGGAGAAAAGATGAAGAGAAAGCTCATCTTCCTCAAGATTCCTACCACCTCCAATGGCTTCTTCTCCCACTCTACTCTCTCTCTCTATGTTTGAGTAGTTTTCATTTATGCTCTAGGATGGGATTTGAACCTTAAATGCTCTTATGTAGCTTGTAAGCTTACCTCATTTAATATAGTTGATTTATCTCCATTTAAGCTTCATTAATGTCTTGGATTGATCACTCAAGGCATTTCTTGCAATTTCTAGTGAAAATAGGGTTTGAGCTAGAAATTGGGAATTTGGGGATAAACCCTAACTTGCATTGCTCTTGATTTAGGAAAGTGTAATGTTAGGACTATTATTAAGAGCTTAATTTTAATGCTACCTAGTGACTCTAGCTTTCCTTGAATTAGGGAGTGTGATTAATTAGGTGAGAATGGATTAGTCCAAGATTTGGATAATCGTGATTTTAGCTCTAATAAGTCACTAAGTTGAGGTGTGTTTATGAGTGTAATTGGGCAAATTAGGTGATATCCACTATCCTAGAGTACTTCTCCATCCATTCCAACTAACCACTTTATTGTACTATTTTACTGTTTCACCTTGTGTTTGCAAACAACTAAGCTTGCCTGGCTAAACCCTCATTTACAGTTTTTAATTGCACTTTACAAAGATACCGAAGCTCGGGATTAAGAAACCAATTTCCTTGTGGATACGGCACTTGTTATATTACAATGAATTAGGTGAACTTGCCCATTGTAGCTAGGTTTTACTGCTTATGTTTGTAATTTCTCCAACACATACCCATATCCACTAGCTGAAATATGCTAATTTATATCCACTAATTGACAACATCCATAGAACCATCTCTTCATGGGGCGTTAAATCTCTTTCATTTGTGGAGAGGCATTCTATCATCCAGAGCACCCTCTTCGGTATCGTCGGTTTTTAGGCTTCTTGCATTACCATCCCCAAGAACATCATCAAGAGCATTATCAAGATATTTTGCTTCTTTCTGTGGGTTGGGGACTCTCAAAGCAACCCTACCCCTCTTGTGGCCTGGAGTGCTAACTCTGCTAACAAGAAAAATGGAGGCCTTGGTCTGAAAGATATCTATAAATGTAATATGTGCTTCATGCTTAAGACCATCTCCTCCATCGCTTATGATGTGGAGCGTTTGTGGATTCATTGGATTCACATATGTTCTTAAGAGACCATATATAACATTTGGACGGTAACAACAAAAGAGGACGATCCATGGACATGGATATCCATCCTCCACGCTAGGTACTGGTGGATCTCGCCATGTGGTCTAACGCTGATGTTACGTCGCTCCTTCATTCCCACACTCTCAAGCCCTGTGTTAGCTCATTCTATAATGATATCTCTCACCTATCCACGCCTTTTCCATGGTTCAATATATGTTAGAGAACCTGGGTTATCCCTAACACTGGATTTATCTTATGGGTTACTCTTAGAGGCAAGCTAAAAATCTGTGATAAGCTCCAATCTTGGGGTATTTGTCTTGCTAATAGATGCTATATATGTGAGCTTGCTCAAGACTCAAGCCACCACTTGTTCTTCTTTTGCAGGTTCTCACGCAAGATTTGGTGGACCATTTGTGATAGGCTCTGTATCCCAACCAACAAGATAAGCATTTGCAACTACATTCACTAGATATCTCGATACTGCACTCACCAAGTCAATCCGCAACAAGAGGAAGTGCCTGATTGACTTGGTGAGACGTGTGGCCATCACTAATGTTGTCTACTACATTTAGATCGAGAGATGTAAGCGTTCCATGACGAACATTGTTAGAGACCCCACCGTTATTGCATCAAACATCAAACGTGCCACTAAAGCAACCATATAGAGGAATATGGGAACCTCCAACAGACACTTTTATTGGCTGGATAGAGTGTTTAGCTCCTAGTGAGTGTTGGCTGCTCGGGGAGTCCTTTTATGGTTGTTGTGCCCCTCTCCTTTTGTTGGCCCATTGTCACTTCTGTAAGATGTTAGGGAAGTTTTTGTATATCACCTCTTCCCCTCATCTTTTTGTCATCCCTTTGGGTTGTATGATGCTAGGGAAGCTTTTGTATATCTCTTCTCCCTTAAACCGTCTTGTAATTCTATCGGTATCCGATATATATGGCCCTTATGTATCAATTGTTGTATTGTCCTGTTTTTTCTATCAATATATATCATTACCCACTTTTTTCACTTTTTGGATTCTTAAATCACTTTTGTGGTCGTGTTACACATGAAATTCTAAAGGGAATAACGTGTGGTATCTGTTAATGGTTGATCCAGCATAGAAATGACAACAAATTATCATTAAAACAAGAATTGGTTATGATATAACAAATCGAAGATGTTTGATATAAATTTCCAAGCCGTCTTAATCTCCTTATTTATTGTTTAAGGGCTAACATGAAATCTTCATTTTATATCGGTGAAAAGGCTGTATTTTCTACATTTTGTTTGCAATTGATTACAACCTTGACATGTGTCATATGTTTGCTAAATCATAATTGCTTAAAAAATATGTTAGTGCTATGAGCAATGTGAAATCAACTTTATAGTTAAAATAAAACCTATTGATGCTTTAAATGAATTCAAATAAGAGACAAGTTGTTTTAAGTATTGCTATATGTAGACACCAAAAATTTCCACTCTGCAAAACAAAAATAAAATAATAAGTAGAATAAAAGGGGTCGTCACCTTTTTTTTCAAAACTCATTAACGTGCGTGCCAAAACGAAACTGTCTCATTATGACAAAACTTTTTTAAATCAATTTCAGGCATCTCAAAAAACTAAAACTTAATTCTTAGAAAACAAATTTCCAACAATAATACAGTTTCAAAACCACCCCTTTTTATATATATTCACCTATTATACTATCTTATTTTATGTTATTCCATTTTAGTTTGTTCTATTTTAGGTACTTATTCATTTGCCTATTCGTCTTTATGTTAGCTTTACTATTTTATTACTTGTTTATTTTATATCATTTCATTGATAGTTTTACTTGTATTTTACTTATTAGTATTCACTTTTTTTTGTCTTTATCATTATTATTTTTAGAATTATTTTCATCATTTTATGTACATTTTATTATTATACTACCTTTGTTATTCTATGTATGTATTGTATCCATTTTATTATTTCATGCCTTTTTAAAAGAAGAAAACGCTTCATTGTTTCATGCAAAACATCTTTAGTTTTACTTCATACTTTCTTTAAAATATTAGCATTTTTTAGTTCCAACAAACTCTTCTTTGAAGAGAGTTCAATATAAAGAACGTGCGCCCACACGTACGAGAAACCCTAGACTGATGAGATTCGTCGTACCATCTGGTGCGTAAAATTCTTGAATCTTCTTCGCAATTTCTGGTGGCCGTAACTCATGGCCCGCATCTATTTCTCATCCCTATTATCTCTTCTTTCTGCGGTCGTTTGTCTAGATTTAAGCCCGCGTTGAGTTATGGAAGACCGGTCCCTGTGTTCGTAAGGTGACAAAGAAACCAAGGAATGAAGGTGCCTTTGAAGTGGATATGGAAGATCAGGAAACAAGTGGGAGTGCTTTGGGCACTTTAGGCGACGTTCTACAAGATTCCTTTAAGAATGTGGTTACAGGAGAATTTCAGAAGGCCTCTTCACCTGGTTTGGGAAGATATATCCGACGATGAAACATAAGACATGGAAGAGGTGGACCCGAAATGTCCAACAATCTTGTTAAAAAAAAGAACAAAAGATTAAGTACCGTTTACCATAGCTAAACATTGTCATTGTTAAGCTGCTGCGGAAGAACATTCCTATGAATGTCCTTTTCGACAGACTGAAAAATCACTGGAAGCTCCATAGTGACTTTGTAATGGATGATCTCACAAATGGGTTTTTCAGAGTTGTGTTCTCCAACCCTGATGATCTTTATTTCATGCTCAATGAAGGACCCTGTCCGATCTTGGATCATTACTTAACCATTTGAAGATGGAGGCCAAATTTTAACCTAAACACAAAAGCTCTGTCGAATCTTGAGGTATTAGTTCATTTCCCTGAACTTCCAAGTGAATATTACAATGAGGAATTTGTGACAATTTTGGGATCAAAGCTTGGACAAGTCAAGAGGGTAGATTTATCACCTGCTTGATTTGGTAAATCACGCTTAGCTCGAGTGGCAGTCGAAGTTGATCTAACGAAACCACTACTAGCTAAATTTGGTTTCATTGAAAGGTGATGAAGATAGAATATGAGGGCCTCCACTTAGTATGTTTCAAATGTGGATCTATGGCCATAAGGATTCAGATTATCCTTTTCGGGAGAGTGAAAAAGAAGTTAAAATGGATAAAGGGATCAAATTGGTCCACACAAGTGTTCCGGCTGATCATAATCACATTCAAGAAGATTATGGTGAATGGATGGTGCCAAAGAAACGGAATACAACTAAAGTAATCTGGAAATCCAGTGACATGCCTAGGAACCCTAATACTAAAGGAATGGGCGGCTCTAAAAGGGATAGCGAGACTAATCCCCCGATTAATTCAGAATCTCGGGTAAAAGGAAAGAACCAGAACAATGAGGTGGTTTTATCTCCTCGAAGTAATCAGGAAAATGGTTGGGGTGGTATATCTACGCATCAAAAACTGTCACAGGGTTTCGAGTCTCGATCAGGCCAAGATCTACCGCTAAGGGGCAGAGCATCTCTTCCCAAAGGGCCGTAAGACAAGATGGAAGTGATTCTAGTCGAGAACAACCAGTGGGCGGTGATGCAGGATCCAACCACCAAGGAATCTCAAGAAGTAAAGCCACCCGACGGGATGGAAACGAGTAAGGTTACTAGGTAATTTACTTTCCCATCATGGCTTTCAATAAATTATTATTATGGAATGTTAGAGGTGCTCTGAAACCCAATTTTCTTCAATCTTTCAGAGATCTTGTTCGTATGGCTAAGCCTGATATGATTGCTATTTTTGAACCGTGAATTAGTGGTGCTACCGCGGATTGTGTTTGTGCTAAACTAGGTTCTGGTGGGAATTTTATAGTAGAAGCACAAGGATTTAGTTGTGGCATTTGGTTATTGTGGAAGGATTGCATCAGGTTGAATGTTATTTGTTCTGATTTGCAATTTATGCATTGTGAAATTGTGGATGGTAAGGTTAATTCCTTTTTTACTGCTGTATATGCTAGGCCCAATAAGGTTTTAAGAAAGTGCCTTTAGGATCAGCTTAGTAGAATTTGTATCCCTGTTGGGGCTGGGTGGCTAATTGGAAAAAACTTCAATGCCACCCTTTTTCCTCTTGCTAGAAACAAATTGAATAATAAAAACTTAGGGGTGGATTGTGATTTCTTTGATTGGTATTATGGTAATAGTTTGATTGACAATAAGAGATTTGGTAATGGATATACTTGGTCCAATGGAAATGTGAGTGCATGTTTAGATAGATTTTTGTCTAATGTAAACTGGAAAGCCTATTTTCCTGATGTTGTGGTTGAAGTACTCCCTAGAAGGGCTTCTGATCATAGTCCTTTGTGTTCGTCTTTGAAATCTGAGTCTAATTATAAACATAGGGAAAAACCTTTCAAATTTCTTGCTGCATGGCTGTCCCACCTAGACCTAAAGCCTACTGTTACTCTTAATTGGTGTAAAGATGTTGACTTGAATAAGGCTATTGATAGTTTGAGTGCTCATTTAAGGGTCTGGAACAAGAATGTTTTTGGCCACATAATCATGAAAAAAACGTATTCTGGATAGATTAAAAGGTATACAGAAAATGGTGGATATAGGGAGAGGGAATCACCTTAGAGGTTTGGAGGAAAAATTGCGGAAAGAGTTAAGACTCTTGGCAGTTTAAGGAAGAAGATTTGTGGCTTCAGAAGTCTAAGGATAAGTGGATATCTTTAGGTGACAAGAACATGGCTTATTTCCACACAAAAGCTACTATAAGAAGAAATAATAACATAATTTATAAACTGCTTGGCCCGGATGGTACCTGGGTCTCAAGGGATGATAATTTGCGTTGTTAACTGAAAAATCATTTTAGTAAGCACTTTAGCAGTCAAGAGTGTTGTCCTTCTGTTCTTAAGGTCCATGACTTCTACGCCCTTGAGAAGGG
Organism: Limonium bicolor; assembly: GCA_023374045.1. Classification (NCBI taxonomy): domain Eukaryota; kingdom Viridiplantae; phylum Streptophyta; class Magnoliopsida; order Caryophyllales; family Plumbaginaceae; genus Limonium; species Limonium bicolor. The sequence continues at coordinate 110,078,246 of CM041777.1, read as the reverse complement.
AAAGTGCTTCTTTATGCAGTCAGGTCAATTTATCAGAAATCAGTTTTGCTTTAAAAAGCATGAAAGCTTTTAGGGCCCCTAGGAAAGATGGTTTTCCAGCGGGATTTTTTTAGTATTTTTGGGACTTGATAACTCCTAATGTACTTAGCTTTGTCAGAAATGCATTTTCTTCTCAGTGTTTTGATCCTAAATTAAATGAGACAATCATTACCTTGATTCCTAAGGTGGACACTCCTATCGAGGTTAGTCAATTTAGGCCTATCTCTCTCTGTCAGGTTCAGTACAAAATCTTGGCAAAAGTTATAATTAATAGGTTTAAACCTTTCATGAAGGGTTGGATTTTTGAAAGCCAATCTACTTTTGTCCTTTGTAGAAGCATTATGGATAATACCTTGTTAGTTCAAGAGGCTATTTATTACATGGAGCATACTAAGGCCAGAGATGGTTTTGTTGCAATGAAAATTGACCTAGCCAAAGCGTACGACTGTTTAGCCTGGGATTTTATTGCTGATACGCTTAGTTGTTTAGGTATACCAAAGGATCTTCAAAATCTTATTTTGTTTTGTATAACATCTGTTTCCTTCCAAGTTAGTTGGAATGGCTCCCTTTCAGATTCATTCAAGTCAGGGAGTGGAGTTGGACAAGGGGACCCTCTATCCTCCTATATTTTTGTATTATGTATGGAGCATTTGTCTCAACTCATTCAACACAATGTGGACTTGAAGGCTTGGACTCCTCTAACTATTGGTAAGAAAGGTAACAATTTATCACATGTGTTCTTTGCTGACAATTTAGTCTTATTCGGTACTGCTAGTCCTAAGCAAATTAGAATCATACGTGAATGTATTGAGGATTTCTACAATGCGTCAGGTCAAGTTGTTAGTTTGAAAAATCTGTTGTCCTACTATCGAAGAACATTAGTGCTGAAAAGGTTAGAATTATTGGTGCTGAATCTGGTATGCCTACAACTAGAAAGTTTGGGAAATACTTAGGGGTTCATATTCAGCAAGGAAGAATGCCTAGTTAGGAGTATAATGTGATCCTCTCTAAAGTCAGAAATAGACTAGCGGGGTGGAAAAGGAAAACTATATCCTTTGCGGGTAGGGTTTGTCTTGTTAAGAGTGTTGTTGCCTCCATCCCCATTCACACCATGCAATGTCAAATACTTCCGAAAGGAGTTTGTGACAAAATTGATAAATTATGCAACGACTTTATATGGGGGCATGAATCGGTAGAGAGAAAATATCATGACATAGAATGGGATACATTGTGTTTATCTAAGGACCATGGTGGTCTACGTTTGCAGAAAATGAGGGAGGTGAATAGGGCGTGTTTTGGGAAAGTAATCTAGAACTTGATTAGTAAACCCCCTTCGGTTATGCCAGAAAATTTTGTTGAGAAAATACATGAATTTTGATATTGTTAGGTGTTCTTCAAACTGGAAAAATATCCAAAAGTGTGTTGATGTTATTGAACGTGGTGCTCATTGGGTCATTGGAAACGGTTAAGTTTTGGTTAGATTACTGGTGCATCTTTCATAATCTGGCTTCGACTGCCATTAAGGATATTCCTTTAGAAATTATTAATGATAATGTGGCTTCGTATTAGAGTACACATGGGATATGGAAGTGGGAGAAATTTTCTGGTTTTCTTCCACCGAACTGTCATGACTTTATGCTGAAATTCAAGGTAGTCCTTGATGGAGTATCTAATTTCTTGACTTGGCAAATGGAGACTAACGGGGATTATAGTGTCAAAAGTGCTTACAAGTTATTGACGGAGGGAGAGTCCCCAGGGAAGTCAAATTACATGTAATACAAATTATTCCCTAAAATTTGGAAATTGAAAACTCGGGAGAGAATTAAATTCTTCATGTGGAGATTTGGCTTAGGAAAGCTTATGACTAATAATCGTCGCTCCCAACTAGGCTTTATTAATACAAGTGCTTGTCATTATTGTGGTTATGAGGGAACTATAATTCATATGTTACGTGATTGCCATGTTGTAAGGAAAATATGGGATAATTCGATTGCGGCCACGGACAAGCATATCTTTTATAATACACAACTGCTTGATTGGTTGCACTTGTATGTGGGCAGCAAGGGATGTTTTTTGATGTAGGACTGAAGGCGGTATTTCCTATTACATGTTATCTACTTTGGAGAGAGAGAGGAATGAAAAAGTCTTTAAAGGGGAGAATAGAATGTTCATGGAGTTCAACCGAGTGGTTAAAGCGGTAGCTTATAATAAACGGGCGTGGACAGCAAGAGTAGGACTAGACCTATGGTGCAAACCTCAGATTCTGGTCTCCAAGACACACGAGGAAGTACATTCTTGGAATTCTCCTGAATTTCCTTGGTTAAAGTTTAATGTGGATGGTTCTTTTAACCAATGTTTTAATAATGTTGCAGCAGCTGGATCATGTAGAGATCATGAAGGAAGATGGGTTACCAGATTTGTTGTTGTATTCGAAAAAGAAAGTGCTCTACATTCATAGATTATAGCAGTACTCAATGCGGCTCAACTAACCAAGCAGAGAGGACTTAGTCACGTATATTTTTGTACAAATTCCAAGCTTGTGGTTGACCTTTTGGAGGAATGCCTCTTTAACCATCCATGTAAACCGTTGGTATACTCATGTAAGGCAGCCTTGTAGTCAATTACTGAGGCTAAGGTTGTATTTACTCCCAGATCTAGTAACATATTAGCTGATAGGCTAGCTAAGTTAGGCCTAGGGTGGGACCTTGGTTTTCATGAGATCTTTTGTCCTCCAGACTATATTATTCCTCAACTTGTCGAGGATAACAATGGTTTTTGAAATTCTTAATATAAAGGCCTAATGGCCCCTCATTACGACCAAAAAAAATATTAGCGTTTTCAGGGAATTTATCTAATCCAAGTTGTAGCTAGTCACTTATTTCTTAAATTTGGTTATTGAGTTTGGTCATTAGTGTAGTCGGTTATAGGGGTGTGTTAAAGGGTGGATGGTCTCAGGTTTAAGTCTAGGTAACAAGTTTTTTGTCTAAAACTCTTTTTAGCTAACCTTACCCTTCTAAAACTTTTGCTCTATAAAAGGCTAATTAGCACAAAACCCTAGATAGAAAAAACATTAGCCGTCAACCCTCAGTTTCCTCTGGCGATCAACATTCTTCTTCAAAAAAAATATGCAGAACTTCTACTCTAGTTTTTTCTAGTCGTCACTCCCACCTACCTTATATTACAACAAATTGGGTGCACTTTCCCATTGTAGCTAGGTTTTACTGTTTATGTTAGTAATTTTTTCACAAGTTTATGACACCATTACCGGGGATATTGATGGTTTCTATCGTTTCTCCAGTTTTGGTATTTTAGTTCTTGTGTGTCTTTATCTGGTTTTATTTATTTCTTAGTTATTGTTGTGTTTAGTTGTCTTTCTCTATATTCATCTTTTCTAATACTTTAATGTAATTATTTGTGGTGTTGTCTAGGTATCTTCTGTCTTCTTGGTGTATGCCAAACACTCAAGCCAAATGATCTCCACTTGTTAGTCCGAGATCCGAACTCGAGCATTCCTTGTTGTGGGCCATTAGAACTTTGAAAAATCCGATCATAGCTGAGCAAGAACCACCGGTAATAGAAGATAACAGGAACTCACAACAACGAGCTCTCAAAGATTACAACTAGCCAGACACTGAAGGGAGATCTTCAACGATAGTCCGTCCAGAGTTGACACCCGAAGAGGCCGGACAAAAGGTTGTCAAAATACATTTCATCGGAGCTATCAGTTACTTAGGGAAATTCAGCGGAGAAAATCCCGATGAGACTCCCAACCACCAAAGTCTCTTCATCAATTTCTGCAACTCCTATGGCAAGGCTAGATGGGTCAGAGAATATGCTTGCAGCTATACCCTCATTCATTGCCAGACGCGGCATTGAGGTGGTATAGGAGTTTACCCTCAAGGTCAGTCCACACTTGGGCACAAATGGCTCAGAAATTTCTTGCCAAGTACTTGTACGGGTGAAAACATATTGCAGCAAGTGTATTGTTATGTCATACAAGTTTTCCTAGGTAGTATTCCCTAGGTTATCGAACCAAAGGAGGTTGTGTCTAGTTTAAATCTTTAATCTAACTAACTAACAAACTAAGGAAAAATAAAAATAATAAATTAAAGGTTTGAATGCAGAAACTAAACAATTAAAGGCGATTCTAACAAATTTAAAAGGGTGAATCCTGGTTTACTACTTCTCCCTAGTTTATCATTTCCCTTTTTGAGTGTTTTCTAAATTCTAGATTGTCACCTCAGATCTAAACTAGTCTAAAACCGGTCCCCCACAAGATAAATCCTTACTAGAAATTTCTAAATCCTAACTCTTGTTACGAATTCACAAATTAACCAGCAGCGTTAACCATTCATCTGGTTTCCAGACAGCTAATACTGAGGAATTTTCATCTCTAGTTTTACTGGTAATATTCCTATGGTCTAATGAACGCCGAAGTTCTCACTTGTAAGCAATTCATACCAAATAAACTCAAGCAATAATTAATCACAAGAGAATTCAATAATAAACAAGGAATAAAACTACAATTTGTATAAAATTTATATTTAACAACTTAGGAAGTAAAATAATAAACTAGTTGTCCATAGCAAACCAAAATTCTAATGACTGCTTAGACATCAGAGACAAAGAAATAATATCAATGATAAAGAGACAAGAAAATATCATCTAATTGTTGTATAACTGATGAAAAATTCGGTCTCTATCTTCTGCTCTGGTCGGTCAAACCGTCTGTTGTCTCCCTTTTCTGACTTACTACCCGCGGCTAGGGTTTGGTTTTGCTAGAAATGGACTAGTGTATTTGACCTTGTGAATGGTGAGTGGCTTAGGTATTGGAAATGAAAAAGACTATAAATGAATGTGGTATGGTCATATGGTTGGGAGGAGAGTGAAAAACTATCAAAAGAATGTTTTGGAGTGCACTAGAAGAGATAAGTGCAGAAAATGAGAATTTAAATGTGGAATTCCTTGATCAATTCCACATTTAAATTCTCATTTTCTGCACATATCTTTCTAGTGCACTCCAAAACATTCTTTTGATAGTTTTTCACTCTTCTCTTAACCATTTGACCATACCACATTCATTCCTAGTCTTTTTCATTTCCAATACCTAAGCCACTCACCATTCACAAAGTCAAATACACTAGTCCATTTCTAGCAAAACCAAAACACTCAAACATCATTCTTGCTACAGATTTTCGCTCATTTCTTTCCAATACTTCAACCCATACTTCAGGGTGGTTAAGTAACTCAATTCAATTCCTTTCCACTCCTAGTTAACCCTTGGATTCTCCAAACTCATATCACCACCTAAAACACTATATTTCTACCAAAATTTTGCCATAGTTCACCTACAATCCTAACATTCTCAAATGCTCATATCATTCACCTAGTTCAATTCAAAACTAACCAAACCCATAGTGGGTTCTACCAACACACAATTTATCCAAGTCTCATCCATAATTCACCAAACACAATATAATGCACAAATCATAAAATGCATGGCTCTTAGGCCCTTAAATCACAATTAAATTCATAATTCCCTCGTCTGACTCCAAAACACATTTTCAACTCAATTTAGGTTCATTATTTTGAATTTCCCATCCCATAATTTCTAAAACATATAGGATAAACATTTAAGATAAATTTCTTACCTTAAGCTCATAAGTTCCTCCTTTCCAATTCTCATCTTCTTTCTCTTATCCATTTCCCTTGATTTTCGGTCATGGGCATTACCATTGCCAACACACTAGACCTATACCACACAAGGCTAATGAGAACTCATTAATGCACTAGGTTCATGATTTAACCTAGAATTCAAGAAGAAATGCTTAAGGCACTAAATTAGGGCTTACCTTTGGAGGCTCTAGGATAGGCTTTCAACCATGAACAAATGGAGGCTTCCAACAAGATTTTGGAGCTTGGAACAATGCTCATACAAAACAAGAAATAGCCCACCATGAGGAGCCAAAATCGGCTGAAACAAGAAATGAAGGAAATGTTGGATTTTTTGTGATTTTTCTTACCTTGAATGAAATAGGAGATGTTCTAGCTCAAGAAAATCGGATTTCCCCTTCAATAGTGCTATACCCATGGTGGTCAACTTTACCCATTTGATATTTTGAAAAGAGGGAAAGGTAGCCCTTAATGAGAGGAGCAAGAATATGTAGTTAGTTTTTTATTTGGAGCTTTAATGTGGCTTGGGCATGAGGAGGAAAGAGGGTTGCCATGTGTGGAGGGTGATTTTTCGGTATGAGGGGGTCTATCTAAATATGGTCTGACTGAGAAGCCTAGAACCTAGAAAATGCCATTCTGTGGAGGGTGGAAACCCATTATTCTTGGCATCCCTCAAATACCTACTAAATCGTCCGTCTTTCCCAGAAAGCATAAAGGGGAGTGCAAGTGTGCACTACACCCGCTTTCAATGGGCCCCACGCGGACTGATGCCTCTATAAGGCAGATTTGACTAGAGTCGCCACCTAGTTTGACCTACGATACTAGGAAGGAAGGGAATGAGGGTTCTAAGAACCGTTGGTTGACTCTAATTGTTGCTTATGGATAGGGCTTATCTGATCATTACAGAGATTCTATTGTGGGTTCGCACTGGGTTACACCCCTTAGAAGTGGCAATGACCACGACTTCGGATTGGTGCCCGAGGAAACCTCGGTCTCTAATTGTCAGGATTGCCTTCTTTCAAAACCTTTTTTAGAGAGATTCATTTAAAGCCAAGGATAGTATTAGGACAGAAAGAGAGAAAGAGTGGATGAGGCGAGCTTTTCTGTCAAACTAGCGTCCAGAAGAGGAACCAGTGAATTCGGCTGAGTATGGAATGAAAGATTGGGAACATGCTGATGTTGAGGAAATGATTAAGATTGAAGTCTGATGGTTTAAAGTTTGTGGGAGCCGAAGAAGGTTTGAGTGTTTGAGAGATATGAAAGCCACCTTAGAGGGGGAAAATAGTTTTTGTTTGGAATGGGGCCGCACCCTAGATGGGCTGCCTACGTACTCAACACGCTGTTGAGATCAGACCTTATGTAGTTCACGTTTTCTGGGTTTTGGGAAGTTTTGATGTTTGTGGAGCTTGAAGATACTTGAGGTGTTCGAGATTTAGAAAGGTTCGAAGTTTCGAAAAGTTTCGGGTTTGGATGCTAGTCTACGAGACGCTCGGGTCTGTGAGACGTTTGGTGAAAAGAGATATCGAAGTCTATGAGGCGCTCGGGCCTGTGAGACGTTTGAATCTTAAAATGGTGGAGAGATTGAAGTGTTCGAGTCTGTGAGGCGCTTGGGCCTATAAGACTTTGGAAGCTTGAGAGAAGCTAGAATTCGCAAGATGATTTGAATTGAAGGTGAATTGGAGTTTGAATGATGACTTGAGTATGTGAGGCAATTGGAATTTGGGAGAGATCCTAGGTTTTTTGGGTTTGAGGTTCGAAAAGAGTTGAGGTTTTGGGATATTTCGGGATTTGAAATGAGATGATGATGGGTTGAGTTGTTTGGAGGAATGATTGTCAAAATCGTCTCCCTTAAAGTTTAAAACCGAAAAGTCATTTTTGTTGTAAAAGGGCGGATAATCCCGAGGGATTACCCTATGTACCCCCTCGAACACGACACTTAATTAATGGTAAGTGCCGAGGCTCGAAAGATGGGGCAATGAATTTATGTCAAAAAATAGGATTTAGAGAGAAACACCATGAATGAGATGTTCTCGGTCAGACCCTAATAACGTCTCTAACTCCCGGGTTTTAAAACGTTAAAAACCGAAAACCTTGAAATCGAGCGGAAGGGAGTTAGACGATTCTAAAATCCCGGCTGCAACTAGGAAGGCAGTTACATCCCTAGCACCCCGCCTTGTAAAAAACTAGGCTGCAATTAGGGGAGGTTTGTCACCCTAATGCCCCGCCTAAAGAGATCCAGATTGCGACAAGGGATGTTACGACCCCAGTGCCCCGCCTCGGATTTTTATTTGGAGGAGAAACAAGTAATGTCTAACTAGGAAGAAACGTTCTTTGAAGGTGTTAGACAATCTATGTTCCCCGAAAACAATTTATTTTGGGTTTGAAAACTAAGTTAGGAAATTTGTGAAGTTGTTCGGAATTCTCGATGAAGAAACACTGATTTTGAGAAATGATTTTAGGAGAAAACTTTCTGTATATGTGAGAAGAACTTTCTGCGTTCGAGAAGAGTTTTCTGTGATGTGAGAAGAGTTTTTCCTTTAAAATTCCACAAAATGGTTTCTTTTGAAAACTTGATGAAGTTTGAATAAAATGATTGTTGAAATCTGAGGAGAGAGATTTTTGAGTTTGAAATTTGAACAGGATTTACAAGTTGAGTTTGAATTGGATGAATTGAATTCGAATTGAATGGAATTTGACTGAATTGAAATGAGTTGGGTTTGAATTGGGTTGATTTAAATTCGGGTTAGGGTTGAAAAACGAAACGGGTCAAAGTTAGACCGGGTCAAAGTTGGATTAGGTCAAAGTTGAGATTGGTCAAAGTCAAAGTTCGGATTGGTCAAAGTTCGGATTGGTCAAAGTTGGACCAAGTCAAAGTTGGGCAAGGTCAAAGTGGGGTCAATCAAGGTTGGACCGAGTCAAAGTCAAATGTTAGGTTGGTCAAAGTTGGACCAAGTCAAAGTTCGAGTTGGTCAAAGTTAGACCGAATGGGCCTGATGGGCCGAATGGGCTAAGGGCCGAATGGGCTTAGTGGGCCAAATGGGCTTAGTGGGCCGAGTGGGCTTTATGGCCTTGTTTGGGCTTTGGCCTCGAAATGGGCTTGGGCCTTGAAATGGGATTTATGAACTATGGGCTGAAGTGGGTTTTGAATTGGGCCTCAGAGTGGCCTTTTAATTTGGGCTGAAGTGGGATTTGAATTGGGCCTTGGAATTAAATTGGGCCCGTTCTGAGCTTTGTTGGAAATTGGGTTGAAATTTGGACCTTATCTAGGGTTGGGCCGAAAAAAGGGCCTTGCTTGAAGTTGGGCCGCAATTGGGCCTTGTTTGGATTGGCTGAAGTGGCCCCTTTTTTATGTGGGCTTTATTTGTGATTGGGTTGAAAAAAAGTTGTTGGGCTGATTTGTGAGATATTAACAAGTGAGAGGAATTGATTTATTGGTTTGTTTATTAACTCTTGATTAGGGGTGTGTCGAAGGCAAAGGAGAATTCCACCCACATAAAACGGATGAGAGATCCGCTAGGCATGGGGTGGTTTCGCATCCTAAGCCCTCCTAAAATAGCCTTAAGGGCTTGTTTTTTGAAGTTTTTGTTCTTATATACATATAAGGGTGGTTTGAGTGTTTTCTGAAGTTATAGGAGATTATTGCCCCACAAAACGAATGAGAGACCCGTTAGGTGTGGGGCGATAACGCATCCTAAACTTTTCTGCCAGTTTAAAAGATCCTAGAGGATAATAGCTAGAGGGTTTTTGTGTTAGCCAACAAATTGGGCTAGATTGAAATCAACCGAACAAGCTCAATCCAAAAGAAATTCCAATGACAAAACATTTAGAAAATCACAAAAGTCTAATCAATAAACATGGCCCACTGCTCGCCTTACAAAAATATACCTCGATCAGACATGAAATTAAAAACGTACAGGATGAATCAAATTAAATAAGCATCGCATAAGGCAAAATGAAATCAGTGTCAAAACGCCTATACCCATGAGCCCATGATCAGTTGGGCCAAATTTAATTATTGGGATCCACATTGACAGAATACTTCCTGATTGGTTAAAACAACGTGGACCTCAAATCCCAACGACGCCCGTTAAACATATGATCAGAAACAAAATAATTCACAGAACGAAACCAACACACATAGATCGGCAAGGTAAATCCCAGAGTCAAAGGATGTGCAAACCGACAAAATTCTGAAACCCACAAGGGGTGATGCGGGTTCGAATATTCAGGTTCAAGGGGATCATCTCACAATCCATAGCATCAGCCGGACAATTGTCTCCAAGTAGTGTACACAACTCCACCTCATCTCAGTACCTCGGTTGTAATCAATAAACACAAGTGTAAGTAACAAATCGAACTGAATGAACTGCATAGAAGACATGATGAAACTGGATATCAAATGATGAGGGTTATATCAATTAGTCTATATAATCCATTAGCCCAAATTAAATCGTTGGCCACCCACGAGCTGCATAGAGAACAACATTACATGAAACGACTAAACTGCTCTGCCTATAGACAACTCAAATGAGAAGCCCCGAACTCTGAAATCAAAAATTCAATCAACCATAGTGACATGGACCGTTTATGCCTAGAGCACGATTAAAGACCAAATCAAGAGAAAATCATAACACAGAGAGAGCTTGCCTCTGTTTGAATCAGCCCAGAAAAATGAGAGTAACACAAAATTAACAACGAAGTGGAAAATCGAGCAAGGTAGAGATTTAATTATATAGACAAGTTAGAAAAGATCACAAACGAAGGAGCAGTACAACCGTATTAAGTGAAAACCTAGCGACTGACGATCGTCAAGGATGGTCGCTTCCGACATCTGAGAGGGGTAGGCTACAGTAGATGATGGTCGCTCGATCGGCAGTTGAAGAGGATGATGAAGGAGCTGAGCGTGCGTGTTCTTCGCTTGCCATCTAGGTTGCGAAACTACCGTCGGCGAAAATGAAGAAGGGTCGAGCATGAATGTCTCTTGTTCTCCAACTAGTTTATGTACCTTGGTCCTCAAACAGAAATGAAAGCATAAGGAACAATCGGAGTAAATGTCTAACATGATGAAGTGGGAAAACCCAAGCAGAAAGAAGTTGCAGTTGACGAACAAACAAGTCGAAGCCCATTCGGGGGCTAGTTAACATGAGAAAGAGGAGGAACAAAATTTGGCAAACTCATCTATGATAAAAAAAAACCGAAACGAATAAACAGGACTTCGGATTATTGTTCCAAAAGCACCATTGATTCCCACAATACTTGCTTCTGTGTTCACTGGGACTCGAATCCACTATCGTAGATGAAGAGGAACGAAGCAGGTGCTATTTGTTCACCAGAGGTGCAAAATTGACGGTAGGGAAGAACAAGAAGGAGGCGCTGGAGGACTATGTTCTTTGGTTGCTAGTGAGTCGCTAAATTACCACGAGTTAGAGATTGGAGATGGAAAAAGATGTGGAAGACTGGGAATCACAGAGGCCATCTTTGTGCCTCATTGAGGGAGAAGAAGGTGATGGTTAATCGAGAGAAAATGAAGAGAATAGGGAAGAGATGAAGAGGAGTTTTGTTTTTCCTGGGTTTTTACTTTGAGATCGAGGAAGGAATTGGAGAATAGTGGGGGTTCTTTCTCAGTAGATGAGTGATCGTGATTGAAGATTCCAGGTGACGGCCGAGTCTTGGGATCTGTCCCTGTAGGGTTTTTGATTGCAGTTTTATAAAGAAGATTGGGGTTTCCTGAAGTGGCCATGGGCTTTATTTGGATGTGGGTTAAAAAGAAGAAAATGGGCTGAAAGTAGTTGTGGGTTTAGGGAATTGGGCTAGGTCAGATTTTAACCAAGTGTGGATTGGATTTGTAAGATGAAAATAAAAGTGTCTAAATAGAAGTGAACTGAAATGATAATAAAAATAGCAATGTTAATAGTAGAATAAAATAAAATATAAGAAAAGGTGTATAGATGGATAAAAAAAAAATAAAATTAAAAAAAAATAAATAAATAGAATATAAACAAAACAAAATAAGATAGTAAAATAAGTGAATAAACAAAAAGGGACGACCTTGAAACTGGACTGTCGGTGGAAATTCATTTTCGAAGAATTGTGTTTTTTCCTGAAATGCTTTGAAAAAGATTATAAAATGATGGTTTCATTTTGGCACGCACGTCAATACGTTTTGACGAAGAAAGGCGACGACCCCTCTTGTCGTGTTTCTTATTGAGGAATTTGCTTTATGGGGTGAGAATTTTTGGTGTCTACAGATGGCTCCCCTTGATTCAATTCTGCAAGCCCTTGCAGAATTGGATCAAGGTTGACGGGACGCCAAAAATTCTCACTACGGTTTATGACTTGTTCTTATGAATGCGGGTGCACGGGGACTTATGACGGGCCCCAAATTGCGGTGACCGATGGTATGAGGACTAATGACGGGCCTCAACTAGAACTCGGTGTCTAGCTCTAGGACTAATGACGGGCCTAGAATACGATCAATCAACCTATGCATGAGGACTAATGACGGGCCTCAACTAGAACTCGGTGTCTAGCTCTAGGACTTATGACGGGCCTAGAATGCATCTTCGAAATGTATGAGGACTAATGACGGGCCTCAACTAGATCTCGGTGTCTAGCTCTAGGACTAATGACGGGCCTAGAATACAATCAGTATATGGGTTATGCATGAGGACTAAAGACGGGCCTCAACTAGAACTCGGTGTCTAGCTCTAGGACTTATGACGGGCCTAGAATGCATCTTCGAAATGTATGAGGACTAATGACGGGCCTCAACTAGATCTCGGTGTCTAGCTCTAGGACTAATGACGGGCCTAGAATACAATCGGTATATGGGTTATGCATGAGGACTAATGACGGGCCTCAACTAGATCTCGGTGTCTAGCTCTAGGACTTATGACGGGCCTAGAATGCATCTTCGAAATGTATGAGGACTAATGACGGGCCTCAACTAGATCTCGGTGTCTAGCTCTAGGACTAATGACGGGCCTAGAATACAATCGGTATATGGGTTATGCATGAGGACTAATGACGGGCCTCAACTAGATCTCGGTGTCTAGCTCTAGGACTTATGACGGGCCTAGAATGCATCTTCGAAATGTATGAGGACTAATGACGGGCCTCAACTAGATCTCGGTGTCTAGCTCTAGGACTAATGACGGGCCTAGAATACAATCGGTATATTGGTTATGCATGAGGACTAATGACGGGCCTCAACTAGAACTCGGTATCTAGCTCTAGGACTTATGACGGGCCTAGAATGCAATTGAGGGTACGAGGACTTATGACGGGCCTCAACTAGATCTCTTGACATCTAGCTATAGGACTTATGACGAGCCTATAATACTTTGTGGAGTTGTACGAAACTCGCTGCTTTTCAGTGGTTGGTTGATTTGAGGATGACTCTGGTCATGGATTGATTCAGGATTTGATGCTTTTTGGTTGCTTCCGTGAGGGATGTGATGGTCGAATGCTTTCGGTCGATGTCTCCTTTGACTTTGTCAGTGTGGGACTTTGTTTTGGTTTTATTTTTGGTGGTCTTGGCCCGATGTACTCTATGGTTTCGGGATTTGGTACGACTCTTGGCTCCAGAGTTCGAGATGGCCCCGGTATGGCTCCTGGGTCTTTGTTTCGGTTTTTTGTGATATTGTGGTCGGTTTTCAAAAGGATGGTTTTATAAATGAGTGACTTTGGGAACTCAGTGGTTTTGATATGATCAAATGGCTTTGGTGTGATCGAATGGCTCCATTGCGGTCGGGTGGCTCCAGTGCGGTCAGATGGCTCCGGTTTGATATGTGACTCCCTTGTGAGCAACGACTCTGGGATGGTTGATGGGTTTGGCTTCGATATGATCCGAGGGCTCCGGTATGATCGGATGGCCCCATTGCGGCTGGGTGGCTCCGGTGCGACCAGATGACTCCGGTTTGATTTGTGATTCCCTTGTGAGCAACGGCTCTGGGATGGTTGGTGAGTTTTGATTCGGTTAGAGATTTTCAGGATGGCTGGTGGGTTTTGATATGATTGACATGTTCAGATGTGGTAGGTAATTTCTTTGTGGTGATGAATGGCTTTGGTATGGGTTTTGAATCGAGTGGTGGGTCGATGTGATTTACTGTGGTTGACAGTGTTTTTTTTTTGTTGCAGATGAATGGCTTTGGTATGTGATAAGCCGCAGACTTATCATATTTTATGCACTAGATTTAGGATTATATTTATCTAAATAAAGTTATATTTATGTTATTTATGCTTATTATGTGTTAAAGTATAATATTTGTACAGATTTATGTTTTTGTGAGTTTTCTGTGCAAGGAATGATTTTCTAGGCAAAAGTTCAGTTGAAGCCGGACTCCATGCCGGGTAGTTTCTGCACGGCATAAGCACAGAACAGAAAAGAGGCATTACCGGACCTAATGCCGGGTAGATTCCATCCGGCATAAGTGAAGAGTCGCCACGGTTGACCAAGCGATAGCAGTTATTGACCGTTGGTGAAAAGGATGATGCCGGGTGTGATGCCGGGTATATCCTACCCGGCATATGCACTGTTTCGCACGGAATTGACGGTTTTGACCGTTAACAGTTGGGCGCATTTAACACGTGTGCCGGCTATTTGGGACCCGGCACGACGCCCGGCATCGACACAATTAATGCCTATAAATAGGCCGAGGAACGCTACAATTGAGTACATTCCAACATACATATACACTCCATCCACGTCCTTACTTCAACCACATTCCATCTGTTGGTGCCCAAGGCGTTTCTACGGATCCATCCACAAGAAGAAGAGACGATTTCCTTTTCGGGTTGAGGCTATGTTCAATCTCCTTCTCCCTTATGTATTTCTTCCTTATTTGAGTGGATGGTGAAGTAGAAATCCTTGTTAGGCTTTGGCTAGGGATGAATTCCTTCTGTGTAAACAATATAATTATTTCAATACAAATTCAAGCGTTCATTAAGATTCTGGTTCTTATGGCAAGGGAATTAGTTGATCACTCATTCTCTTTATGCAAATTCGACTTAAGGGGGAAAAGCCCAAGAGTAGGATAGGTTAGACAAATCTTAGTGGTCTTTGATGTTTTCATCTATAATTTAGGGTTAGCATTAAAGATTGCGAATTAATCCATCTTCCCCCATCTCCTTGTTCATTTCGTGGCATGATATATGCTCGATTTGTTAATGGGTTTTGAGTTCTTGTTCGAAGCAAGAGAATGGTTTTCACCATATGAACGTGCCGGATGCACTGCCGGGTGCTTCCTGTCCGGCACATTCAAGACTTTGAATATGCCGTGCATCTGATGTCCGGTAGGACATCCGGCGCAATCATGTTGGTTGGTTAAGTTCGTGTCTTGAAGTTGCATTGCGTGATCATGTTGTTACTTAGGGTGGTTTAGTCCTAAAACCTCGCATTTAGATAGGTCTTAGTTAATTATTGTATCATTTTCAATTCCCCCCTTTTGTTATTATAGAATAGGCTTTTGACCGGATTAGGACTAATTTTCTATAAGTCCCTTGGGTACGATACTCTCGGTCGTAATATATTTACACTATACTCCGACCGGGTTTTATTTTGCTACCCGTAGTAGAGTTGTAGGAATAGGTTATTATTTTATTCATTTTGTATATAGTTTTCCCTACAATTTCTCTGTTAGCAAATTGGCGCCGTTGCCGGGGACTTGGAATTAGTCCAAGTCCTTAAATTCGGTAAAACGCCCTATTCTTTATTTGTTTGACTCTTTGATTCCTTGATTCTTAAATTTATTTTCGCACTTAGTTTTGCAGATTGCAGATTTGAATGTGCCGTGCGAAGTGCCGGGCATCTGTCACCCGGCATCATGTCCGGCATGTTCAAATTGTTTTCAAAATTTCATACGCGGTTGGGTTTTACAAATTTAAATGCATTATTGTCTACCCCTTCCGTTATTTCTCTATTATATTAGTCCCTATACTATAATTCTTTATTTTGAATTTCGAGTTTGCATGTGCCGTGTATTGTGCCGGGTGTTCTTCACCCGGCATTTCGGAGGAAGTCCGATGCCGGACGGGGTTGATCCGGCATGGCACCCGGCATGCGCAAATTCTCTCAATATTATTGTCGTAAATAGGAGGGACAGTTAGGAATGATCTCCTCTTGCATCTATATTGATTATCTTCTACACTTAATGTCTTTAATTAAGTTACTTTTTCGATTTTTGTTCACGCCGGGCAACATGCCGGGTTGTATAAACCCGGCAATATTGGAGGAAGTCCATTGCCGGGTAAGAGTCACCCGGCACTATGTCCGGCAGAACCAAAACTTTATTTTTCCTTGTATTTTCATAATTTTAATTATGTCATTATATTATTTCTTTTATTATTACGAATATTATAACGTTTTATGTCGCTCCTCCTAAGGAAATAAGGTGAATGCATCTCCGATCGCATAATCTTCATGAAGATTCATCTGACCGCGATCGGGAGACAAAGAAGACATCTATTCGTTCCTTAAGGCAACGACAAAACCAACAAACGCACTCCCTACACAAATAATCAAATACCACAGGCGAATGGCAATAAACTCTCTTCCTCAACAGGCGAATGTGGACAATTGCACGACCACACGCCCAATGCTCCGAATTGCCAGATTTTATACCATATGAGGAAGCAGAACTTGCAGAGACATCGACCATTCGCATGGAGCATAAGTCGATGCAGTTGCAAATGCAGCAACTTTTTGCTCAACCATGACCGCTTGGTCAACTCCCGTCTCCAACGCTAAATTTATCAACAGGAGTATGCGAGATCGTTCATATCTCTATCGATATCTCTGATCACTCTGCCAAGTAGCCAAAGGCTAAGTGTAGGGCAGCCCCACGCGTCTAGTCTTCTTGCACCACAGGGGAGTCATTTTCTTCTTAATTACTTTTAATTTTATCTGTTACAGTCTTTCTTTATTTATTTTCTTTTTTCTTTCGAACACCGGGGACAGTGTTCCTGCCAAGTGTAGGGCAGGGACCCCCCTTTAAAAAATAAGTTTTTTAGCAATATGCATAAGTTTTGCGTTTTATCAATGTTTTACTAAACTTTTTGCATGTTTTTGATCGAGATAAGATTAGGAATGACTAAAAGCTTGTTCTCTCAAGAGGTAAGCTTTCTAATGACTTATAGATTCCTGTTTTTAACTTTTTGATTCTCTTTATTAACATGAGTACATGATCTTGCTCCTAATTCTTTCCTTTATGTACTTATGGGTATTCTTTTCTTTTTTTTTTCAAATTGTGAAAAATCTTTTGGGTGAAAATCTTAAAAAGGGTTTTTGTGCAAAAGAAAGAAGAAGAAGAAAAAGAAAAAAAAAAGAAAAAATCTTCTTCTAAAGGAAAAGCAATATATTCCTAGAGGTTTCATAAAGTGCCTCAGAATAAAAGCAAGAAACGAGAGTTTTTCCTTTTATTTTTCTCCTAAATTCCCCGTTCTTCAATGCAAAAAAAATCATGGTTGATTCAGAAACTCTTGCAAAATAGGGCTGATTCATAAAACCATTGATGAGAGTCTTGGCCACATTCAGAAACTCTTGAAAAATAGAGCTGAATGATGGAAACCGGAAAAAGGAGAGATTACAAAAATCCCTTATGCAAAATAGCCCAAAAGTTTTTGATCGATTTTGAAATTCCTTGTTTTATACCCATTAGTATGTTTTGACAAGATAAGGTAGATTAAGTGATACTTATGAATTAGAGTCATATAGTTGGAAATATTTATCTACATTTTCATTCTAGAGTTTATCTGTTTTGTGCATAAGTAATTAGTCCGTTCTAATCCTGTTTTGCTCGAGGACTAGCAAAAGGTAAGTGTAGGGCCTTGATAAGCCGCAGACTTATCATATTTTATGCACTAGATTTAGGATTATATTTATCTAAATAAAGTTATATTTATGTTATTTATGCTTATTATGTGTTAAAGTATAATATTTGTACAGATTTATGTTTTTGTGAGTTTTCTGTGCAAGGAATGATTTTCTAGGCAAAAGTTCAGTTGAAGCCGGACTCCATGCCGGGTAGTTTCTGCACGGCATAAGCACAGAACAGAAAAGAGGCATTGCCGGACCTAATGCCGGGTAGATTCCATCCGGCATAAGTGAAGAGTCGCCACGGTTGACCAAGCGATAGCAGTTATTGACCGTTGGTGAAAAGGATGATGCCGGGTGTGATGCCGGGTATATCCTACCCGACATATGCACTGTTTCGCACGGAATTGACGGTTTTGACCGTTAACAGTTGGGCGCATTTAACACGTGTGCCGGCTATTTGGGACCCGGCACGACGCCCGGCATCGACACAATTAATGCCTATAAATAGGCCGAGGAACGCTACAATTGAGTACATTCCAACATACATATACACTCCATCCACGTCCTTACTTCAACCACATTCCATCTGTTGGTGCCCAAGGCGTTTCTACGGATCCATCCACAAGAAGAAGAGACGATTTCCTTTTCGGGTTGAGGCTATGTTCAATCTCCTTCTCCCTTATGTATTTCTTCCTTATTTGAGTGGATGGTGAAGTAGAAATCCTTGTTAGGCTTTGGCTAGGGATGAATTCCTTCTGTGTAAACAATATGATTATTTCAATACAAATTCAAGCGTTCATTAAGATTCTGGTTCTTATGGCAAGGGAATTAGTTGATCACTCATTCTCTTTATGCAAATTCGACTTAAGGGGGAAAAGCCCAAGAGTAGGATAGGTTAGACAAATCTTAGTGGTCTTTGATGTTTTCATCTATAATTTAGGGTTAGCATTAAAGATTGCGAATTAATCCATCTTCCCCCATCTCCTTGTTCATTTCGTGGCATGATATATGCTCGATTTGTTAATGGGTTTTGAGTTTCTTGTTCGAAGCAAGAGAATGGTTTTCACCATATGAACGTGCCGGATGCACTGCCGGGTGCTTCCTGTCCGGCACATTCAAGACTTTGAATATGCCGTGCATCTGATGTCCGGCAGGACATCCGGCGCAATCATGTTGGTTGGTTAAGTTCGTGTCTTGAAGTTGCATTGCGTGATCATGTTGTTACTTAGGGTGGTTTAGTCCTAAAACCTCGCATTTAGATAGGTCTTAGTTAATTATTGTATCATTTTCAATTCCCCCATTTTGTTATTATAGAATAGGCTTTTGCCCGGATTAGGACTAATTTTCTATAAGTCCCTTGGGTACGATACTCTCGGTCGTAATATATTTACACTATACTCCGACCGGGTTTTATTTTGCTACCCGTAGTAGAGTTGTAGGAATAGGTTATTATTTTATTCATTTTGTATATAGTTTTTCCCTACAATTTCTCTGTTAGCAGTATGGTCAGTTACGGCTTCAAGTTCTTCGAGATGGCTCCGGGATAGCTCGGGATGGCTCCGGGGAGGATACGGGATGGCTTCATTTAATGATAGTGGGGAACAAAAGGGGAACTTTCTTTTGATATGGTCGCACCCTGAGCGGGCTGCCTACGTACTCAATTTCATATTGAGATCAGACCTAACGTAGTTCGAAACTATGTAGGCAAGGCCCTGGTAACGAAATGGCTCCGACAGGGATTTGAGGTGGCTCCCGTGCGGTCAGATGGCTCCGGTTTGATATGTGACTCCCTTGTGAGCAACGACTCTGGGATGGTTGATGAGGTTGGCTTCGATATGATCCGAGGGCTCCGGTATGATCGGATGGCCCCATTGCGACTGGGTGGCTCCGGTGCGACCAGATGACTCCGGTTTGATTTGTGATTCCCTTATGAGCAACAGCTCTAGGATGGTTGGTGAGTTTTGATTCGGTTAGAGATTTTCAGGATGGCTGGTGGGTTTTGATATGATTGACATGTTCAGATGTGGTAGGTAATTTCTTTGTGGTGATGAATGGCTTTAGCGTGGTTCCAGTACGGTCGGATGGCTCCGACATGATTATGACCCTATTGTGAGCAACGGCTCTGGGATGGTTGGTGGGTTTTGATTTGTTTTGGATTTTGAGTCGAATGGTGGGTTGATGTGATTGGTGGATTGTGTTGTGGTTGACGCATTTTGATGTGGTTGATAACTTTTTGGTCATGGATGGAAGGCTTCGGTCCGGTTATGACTTCGGGATTTCCTCAGGATGGCTCCAGGGTGGCTCAGGATGGCTCGGGGAAGGGCTATGAGATGGCTCCATTAGTGATGGCGAGGAAGAAAGGGGAACTTTTGCCTGTGAAGTGGTCGCACCCTGGGCGGGCTGCCTACGTACTCAATTTCATATTGAGATCAGATCATACGTAGTTCGAAACTGTGTAGGCAAGACCCCGGTGATGGAATGGATTTGAGGTGGCTCCCGTATTGTTCTCGGACTGTTGGGATGACCCCTTTGTAGTTCCAAGGATGGTTTCAATGTCGGATGATGGCTCCCGCATGGCTCCAGTTTGGTTCTTGATATGGTGTTGATGAGGCTCGAGCATGATGCTGGATGGCTCCGGAATTGTCTTCGTACGGCCTCGGATGGCTTTAGTTTTGTTCGATGTAGCTCAAAGGTAGCCCGGGGTGGCTCTGAAATGCTTCGATGTAGTTCGAGGATGGCTCCGGGTGGCTGCATAATGATTCGATGTAACTCAAAGATAGCCCGGAATGGCTTCAGCTTGATTTCCATTGAGAGAAAGTTTTACTTCAACTGCAGCAACTGAAGTTGACTTTCAGCGAGACTAGGCAGAGTTCTTACCAATCAAATGTTGATGATGGAGTGCTTATGATGCATGCAAATATTAAATGCTAGATACGATGCAAAATGCATATGTAGATTTTGGAGAGAAGGTATGGTCATATCTCTATTAATACGAGGTTTACGAATATAAGACATCTTTAGTTCGATCTTGAGTGATTGTTGAGCTCAAATGCGTGAATCACTTTACTTTCTTGGAGGGATATGGGTCAATCTCTCGTGAGTATGGCCGTGTGTGCTAATGGTGTGATGTTACTCTCGATGCTCGGAGCAGTATTTTCCTTAGAATTTCTTTCAAGGTTCTGGACTTTCCGATCCCCACAAATTCATCACCTGCATTGGGGTAGGCTGTTTATGATTTGATGCTTAGATCAAAGAGTCACTCGCACTCTAAAGACCTGGTGAGATAAGGTCACACTCATTCGCTCATGGTCCCTTTCTTATAAGGTGGGACATGTTGATAACAAGTACAAAATTATGATTCATGTTTCAGATCCGATACTTTCAGTCTACGCTCATCAACTAACGAGTCAGAGGTCTTTTATTGGGTTATAACGGGGCTGAGGGGTATGATTTATGTCACATGGGACTGGGATTTGTTTGGGAGTTGTGGAGCTTTTCTGCAATAGAGGATATGTTTCGCCTTTGCCATGGGTGGAATGATTGGACGGGTTTTGACAAGCTTTTACTGGCTTCTACGGGACATCATTGGTCCTTTTGGTTTGGCTTCCTCATTCTTGCCTCTTTTGGTGTACAATTTTCACTTTCTTCTTCTTCCTTTTCAGTGTGTGATCTTCTTCTTTGTGTCTTGCTTTTGGAATTGCATAGGCTTATCGACTTTCTCAAGCATTCTTTGCTTTGTATTTCGGCTTTCAGCTTCGAAGTTGCATTGACTTATCGATCTTCTTGAACATTTTTGATGTTCTTTTTGGCGTTTGACTCTGGAGTTGCCTTGACTCAATGATTGCTTTGGACATTTTTGTTTTTTGTTCTTGGGAAAGATGGTAGGAGAGAGACCATGGCTCCGGCTCCTTCAATATCCTCTATTGCAAGGGTAAGTATGTATATGTGGAGTGGCATGTTGTGGAGATTTTTTTTTTGTAAAAAAAAGTTTTTCCTGAAAGGCTCAGCGGGGCTCACTAAGGAGTTATGTTCGGGAAAATTAAAGCTTTTTGGCCTTGTGGAGATTTTGATCCTAAGTGCCTCATCATTCTCGTTAGTCAATGATTGTTTTCTTACTATTCTCAGATCTTTGCGTGAGTCACAGTTCGTATCCTGATTATCGACATTGATCTCACTCTGTATTGTGCCTCTCCATGTGCTAAAGGAATGCCCATGTCGTTCATGGTTTTATCTCTATGGACTCGCTCTATCTTCCTTCATCGCTCAATGGATTGTCCAATGCCCTCATTTGAAATTCAAGAGAAAATACTGCTCTTCGCACACTACTCACTTGGTTCGTGGTGCTGATTTTGATTGGACCTTTGTGTTCGTTGACGGGTCGAGAGTTTAGCGGTTCACGCACTCTATTCAAACAATCTCTCGCGATTTTCCCGAAGATGTCATTTCGATATGGGATTATCTACCATGTGACGCATTGTGGTAATATGGAATTACTATGTATAGGATGCATGAAATGCTGAAAATGACGAATGAAGATGGCTGACTTTGGATTTTTACTGAATGTGTTTTTTTTGTGTTTTTCGTTTTGGATGCAATGCATGCGTGGTAAGGCTACACCTAGTCTCGCTTGAGTCGAATTCAGCCCATGAAGCTCATTCCATTACTATTGGCCTTGAAGGGTGTAGCTGTCGGGGTTGCTGTCAGGTTAGTGATTCTCAAGCGAGGTTGGGCTGGTGATTGGCTCCTGGATTTTTGAATTTTTAGGGAGTGACAACTCCCGCATGGTGGCCCAATGATATGACGGAGACTGCATTTTTTGGATGTATGATTTTTTGGATTTTGGGGAGTGACAACTCCCGCATGGTAGCCCCACTATATGATACACTGAGATAGGGAAAAGTTTGAGCTCGGTTTTCTTTTCTATCCCTCTGAGATCGGGCTCTGGCGGTGAGATATTGGGATGAAAGTGTGCGTGGTGTGGTGACAATGAAACACATGGTTATGCAATTTTTGAGATGGACACGACTCGTGAATGATTGATGGAATTGAAATGGTTGGAAGTGCAAGTGACTTTAAAACGCATGAGTGCGTGGTGCTCGTGAGTGCGGACGAGATTCATGTATGGCTGATGATTTTGGACTGCTGGTAAGTGCATGTGACCTTTTTGTCATGAATGCGATGCATGTTTTTGCTTTGTGCTCGGCTGCATTTGTTGGTGTTGTTTTTGTAGGGGATACCTCCTGTAGACCGTGAATTCTCACCCCACAAAGCAAAGTTGACGAATGATATATATATGTGAGGGGTCGTCCCTTATTCGTTCTTTTACTATATGTGCATGCCAAAAGAAACCAAGTTTTAGAAAACAACTTTTGAAAACGCGTGTTTTCAAAGTGGTGGATTTTCTCAATATAAACTTTGACGCTCGGTCATTCGCAAATGAAATAGGGAGTGGGGAACCCTATACACATCGATCTAAAAAAAATCAAAGGGATGTATAAACCTATACATGTAATCTATTCAGAAATGGACGAGAGAGAAAAGAATCATAGGGGAAGAAGACCTATACATCATCAATCCTAAAAAAGTCATTAAAATGGGGAAGTGTTGAGCTGGACTTCTACTGAACTCTTCTGGTCCGTCTTTGGGATTCTGGAAGACTGCTCGCGCTCGGGCTCCTGGTTGGTTGCTCGCTCGTCTTCGGGTTCTTGACCGGCTGCTCGCTCATCTTCGGCTCTTGACCGGCTGCTTGTTCATTTTAAGGCTCTTGCAGCGGAGCGGTACTGTGATCAAGCAAAACGGGTTGGTGTTCTTCTGATTTTCAACAATTTGAACTCGAATCAGTGTTGCTGACCTTCATGTCGCTTGACTCGGGTTGGTACACCTCTGATTTTGTATTTAAATGGTTGGTGTTAATCTTCATGTCGCTCGGTAAGCTCCACGGGTTGGTACGCCCCTGGCCTTCAGCTCGATCCGCGTAGTCGATCTTCATGCTGCTTCACTTGCTCCGACTAGAGGAATGGGGGATGTTTTTGAGAAAGGAAAGATGAATGATCGAACACAAAATTTTATGTGAAAATCCACCACTTTTGTGAAAACACGAAATGACTAGTACGCTCCACGGTAATGACCGCTGCTCTTGAAGGTGGGCAGAACTTCAAAAATAGCGGGTCACGACATGGGGACTAAATCATTTATTTTGAAATACATTTGTGAAAATCCACTTTGAAAACTGTTTTCGAAAACCATTAAGAAATAATGTTGGTGAAGAATGTTGTTTGAAATTCGTTTGTAGAAAGTAGGTTTTTCGAAATCTATTTCTGAAAATCATTTTGGAAATAACAAGGTTTTAAAGGATGAAGTGACGGGTTTTAAAACCCCAAATGTTTGGGAGAAAACTAAGGTGAGACTTTAAATTGAACGAGCTTGTAAAACCTCTTTAAAAGATATGTGAAAGAGAATTCCGAACGTTTTTTAAAACAGACTGGCTTGAAAAAGTGGTTTGCACACATGTATAGCAAATAGTAAATCGTGGCTATATTTGATGTGGAGCTGTAAGTTTTAGTGTTGGGATAATCACTTTCCAGGTCAATTATGATTCCGTATCACCGGGGGAACCATCGTCCCTTCACTATCATCTCTCGGGGTTTTTCTCTGCTATGCCTTTGTGGGGCATGTCATCAAGAAAGTCCGGAGTGCTTAAGTTCGAAAGGTCAGGACACCCGAGATGATAAGGAAACATACGCCACGGCCAGTGATGATCCGACAACACCCCACTTTTCGGAAAACTCGGGGAAGTATTGTATGGGAACGGGTCTCTCGTCACCTGCACGGTCAAGTGTGTCTAAAGTCCAAATTATTCACTGACTACGTTGTGCCATGTGTGGGTATCCAGTAAATACGGGATCCTCTATGGACGTATAGCATGACATTGGGCTTTAGAGACACTCGTGGTGCAGGTGAACAATGGAGAACTGAGCCCATACAATCTTCAGGGTAAGGCAGAAGGACGGTCAGACAGGCGGCATACAAGGGGGTGACTCCCATAACCCGTCTTAGACACCGGATCAGGTAACTGGACACTGAAGGCTCAGAGTTCACTATATGCTGGCTTTGACTCGGATAATGGAGGATATTTTTGGATCATGAGCCCGAGGTGTTAATCGGAGATCGTACCGCCTCGTGGGTTTGTTCACTGAGAGAGTGACCCTAGCTCATGGGGAATCAACCGTGGACCGGTCGGGATCCCGTGACATCGTGGGTAAATCAGGTGACACAGAGGAATGCATGTCCTAAGCTACCTACCCATGCACCCCACAGTCGCAATATAAATATGAAAGCAGTAAATGAACAAAATGAAGTTAGCACCAACCTATGTACTAAGTGTTTTATCTTGAGATTAGTGATTCCAAATTGGTTATTTATTAACCTAAAGGGAAGTTAGCTTCATTCAGTCCTACGTGTCTCTTTCTAATCGTGAGCTAATTATTAACCCAATTGTTGCAATGTTTGTTGAGGATCTATTAAGTCCTATCTGTCCTCATCAGATACACACTCAAAGTGTGGAGTAGAATAATCCTAAAGGCTTTGAAAAGAATCTCGTGAAGGTTTTGAAAGAAGTGGGGAAATCCTGACAATTATGAATGGAGTTCAGTCTTCCTTGAGTTTGAGAAAAACTTACTCAAGTTTTCCCCAGTAGAGTCGCCATTCTGTGGAGGGTGATTTTTCGGTATGAGGGGGGTCTATCTAAATATGGTCTGACTGAGAAGCCTAGAACCTAGAAAATGCCATTCTGTGGAGGGTGGAAACCCGTTATTCTTGGCATCCCTCAAATACCTACCAAATCGTCCGTCTTTCCCAGAAAGCATAAAGGGGAGTGCAAGTGTGCACTACACCCGCTTTCAATGGGCCCCACGCGGACTGATGCCTCTATAAGGCAGATTTGACTAGAGTCGCCACCTAGTTTGACCTACGATACTAGGAAGGAAGGGAATGAGGGTTCTAAGAACCGTTGGTTGACTCTGATTGTTGCTTATGGATAGGGCTTATCTGATCATTACAGAGATTCTATTGTGGGTTCGCACTGGGTTACACCCCTTAGAAGTGGCAATGACCACGACTTCGGATTGGTGCCCGAGGAAACCTCGGTCTCCAATTGTCAGGATTGCCTTCTTTCAAAACCTTTTTTAGAGAGATTCATTTAAAGCCAAGGATAGTATTAGGACAGAAAGAGAGAAAGAGTGGATGAGGCGAGCTTTTCTGTCAAACTAGCGTCCAGAAGAGGAACCAGTGAATTCGGCTGAGTATGGAATGAAAGATTGGGAACATGCTGATGTTGAGGAAATGATTAAGATTGAAGTCTGATGGTTTAAAGTTTGTGGGAGCCGAAGAAGGTTTGAGTGTTTGAGAGATATGAAAGCCACCTTAGAGGGGGAAAATAGTTTTTGTTTGGAATGGGGTCGCACCCTAGATGGGCTGCCTACGTACTCAACACCCTGTTGAGATCAGACCTTACGTAGTTCACGTTTTCTGGGTTTTGGGAAGTTTTGATGTTTGTGGAGCTTGAAGATACTTGAGGTGTTCGAGATTTAGAAAGGTTCGAAGTTTCGAAAAGTTTTGGGTTTGGATGCTAGTCTATGAGACGCTCGGGTCTGTGAGACGTTTGGTGAAAAGAGATATCGAAGTCTATGAGGCGCTCGGGCCTGTGAGACGTTTGAATCTTAAAATGGTGGAGAGATTGAAGTGTTCGAGTCTGTGAGGCGCTTGGGCCTATAAGACTTTGGAAGCTTGAGAGAAGCTAGAATTCGCAAGATGATTTGAATTTAAGGTGAATTGGAGTTTGAATGATGACTTGAGTATGTGAGGCAATTGGAATTTGGGAGAGATCCTGGGTTTTTTGGGTTTGAGGTTCGAAAAGAGTTGAGGTTTTGGGATATTTCGGGATTTGAAATGAGATGATGATGGGTTGAGTTGTTTGGAGGAATGATTGTCAAAATCGTCTCCCTTAAAGTTTAAAACCGAAAAGTCATTTTTGTTGTAAAAGGGCGGATAATCCCGAGGGATTACCCTATGTACCCCCTCGAACACGACACTTAATTAATGGTAAGTGCCGAGGCTCGAAAGATGGGGCAATGAATTTATGTCAAAAAATAGGATTTAGAGAGAAACACCATGAATGAGATGTTCTCGGTCAGACCCTAATAACGTCTCTAACTCCCGGGTTTTAAAACGTTAAAAACCGAAAACCTTGAAATCGAGCGGAAGGGAGTTAGACGATTCTAAAATCCCGGCTGCAACTAGGAAGGCAGTTACATCCCTAGCACCCCGCCTTGTAAAAAACTAGGCTGCAATTAGGGGAGGTTTGTCACCCTAATGCCCCGCCTAAAGAGATCCAGACTGCGACAAGGGATGTTACGACCCCAGTGCCCCGCCTCGGATTTTTATTTGGAGGAGAAACAAGTAATGTCTAACTAGGAAGAAACGTTCTTTGAAGGTGTTAGACAATCTATGTTCCCCGAAAACAATTTATTTTGGGTTTGAAAACTAAGTTAGGAAATTTGTGAAGTTGTTCGGAATTCTCGATGAAGAAACACTGATTTTGAGAAATGATTTTAGGAGAAAACTTTCTGTATATGTGAGAAGAACTTTCTACGTTCGAGAAGAGTTTTCTGTGATGTGAGAAGAGTTTTTCCTTTAAAATTCCACAAAATGGTTTCTTTTGAAAACTTGATGAAGTTTGAATAAAATGATTGTTGAAATCTGAGGAGAGAGATTTTTGAGTTTGAAATTTGAACAGGATTTACAAGTTGAGTTTGAATTGGATGAATTGAATTCGAATTGAATTGAATGGAATTTGACTGAATTGAAATGAGTTGGGTTTGAATTGGGTTGATTTAAATTCGGGTTGGGGTTGAAAAACGAATCGGGTCAAAGTTAGACCGGGTCAAAGTTGGATTAGGTCAAAGTTGAGATTGGTCAAAGTCAAAGTTCGGATTGGTCAAAGTTCGGATTGGTCAAAGTTGGACCAAGTCAAAGTTGGGCAAGGTCAAAGTGGGGTCAATCAAGGTTGGACCGAGTCAAAGTCAAATGTTAGGTTGGTTAAAGTTGGACCAAGTCAAAGTTCGAGTTGGTCAACGTTAGACCGAATGGGCCTGATGGGCCGAATGGGCTAAGGGCCGAATGGGCTTAGTGGGCCAAATGGGCTTAGTGGGCCGAGTGGGCTTTATGGCCTTGTTTGGGCTTTGGCCTCGAAATGGGCTTGGGCCTTGAAATGGGATTTATGAACTATGGGCTGAAGTGGGTTTTGAATTGGGCCTCAGAGTGGCCTTTTAATTTGGGCTGAAGTGGGATTTGAATTGGGCCTTGGAATTAAATTGGGCCCGTTCTGAGCTTTGTTGGAAATTGGGTTGAAATTTGGACCTTATCTAGGGTTGGGCCGAAAAAAGGGCCTTGCTTGAAGTTGGGCCGCAATTGGGCCTTGTTTGGATTGGCTGAAGTGGCCCCTTTTTTATGTGGGCTTTATTTGTGATTGGGTTGAAAAAAAGTTGTTGGGCTGATTTGTGAGATATTAACAAGTGAGAGGAATTGATTTATTGGTTTGTTTATTAACTCTTGATTAGGGGTGTGTCAAAGGCAAAGGAGGATTCCACCCACATAAAACGGATGAGAGATCCGCTAGGCATGGGGTGGTTTCGCATCCTAAGCCCTCCTAAAATAGCCTTAAGGGCTTGTTTTTTGAAGTTTTTGTTCTTATATACATATAAGGGTGGTTTGAGTGTTTTCTGAAGTTATAGGAGATTATTGCCCCACGAAACGAATGAGAGACCCGTTAGGTGTGGGGCGATAACGCATCCTAAACTTTTCTGCCAGTTTAAAAGATCCTAGAGGATAATAGCTAGAGGGTTTTTGTGTTAGCCAACAAATTGGGCTAGATTGAAATCAACCGAACAAGCTCAATCCAAAAGAAATTCCAATGACAAAACATTTAGAAAATCACAAAAGTCTAATCAATAAACATGGCCCACTGCTCGCCTTACAAAAATATACCTCGATCAGACATGAAATTAAAAACGTACAGGATGAATCAAATTAAATAAGCATCGCATAGGGCAAAATGAAATCAGTGTCAAAACGCCTATACCCATGAGCCCATGATCAGTTGGGCCAAATTTAATTATTGGGATCCACATTGACAGAATACTTCCTGATTGGTTAAAACAACGTGGACCTCAAATCCCAACGACGCCCGTTAAACATATGATCAGAAACAAAATAATTCACAGAACGAAACCAACACACATAGATCGGCAAGGTAAATCCCAGAGTCAAAGGATGTGCAAACCGACAAAATTCTAAAACCCACAAGGGGTGATGCGGGTTCGAATATTCAGGTTCAAGGGGATCATCTCACAATCCGTAGCATCAGCCGGACAATTGTCTCCAAGTAGTGTACACAACTCCACCTCATCTCAGTACCTCGGTTGTAATCAATAAACACAAGTGTAAGTAACAAATCGAACTGAATGAACTGCATAGAAGACATGATGAAACTGGATATCAAACGATGAGGGTTATATCAATTAGCCTATATAATCCATTAGCCCAAATTAAATCGTTGGCCACCCACGAGCTGCATAGAGAACAACATTACATGAAACGACCAAACTGCTCCGCCTGTAGACAACTCAAATGAGAAGCCCCGAACTCTGAAATCAAAAATTCAATCAACCATAGTGACATGGACCGTTTATGCCTAGAGCACGATTAAAGACCAAATCAAGAGAAAATCATAACACAGAGAGAGCTTGCCTCTGTTTGAATCAGCCCAGAAAAATGAGAGTAACACAAAATTAACAACGAAGTGGAAAATCGAGCAAGGTAGAGATTTAATTATATAGACAAGTTAGAAAAGATCACAAACGAAGGAGCAGTACAACCGTATTAAGTGAAAACCTAGCGACTGGCGATCGTCAAGGATGGTCGCTTCTGACATCTGAGAGGGGTAGGCTGCAGTAGATGATGGTCGCTCGATCGGCAGTTGAAGAGGATGATGAAGGAGCAGAGCGTGCGTGTTCTTCGCTTGCCATCTAGGTTGCGAAACTACCGTCGGCGAAAATGAAGAAGGGTCGAGCATGAATGTCTCTTGTTCTCCAACTAGTTTATGTACCTTGGTCCTCAAACAGAAATGAAAGCATAAGGAACAATCGGAGTAAATGTCTAACATGATGAAGTGGGAAACCCAAGCAGAAAGAAGTTGCAGTTGACGAACAAACAAGTCGAAGCCCATTCGGGGGCTAGTTAACATGAGAAAGAGGAGGAACAAAATTTGGCAAACTCATCTATGATAAAAAAAAACCGAAACGAATAGACAGGACTTCGGATTATTGTTCCAAAAGCACCATTGATTCCCACAATACTTGCTTCTGTGTTCACTGGGACTCGAATCCACTATCGTAGATGAAGAGGAACGAAGCAGGTGCTATTTGTTCACCAGAGGTGCAAAATTGACGGTAGGGAAGAACAAGAAGGAGGCGCTGGAGGACTATGTTCTTTGGTTGCTAGTGAGTCGCTAAATTACCACGAGTTAGAGATTGGAGATGGAAAAAGATGTGGAAGACTGGGAATCACAGAGGCCATCTTTGTGCCTCGTTGAGGGAGAAGAAGGTGATGGTTAATCGAGAGAAAATGAAGAGAATAGGGAAGAGATGAAGAGGAGTTTTGTTTTTCCTGGGTTTTTACTTTGAGATCGAGGAAGGAATTGGAGAATAGTGGGGGTTCTTTCTCAGTAGATGAGTGATCGTGATTGAAGATTCCAGGTGACGGCCGAGTCTTGGGATCTGTCCCTGTAGGGTTTTTGATTGCAGTTTTATAAAGAAGATTGGGGTTTCCTGAAGTGGCCATGGGCTTTATTTGGATGTGGGTTAAAAAGAAGAAATGGGCTGAAAGTAGTTGTGGGTTTAGGGAATTGGGCTAGGTCAGATTTTAACCAAGTGTGGATTGGATTTGTAAGATGAAAATAAAAGTGTCTAAATAGAAGTGAACTGAAATGATAATAAAAATAGCAATGTTAATAGTAGAATAAAATAAAATATGAAAGGTGTATAGATGGATAAAAAATAAAATAAAAAAATAAATAAATAGAATATAAACAAAACAAAATAAGATAGTAAAATAAGTGAATAAACAAAAAGGGATGACCTTGAAACTGGACTGTCGGTGGAAATTCATTTTCGAAGAATTGTGTTTTTTCCTGAAATGCTTTGAAAAAGATTATAAAATGATGGTTTCATTTTGGCACGCACGTCAATACGTTTTGACGAAGAAAGGCGACGACCCCTCTTGTCGTGTTTCTTATTGAGGAATTTGCTTTATGGGGTGAGAATTTTTGGTGTCTACACCATGGAAGCTCAAAATCTCCAGCTTTGGGGAGGAATAGAGAGCTCACGGTGGGGAGGAAGAAGAAAGGAAGGAGAGAGAAGAGAGAAATGAGAGGAGAGAGGGGAGAAAAGTGCTCTTGTACTTTTCTCCTTTTTGCTTTTTGTTCTCTTTTAATTAAAGAGAGCTAATTAGTTGGGAGAGGGGTGATGTGTCACCTATTAAAACTGGCCCCTATGTAATATAAGTTGGGGGCATTTTCGTCTTTTCGCAAGAAACGCTCCCAAATTTCCCAGTTTGGGGACTATTCACTAACCGGCCCCCTTTTCCGGCTTTTTCTAATTTCTTTAATTTTAATGGTTCTTAAGCTTCCATTAATATTTAATTATAGTTATATAGTCAACTATAATTTTTACGGGTCTGTTTGACCACTTAAAGTCACGTTTTCGGGTTTTCTCAAAAAACGTGCTTTAAGGCTTGTTTACTTTTTTAACCCACTATATGGATCCATTTTCTTTGGAAATTATTCCGACATGTTATTTAGGCATAATGAAGCCTTATGAATCCACCTAGAACCCTAGTCAAGGTCATATACCTCCTACTATTGCGTAATGCACGTTTTCACGTTTTGTGCTTTTTACATGTTTTCTCTTTTCTTTTGGTTTTATTTTCTTCACAAATATTCTTTAGGCATCAGTAGGCCTATAAAAATCATATTAGAATAATTTAATCACTATATTTAAGTCCAGGGTATTTCATGGAGACTTATATTCTCGAGATGGAGACCGCATTCGAGACACTTGATGAAATACCCCAAACCTTGATATGTTGTTTAAATATTAAACTATGGTATTTAAAGGCTAAAAAGTGCCTTAGGAACATCAGTGAACAATTTAAACCATAGTAAAACACAATAAAGCACTAAGACACAGTTTGAGCGAAATCATGCTCTAAGCTTGGAGTGAACTTGGTTAGGACCCAAAGAGCCTACCAAGACTTAATAATATTCAATTATGATTTAATAAGGCTAAATAAGTCCTTAGGTAACGTTGTAAGACAATTAAACGAAACAAAACACAAATAAATACCATAAAGTCAATATGGGCAAAAATGTGCTCTAAGCTTGGGATAAGTTTGGTTAAGACCTAATAAGCTTACCAATACTTTATTTATGTGTTAATGAACATATTAAACCAAAGAAAAACAAGCTTGAAAACAAGTTAAAACACAAAATGTGCTTTAAGGAGTCTTAAAGCACATTTTTGAAAAATTATCTTGTAAATGAGTTTTGAGTGGCTAAATGTCCATCATTACTCTTTAAATAACATGTGTGCTACTTAGTATCACATTAGGAAGTCTAAATCAATGGGAAATCAAAAATTTCACAATTATGTGCCTTAATTTGTGAATAGTACTCCAATAGTGCTAGTTTAAGTTATAAGTCAACATAAGTCAAATATTTGGTCAACAAAGACCATAAATATCTCTAATGTGTAAGGGGGCCACGGTTTTATGGGTGTGAGTCATCACACTTGGCTAGCCAATTAAAAGAAAGAAAGAAAAGTAAGTAAAAGGTTACTTTTGCTTTTAACATAAATATCTTCAAAGTATATTCTCTCACCTCATTCTCTTCTTTTCTCCTTGTTCCCACCGTCTTCATCCTCTCCTCCCTTCTTCAAAAACGAGTTGCTACAGCAACCTCTCTTCTCCATCTTCATTTCCTTGTCAAATCCAACTCTATGCTCCAAATCAAATTCTAAGACCATATTTGTCTTAGTTAGACCAAGCTCTACACTTCTATCTTTTCAAATCTTCAAGAACTCCATTTTGGTGCCATGAAGATTCACCATTGATGGAGCTTGAGCTCATCTTTTCATGCCTTGTCATTCTCTTTGGCTTCAAGGTAAGGAAAATCAAAGAAAAACTTCATTTCCCCTTGTTTTAATATATGACCGAGAATCACCCTTTGATGGTGTGTTCTTTTGATCTTTCATAGTCTCATTTCAAACTTCAATGGACAAGGAGGAGTTCTCTCTTGATACTTATTCAAGCTCTCTTTTATTTCCAAGGTAAAACAACTATCCTAATGTGTTAAGACAATATATATATATATATATATATATATATATATATAATATATATATATAATATACCTAGGGTTTGTAAATGAGTTTAAGCATGAAGCTTGAATGCTCATTGGTTTTACTTGTGTATTGATTAGAACATTGACAAGTAACCAAGTCCTCTTGCCGATTTCCAATCAAGGAAGAACAAAGGTGTTCAAGTAAAAATCTTGAAGAAAAGAGGTAAATATGCTAACCTAATGTAATTTAATGTCTAAGGAAAAATGAGCTTGTAATGCTTAATAAAATACCTAAGGAGCCAATGGCAAAAGAGCTAGTGAATTGTTCTTAAGGGAAGTATTAAAGGCATATGTGATGTTGAGTGTATTTGCAGGTCAAAGGCATTATTTATGTGGGAAATTCAATGTTTAAGGTTTATGCAATTTAAGGGCCTAAGAGCCATGTTATTTAAGGGCCTAAGTGCCAAGCAATTTAAGTTGTGCACTATATTGTGATGTAGTGTAGTTTAAAGGTTTAGTTGTGTGTAAAGAATGTTTCTTGTGAAGGTATATGTCTTTGATGGTTAAAGGATGTGTATTGTGACATTGAGTGTTCTTGGATGGTAGTAAAGTGAAAAACTATGTGTTTTGGTGTAAGGTGATACAAGAGAAGCTATGGCAAAATTTAGCTGATAAACAAAGGAGTTTATGTATTCTAATGGGATTTTATGACCTAGATTGTACTAGGAATGGCTAAGTGTTAAGATGGTGAAAGAAGGTGATTTAGGGTGTTCTTAAGTGTTAAGATGCCTTGGGCATAGTCTTGGAGGATTTAGAAATCAAATGGGTGTTTTGAACACACCAAGGTTATGTTATGTGAAGTGCTAAGTCTTGTGCAAATTTTGGTAAACAAAGGAAGTATAATACCTTGAGAAGGATTAAGTGTGAACTTGAGGAGAAATGTCAAGAAGTTTGTATAAAGGGAAGGTGGATGATAAATAATGCTTTGGAGTAGTTGAAAGAGTGATGAGAATGCATTTTGGGATAGTTGTTATCATAGGCATGGAACACCACTTGGAAACTTAAGGAAAAACATTACAAGTGCTAGGAATTTTGAAAGGAAATGAGTAAGTGTTTAAGGAGTTATAAGATGAGATTTATGGATGTTATATGAGGGTTAAAGTGTGCAAAATGGTGTTAGAACACATTAGGAGGCTTGAGGAAAAGTTTGGAGAAGATTTGATAAGTTTTGGACATGTTCTGTTGTGGACCGACCCAGGGGACCGACCCTAGGTTGGGTCGGTCGGCCTCTGTTAAGTCACCCGTAAATGGTTCTGGAACGGTTCGACCCAGGGGACTTGGGTCGGACATGGGTCGGTCGGGTAAGTTTTAAAAGACGGAAACAAATTCTGGAAGGGACCGACCCAGTGGACTTGGGTCGGACTTGGGTCGGTCGAAATGGAATCTTGAAAACCCGAGAGTTACTGGAATGGACCGACCCAGTTGGTTGGGTCGGTCGGTGGGTCGGTCGGACCCAAAAGTAAAAAAAAAACAAACAAGAGTGACTTAAGTAGTAAACCCTAGTGGGTATAACAAGGATAATCAAGTGTGAATTAAGTAAGGAAACACGCCATATAATCATGTAAAAACACTTAGTTATTCAAAAGTCAAATAAGTTAATTAACCGACATTACTAATTATGTTTAGGAACTACGTTTGGCGGGACTCGTATGCAGCAAGGGCCAAGGTATGGTTTTCTTGCAACCTGTGTCCTACCGGATTACACCGGCTTGTATGCCAATGTGTTTTTCTGTATGTTTGCCGCGTTATAAGATAAATCATGAAACGAGTTTACAGTCGTTATTGTTGTTGTGTGTTTGCGTACCGATACCGGTAACCTCGAATGCGCATGAAAGGCTAGTTAACCATTATTAGGTAAACGTAAGAGAACGGTATCCGGTAATAACGTTTCCAACCTAAGGAACGTTCTAACCACGGCTATGCGTGAGTTAGTTATGTGATGTTTGTGTGTGATGATTGTGTGTGAATGTATGAACCTCCCTTGTGTGTCTAACCCAGTTGTAATACTGTAAGGTGTATGGATGTGATAGGTTCCATAGTGGAGCCCTTAACTATGTTTATATATATATATATTATGGGGGGTGAGGAATCTGGTCGTTCCGGTCGCGCGTTGTTTGGGAGTGGGTATCCATCCTTGCTTTACCTTCCTCTCTGTTATGGTTGTTTTTCCTTCTTGGATTACGATCTCCCATTAGCTTACTCCAAAGCTTAGCTATTCTGACTTATGATCGGTCTAGGGGGAACATGTGTTTGTGTGGTGTGTTCGGGTCACTATATCCGATCCATCTTTAAGTTAAGTTACTCGTCCGACTATTAGGACGGTAACGAGTGTTGTATAACGAGCTTAACATGAGGGTGACATCATTCTCTAGGCTCACAAGTGAATTAACTATGGTTGGGTCGGTTCCTAAAGAGAACCGTTCCCGTTATGTTATGTGTTATTGTTGTACTGCAATTCCTATTGCGATGTTATGTTATATGTACGTTGAAACGTGAAATGTGTTGTTATGTGGAGTATGTGGATCATGGATATGAATCCAGGTTATTATAAGACGAATTTGTGTATAACCCGACTAGTGGGTAAGTGTCGTCTATTAAGGAAATAGCTCCATTAGAGGAGAAACCCTCAAGGGTTATGGAACAAAATGAGTGAGCTAACGAGTTTTGTTGTGTCGATTGATTTGTTGAACCCCATTGTTGTGGGTATGTAATGTGTTATGTGTTTATAGTTTATATGCATGATTTAAATATAATCAACCGCATGCTTAGATGACAATTAGTTGTGCGTGGCCCGGTAGCATGCGGGCTGCGGGATTACCATACCAGCAAAGGTGCTGAGCCCCTTGGGGGCCACCCTTTCTTCCAATTCTATTTCAGGTACAAGGAGCTGGAAGCCGTTCGAGAGTAGGCCGGGGTAGTCGTTTGTACATGGGTAGCCATTTAAATTGTGTATGTATTGTAGGTGCAGCAAGACCGAAATTGTTATCGGCATCAGTTTGTAAATACTCGGTACAGTTGGAATGATTATGTATGTTGGTTGTTGTTAATGGAAAGGGATAGTAATGTATAGTTGCTCGGGAACTTAGTACATCAGACCGATACAATGTATATGTATTAGCCTTGTTAGCCACGTGGGTGGCTAACGACGTGTAACACCAACGAGTCAAGTAATGTGATGATGTTTGTTTTCCGCTGCAGATGGTTGTTAAGTGTATTGTTGTAGAAGGGGTGTTACACTTGACGTCCCTGCTGGAGTCAAGGTCATACTAGATACGTTCTATCTGAAGGAGGCAGCCCAAGATTGGTGGAACCTGGTGAAGGCCGATCACATGGCCGATCCAGACTATAGTTGGGGAGCCTATAATGCTCTACTGAGGGGGAAATACTACCCAACCTATGTGTGTACGAAGAAGAGGATGAAGCTTGACACACTAAAGCAGACGGACAAGATGACCGTCAATGAGTATTATGCAGCATTCACTGCCTTGCTCTGCCTCCTACCCGGGCTCGGGTACTCAGACGACATTCTAGTCAACCGCTCCTATGGAGGTATGAGTCCTTGCCTTCAGTATGGTGAGGGATCTGCTACCTATACCACCCTTCAGGTAAAAGGAAACCGAATGAACTGTTTATTTACTTGATTTATGTGAAGAGATTGAATTCTAATGCCTTTGGAATTATAGGAGTGTTACCATGCTACCAGCAAGGTGGAGATCACCGTCCAGCACAGGGACGATATGCAGTCATAGAAGAGTAAGGCCGCTGGCCCGAGTTCTGATGACGGGAAGCATAGTGGTCAAGGCAAAAGGAAAAAGTCATTCTTTAAGGGCAAGAAGCACCCTCATGGGAAGGAGAGCCAGTATTCTGAGGCTGTCCAGCTCACATACCATGCCGAGGTGGCTAAGCCTAAGCCTTTGAGATCACACCCGTCTAAGGGTAAGAAACCTTACTTAAGTTAATGTGTTTGCATACAATAAGATTACCATATCACAATGGAAAATCTGACTGACCTTCATCGATGAATCAGGTTCTGGTTCGGGCATGAGCTGGAAGTTTGAGCTTACCTTCTGGTGCAGGCAGTACGGGAAGAACCACAAGTGGTTGACTGCCAGGGGGAGAAGGTCCAGTGCCGCTATTGCCAGTTGAAGGGACACCGGGCATTCGAGTGCTTCAAGAACCCAGAGAGCAAGGCCTACCGCCCCGGGGCGAAGCCGAGTAGAGATCAAAGGGGTAAATCCGGTGGTTTATGCCCTGCACAAACGACCAAGCCTGTAGTGGGTCAGGGAGTGAGAGGCAAGGGCCCGACACCAGGGTAACCCGCTGTGCATACGATAGATTGCTCGCATGGATCTGGTACTTCTACTAAACTAGGTATTACTAAACCCTAGTAATCATTGAAAGTATGCCTACATGTATTGGGTGATTTCTTGAGTGCGTACATGCCTAAAGTATGAAAATGAGTAGATAATTAAAAACTCACAAGTTAGAAGCTTTAACCACCTTAGGACACTATGATATTTACTTTCCTATCCCCTTACCGCTCGCCATAGAAGAAACCACCATCGACACCCACGACCTTCCAAGTGAGTAGTGTCAGGTTATCCGACCAAGTATGATCTTAGATACCTGAAAGCAGAGACGTAAATCGCCTTCATCAGGAGATGCCGAGAACTGGGAGTAGGACAAGGATGATTCTACACTCCCAAGCATCTAAGAGGATCAAAGATGAAACTGAAGATGATGTGCCATGGTAAGGATTGGAACCTTTACACGAAGACGTACCAAGTGACGAGAACAGAAGATGGAGCACTAACACTGAAGATACCCGATGAATTTCTACCAATTTTCAAGCAAGCAGTAAGCATTGCTCACCAGTTAGAAGCAGATCTAGTTCTCGACCTTGGGGCTGATCTGTGCATCATCAACTTCTATGAAAAAGGAGGCCGCTTAGGACTCCACCAAAATAAGGATGAACATTAGAGTCCCTCACTCATGGGGTACCAGTGGTGTCCTTGTCCATTGGAGATGATGTGGAGTTCCTTTATGGCGAGCAGAAGTGTGTGGACCTTACCAAGAAGATCACGCGGAAGTCAAGAGATGTTCTGGTCATGGGTGGGAAGTCGAGGATGCTGTTTCATGGCATTAAAAATATAAAATTGAATGTGGCACCCTCGACAGTTATTAATGTCACACACATGAGACCGGGACGATTGAACTTGACCTTTAGGAGATAGTAGTGTTGTATTTTCTTTAAGCATATGTAACAAAAACCACGACGTAAACAATGAATGAATGAAATAAGATGTAAATTATCTTTTTGACTCTCATCGTGTTATCAAGTACTTATTAAAGTTTGTGAATAGGTTGTGGAATCAGGACGGAAGGTGCCCTAAGTATACTCACAAAGGCAGAGGCCGGTGAAAGCGGCACTATCCTCACAGGTATAAAACCGAGTTGAGAATGGTTAAATACCTTAACTAGTACCGGGAATAAGTGGGAAGTAACATGTGAGATATATTACCTCAGGTACCTTTCCGGTCAATGGAGTGGCAACATCAGTTCTATTTGACTTCGGAGGCTCACACACCTTTGTTTCTCCTTCACTTGCGGGGAAGTTGGGGCTAGACTTTAGAGTTACCAGAGTTCATAATGACACTCCCATCTAAGGAGAAGATCAGATGTACTCATTGTTATCGAGGAACCACCTTCCGAATAAGGGATGAAGACTTTCCTATCAACCTGGTCGAGTTCAAAGGCTTGGGATTCGATTTTATAGTGGAGATGAACTGGTTGGGGCGGCACAAGGGCTGCATTCTGTGGGCCGAGCATCGACTATTGCTCAGGATTCCTTCGGTAGTGACCGTGTCGTACCTCCAGAGCCCCAGAAAGCCTTCGATCAAGGTGATATCTGCAATGTCCATGTTCAGAGAGATCAGAAAGCAGAACGAAGTGTATTTGTGCTATGTTTAGGACTTCGAGCGAGATCCTGAGTTCATTCTAGACGTGTCGGTGGTGTCAGAGTTTCCCAACCTCTTTCATAGGGAGCTTCTCCGTATGCCACTAGCACGAGAGGTAGAGTTCATCATCGAATTACTACCAGGTACAGGCCTAATTGCTCAGGCACCGTACCGCATGGCACCAGATGAAATGAGTGAGCTAAAGGAGTAGTTGAGAGATCTACTTGAGAAGGGATTTATATGACCTAGTGTATCACCTTAGGGTGCACCGGTACTCTTCATGAAGAAGAAGGACATCAACCTTCGATTGTGCATTAACTACAGAGAGTTGAATGTAGTCTTAGTGAAGAACAAGTATCCACTACCGCGCATTGATGACTTGTTCGATCAGTTGAAGGGAGCATCAGTGTTCTCCAAGATTGATATGAGGTCAAGGTACCACCAGATACCAATCAGGGAGCAGGATATAGAGAAGACGACATTCCGGACGAGATATGGCCACTACGAGTTTACAGTGATGCCGTTCAGTTTGTCGAATACTCTAGTAGTTTTTATGGACTTGATGAACCGTTTGTTCAGGGAGCAGCTGGACAAGTCAGTAGTAGTCTTCATCGATGACATATTGATATACTCAAAGTTGAGGGAGCCACCTCAGACGAGTTATTGACACATTGAAGGAGAACCAGCTATATGCTAAGTTCTCCAAGTGCGAGTTCTGGTTTAATCAAGTCTTCTTTCTTGGTCATGTCATCTCAATTGTTGGGATCTTTGTGTATAAAACTATATTATAACATTTGGATAAGTTATAAAAGGACTTGAATGTGCAAAGGATTTAACAAAAAGGGTTAAAATACAATTTTTGAAAACTTTAGGGTAAAAACATAATATGGCCGAGAGTGTACTGTTTAAAATGGTCCATAATGACCTAGATATGTATATAAGTTTCTATTATAATTTTTGGTTAAGTTAAGGCTTAGGTATTAAAATGACAAGTTTATAAAGTTTTATGGTTAAAATGTAATTT
This sequence comes from Limonium bicolor, assembly GCA_023374045.1. NCBI lineage: Eukaryota > Viridiplantae > Streptophyta > Magnoliopsida > Caryophyllales > Plumbaginaceae > Limonium > Limonium bicolor. The sequence continues at coordinate 110,038,224 of CM041777.1, read as the reverse complement.
ATAAAAATAATGGGGTATAAACTGTCAAAGCCAAAACCTATAGTGGTTTATATGTATTTTTATGCATTTTAAGCTTATGTTGAAGTTTATATAACAACCACTTGTTTAAGCTTGTATTTTATAAGGTTTTTGTAACATAAAATGCTATAAAAGCATAATTTATATAAGTTAGTGCCATGCCCAAACATTTATGGGCTATTTAGTGAATTAAATCATTTTGATGACTTTGAAAAAATATCTAAGTGGTTGGAAAGTGCTTGCTAATTTTAAGTGCAAGAAGTGACCTTAAAATGGATTATAAAATTTATATAATCATTTAATAAAACTTTAGACTATAAAAAGGTGATGTTTTTTTCTTACACATTTTGGTTGACTGGTAACATGAATAAATTAAATATAAGTTTTGGACTATAAATGAGCCGAAAGTGTTGGATTGGTTTGGTTGAAATGAGAAAATATAAGTTTAAGGAACTTTACGGTCAGATTGTAAATTCTAGAAAAATCTAATGGCCAAATCGTAAATATTATAAAATCTGGCTACATAAGAGGGATAGAAGTTAAATATGGTATGGGTCAAGTGTGACCAAGTTAGAGTGAAAATATTGAAACTTAGGATTAAATGTGAATATAACATAAATGCAAAGATTATAAAATTTTGGGGTGAATTTGTAATTAAAGGGAAATTTAAACAAGGCCTAATTACATGAGGGTCTGTTCTGTAAATTCATAAATTGAAGGTAAGTTGGAATTAAATAAATAAAGAGTTAAAAAACTATAGATTATTAAAATAAGGATTATAAAAAATGGTAAAGTAGTAAAAAATTATGGGGGTCAAAATGTAATTTTTGAAAAATATGAGTATAGGGCAAAAGTTTAGTGGGGTCTGTGGGTAATTACTGAAAATATAGGTAGGGAATTGGAGTTTACTAAAGTAAGGAATAAAACTATTACAATATTATTGCAATTAGTGGTAAATTGTAAAGTATGAAAATAAGTGTGGTCATAATGTGATTACCGAAAATAAAGGGGATGGAATCTGAATTAAAACAGTATAGGGTCTGTTTGAATAATTGAGGGTAGTTAGTAAGTGGAATTTGGTTATAAATAGGTAAGGTATGAAAACTATAGGTTATAATAGTTAAGGAATTAAATTGTAAACAATTATTATTGGGGTATATTGTAATAAACAAAAGTTTGGAAATGGTAGCGCTATGCGTGACACAATTAAGGATTAAAAAGAACATAGCAAAGTTATTATGTCATTAAGGGAAATGAAAACATTAATATACATGTTGTAAGTATATGCATGTATATAAGGATATATAATAAATATAAGGAGTACATTGTATAATGAAAAATAATAGAATATATGGTGGTATGGGCATTATAAAAGCCTACAATTATATATACACAAATATGTGCATATAATACATGAACAAAGCTAATATGCTACATATGACAAAGATTATAATAGCTACGATGATAACAGATTATTGTAGAGAATATTATATATATATTATACAATTGTTATCATCGATATATATTATATTATTATATAGTAATATATATAGATATATATATATATATATATATATATAACTGGTTGAAAATGCGAAAAGAAATCTATGGAGAAGTATTCTTATGATATAAGATTATAATTCATAAGATTTAGGGATTAAGGTACATAAAGTAATACCTTAAGGATAACTTAGTCATGAATTAAATGAGTTAATAAAGATTAAGAGATAATCTTATAAATCTCATGAAATAACAAAAACAAAACACTTAAACATTTCATAAATACGATTAAATATGATACGAGAGTAATTAGTGAATTAACACACTCGATTAATTGAATTATAGGAGTGTGATAGACGGGACAACGGCTGAGGTTAGGCGAGTGTTGTCTTGAACGTATGGATTCTTCCAGTCTGTTTGCTACCGAGTTACATCGGCTTGTGTGATATTTGTTGTATATGATAATGATCAAGATAATTGCATGTAAAATGTTGTATGTGTATTCGTATTATTGTTCATGTTCGACTAGACACTATATGTTATGAAATGCTAACTATATCTTAGAGTATGAATAAATCACACATACGGTATATGCGATAAAAGAGGATTACAAGTTTACGTATTCACGTAATGAGAACTTGTACACAAGTTTCTTACTAACTTCCCTTAAATAAATTGTCGACATCCGAAATGTGATGTTCGAACTTATCACCTTAGAAGTAGGATGATTGTTCCATTAAGACTTCTAACACGATCGAGATAACGGGGAAGCGGGGAGCCCAGGAATCCTGACCATGCATGCTGAGTTTAGGAGGTCGAATCTGCATCAGATCGTCTTCCAATTATAAATATACGTCATGACGGTGGTTGTGGGGGAAGTTTTATACTCATCCACTGGGTTTATATATACCCAATTAAATGTACGTCTTTCATTGACGGTGGTTGTAGGGGACGTTGTATACTAGCCCACTGGGTTTAAATGTACCTGATTAAATGTATGTCTCTTTTTAATGGTGGCTAAGGGAGTTTACTTTACTCCCTTCAGGTTCAAACGTACCCGATTATTTATACAATATGAGAGTCTTAACCTCGTCTAAAGGATTTTTCATACCTGACTCGTCATACGTCACAACGACTGTGGTTCATTAGAGTTTCGTTACTCTTCTAACAAGGTTTAAACATACCTGAGATAAGTTAAGTTACTGACTAAGGAAGTGGCAATCCCATTGTGTGGATTGTCCACAATAAGTAAAGTTAAGGTCTATAATGAGATTCTAGTATAATCTCAAGGCCTAGGAAAGAACAGAACACTGACTCGATATACTGACTTCTTGTTTTTGTTGGGTTATGTTATTGTGTTTGAGTGGAGGTTTGCATTATATGCTGCATGTTGCGTGTTTACAACTTTTATTTGGTTGTAAAAATTAACCGCATGTTAACAACCAAGTAGTTGTGTGTGACCGGTAGCTTGTGGGCTGCACAATTTCATACCAGTAGTTATGTTGAGCTCGTTTGGCCTACCATTTTTTGGGTACTTGATGGAGATTTGACCCGACCGAGTGTAGGTGGGGTAGACTTTTGGACCGAGTGTACTTTTGTTTTTGATATTACCTCGGTTAGAACTTATACATTCATGTGTATTGCTTTAAGTTAGAATGAACTTGTATTTTGGAACTACTAGTAGAACTCGGTATGTATAAGTAATTGTTGGAGTTTAAGTTGGTTAAGTATTCAGTCATTCAGACTATTACATTGGAGTTAGTAAGGCTTAGTTAGTCACGTGGGTAACTAACTGAACCCGGGAGTTTAGTTTATTTTTTGCTGTGATTTCATTTGAGTGGGCATTGTTAATTACCGTTAACTGTGAATTACGAGTTGAGGTGTTACAGAGAGGGTGAATAAAAGGGGTTGAGAGATGGAGGTTGCAAGAGATGGGGTTCAAAGGGCAAAGTGCATCTTCAAATATGAGATGAAGAGTGAGGGCAAAGTTTCGGTCGAGAACCTTAAGATGAGAGAGACGTGTGGGTTTCTCGTGCAAGAGGAGGGTTAGGTGGAGCTCAAGGTTCAAAGATAGGAGAAGGATGTTGTAGAGATCAAGAAGTTCTAGGAAGCATTGGAGGCATCGCTCATAGTCACCGTCGTGTAACCGATAGAGTCGTCCGTGTAATAGGTCACTAAGACAAAGGTTTAGCGCGAGGAAATCAGAGCCTAGTGCAATAAGTGAGCGCGTCATGGAAGATGGTAATGTTGTATTGTTTTTAAACAATATCAGTAAAGGTTTGGCAAGAAAGGACATCACTAAGCTGCTGAAAAATATTGGGGGGATATTGAAATTTTCATACCCCAAAGGACTCGATCAGTAACCCCATAACTTTTGTGTTGGTCAGGTTTGCAGATGTTGTCCAGGTGATGTTACGGTTAAGGGGGGGAGGTCCATGAATCCTATTTCATGGGCCACAAGTTTTTTGCTAGAAGAGCTAAGTACGTGTGTAGGCGTTTCAAGAATGCAAGTGTACAGGACCAGAAGTACAAGAAAAGTCATTTGGGATAATATAAGATGATCTAACTGCGGTCCGTGAAATTTGCAAGTTAGCAGGTTTTGGCGGAGGTGATGAAGCTAAGTAGAGCCCAATCCCTGCTTAGAGTCTGCTTCAAATAGCTCTATAAAGCTTGTGATAAAGATGTTGTCTTTGATCTTTATCGCTGATGTTGAAATTCTTTTAAGTGCGAGAAGTGTAAACATCCATATTGAGCAAGTTGAGAAAGGGGGGATTTCAAGGAAGGCCTTGGTTCTGTGTAGTGGTTCGTAACAACATTCCTAGCCATGGTGGCATAACTCAAGAAGAGTTTGTTAGTCTTGAGAACAGTGAATGATGGGGCAAATGTTATGCATCGATAGGCAAACCTGAATTAGGAAACTATGTGCCAGTGCATTTTGGGACTCAAAACCTGGTTAGCGCCCTTTTGTGTTTTACCTAATATGGTGTGATGGGCCTTGTTTGGACAGGTCATCCCCCCATTTGGGTATGAGCCAATGGGATATGGTTCTTATTGGTACGGGTCAGTGCATTCTCGAGGCGGGGCTGATTCAGCGCCTAGCTACCAAGCTAGATATAGCAATAACTACGCGTTTCACATGCATGGTGTCAATGGCCCGGTGTTGCTTAATCAACATTTGAAGGTAGATTCTGGAAGGCCAAGCAACCAAAAACCAATCTTCATTTGAGACCCAAATGCTAGGAATTTGGGGGGTCGAGACTTATTAGTGGAAGAGATCATGAGCCACGAATATATTTCACAAGGTAGTTCGGGTCTTTGAGCATAAAGATAGATTTGAAGATTTTATTGACTTAGTTGATATCGGTACTCATTTGGGAAAGGAAGAGTCTTCTATTTTGGTAAAAGAAAACACCCAAGGAGATCATGATCTGTAGGATTTGAAGGACGGGGAGGCGATTAGGAATCTTTTAGATTATCCTGGCGTAGTAGTTTTTGGTCTAAAGACTCCCATGAGGAGAAAGATTGTAAGCTTTTTGAAAAAGATGGGGAGTTGAGAATGTGCAAGAAGCATCAAGATATGCTCAAAAGTTTATAGTGGAGAGCTCAGTCATTGCTGAAAGAGAATCAAAGGATGATTATGTGCAAGAAGAGTCTAGACAAACCTTTAAAACTCGTAAAAGAGCTTGGATGCACCATCTTTGATGAGAGGCGGGCACTTAGAAATCTTAGAGAGATCATTCGTAATTCTAGAAAGAGTGCACTCGAGATTGTCCCACCACGAGGAAGAACAAGTTAGATAGCACCTTGGGACTGAAAAAGTCATCATCCAAAGCAAGCCTTCGGAAGGACCATGGTAGCAAGATTAACTATATGGGTTTTAAAAAACTCTCTCACTCTAAGTTAATAGCTTGTAAGGGTATTAGAAAGAGATAGATCTTACTAGTGAGGTTCCTAACTTAGATTGGGGTGGCAAGAACTATGCAAGGGTGTTTAAGTTTGGTGTGCTTATGTAAGTCACAACTTTTGTTGTCCTTCTCCACAACTGCGGAGTTTTTTGGCCTAATGCCTTGAATTATCAAAAATGAAGCCCCTAGAAACATATAAGAGGTTTTCTCCTTGTACTGCTCGAGAATGGATATTAGTGCCCTAGAATCGCACTATGAGACTACTAGAAGAGAAAAAGGGAACTTGATTATTAAAATATTTTAAGAAAGGCTTACTTTTATAAGTATGTTATAATTTGTAATTCGTAAGACTTATAATTACAAAATCATACGAGCCTTACTTATTCATGATATTCATTTGTGTAAGCTTAAAATATAAATAAACTAGATTTGTGTTCACATTAATATGTTAAGACTCAATAGTTTAAAAATAAAATATAATCAAATCGACAATAATAACCCGACACAAACTGAAGCCTCCTAAGCTGAAATCCATGCTTGGACCAAGATTTTTTCCGAAACAACAATTTGTCATTACTTAAACATTCAACATGTGCAAAATACAACCGAGAATCTTTGAACACCATACCCCTTACAAATTGGCCTCCCTATGGATATTGGCCATCATATGAGCATAACTTTTTTTTTGCTCTAGGAACATAGGTTCAATAGACACTGTGGAAAATAGAAGAAAACCCCATAATGTCCTATATAATAGTTTTTACCTCAATTTGGACATCACCTTAACCATTCAAAAAGTTAATGTTGGAATTACAATCTGACCAAATCAGTACCAAAGTCGCTCTTAGCTGGGACGCCATTTCCATACCAAATTGGATCGCCTTTGCTTCAACAAGAGCTGGTGACCAAGATTGTATTCCACAGTCCACTCCCACTTCCAAGACTTCACATGAAGGTTGTTTGCTATAGCCTCGACATCATAACCATAATTGCCTACACTACCATCGACATATACCCGAACAACATCAAAGTGCACCACCTACTGCATTTCTTTACCCTAAAAAAGGTTGACATCCACAGCAAGGGCCGTGGTGATGAAGCTCTGCACTTGGTCTAGGCCTTGGTTGAAAGTTACAGCCATTCAATTATGATGCTGGCATTATGCGAACCAGAGTTTCCATAGGAAAATGACATGTTTCCCCACATTAGATGATAAAATCAACACTTGAATTAGGATTGCTCAAGAATAACTACAAGCAATCCGCCTCTCCAACGTGGAAGGCTTGAGAAAATCAGAATCGAAGATGAACCCTAATGGCTCTAAGCTACTCGGGACGAAGCAAAGCAAAAGCTATTGTAGTACACTACCTAAAGACAAGACTAAAATAAATATAGACAATAGCGAACCCAAACGCTCCAGACTCTACGGGCCAAACAGACTCGAACACATAGCAGGCCCACTAGCCCAAACCAAAGGACTGAGACAAATGGACTTAATATACTAACACGCCCCCACAAACCTTAGAAGGAATCAACTTCTAAGGTTTGCAAAACAGACACAGCAAACAAACCAACGAACATACAGACAAATCAAAGCTTCAAACCCATCTTCTTCATCTGTAAGGGGTATGCACGCCCAGGCAGCAATTTCGTCAAAACATCAGCTAATTGATCTCGTGTACTCACGAACTCCACTTGCATCATTCCCTCTTGTAACTTCTGGCGCACAAAGTGGATGTCAAGCTCTATATGCTTGGTTCTCTCATGCAGCACAAGGTTTCTTGCGATATAGATGGCTGCCTGACTGTCTGACTAGAACAGGCAGGATGTCATGAACTCCCAGCTCATTCAAAAGTCGAGTAACCCAACTGAGCTCAGTCGTCACATTTCTCATGGCTCTGTACTCTGCCTCTGCAGATGACAGAGCCACCGTTGTTTGCTTCTTACATTTCCATGATAATGGGCATCCTCCTAACTGAATAAAGTAGCCACTAATAGATCTTCTGGTGTTTGGACATCCTGCTCAGTCAGAGTCACAAAACGCAGTCATAGAAAAGTCATTTCTGTTATTAAAGAACAAAGCATAGGACAGAGTGCCCTTTATATAACCCAAAGTGTGAACAGCAGCTTTATAATGCAAATCAGTAGGTGAACTAAGGAACTGGCTCAGCACTTGAACAGTAAAATTAAGGTCAGGCCTGCTATGCACCAAGTAGCTAATTTTACCAACCAATCTCCTATACATACCAGGGTCATCCAGAGGCTTCCCTTTATCTCTAAGTAAATTTTCACTGGTATCTAATGGACCAGCAACCTTTGTACTGTCTAGACAATCGAATTCCCTTAAAAGATCCTCACTGTATTTCCTTTGTGTCAAAACAACTCCTTCTGTGGTATGGAGAAACTCCATCCCCAGAAAGAAACCTAGCCTACCCAAATCCTTGATCTTGAACTGCTCATTCAGGTTCTTTTTGACAGATGCTATCAAATCTAAGTCATTCCCAGTCACCAATATGTCATCAACATAAACAACTAAATAACAAGACATATTATTTCTCAAGCTAGTAAACAGCGAATAGTCATTAAGAGATTGAATAAATCCAAGAGATTTAAGAAGGACACTTAGCCTGTAATGCCACTGTCTTGAGGCCTGTTTAAGGCCATACAGAGATCGTTTCAGTTTGCAAACCTTACCAGAAAATTCTTCCTTATGACCTTGGGGAATTTGCATATAAACCTCTTCTTCTAATTCCCCATGAAGGAAAGCATTGTTTATATCTAGCTGACTAATCAACCAGTTCCTCTTAGTGGCAATTATAATTAAAGCCTTAATGGTTGTAAACTTAACAACAGGAGAGAAGGTTTCTAAATAATCTATGCCATATCTCTGAGTGAATCCCTTGGCAACTAACCTAGCTTTAAATCTCTCTATGCCCCCATCAGCCTTATATTTTACCTTGTAAACCCACTTGCATTTTATTGGTTTAAAACCTTTTGGTAACTCAACTAAATCCCAAGTATGATTCTTGTCTAATGCCAAAAATTCATCATCCATAGCTCTCAGCCATCTTTTGTCTTTAACTGCCTCCTCATAGCTACTGGGTTCTATGATCTCACTCAGGGTGGTAGAACAGAAACCATGTCTATGTTTCCCCATCAGAACAATCCCTAAAGTCTGGGACAAATTTCTGCTATCAATGATGCTATCTTCCTCATACAATATACATGAATCAGAATCACACTTTGAAGCAGCAGTATTAACAAGACCGGTTGTAGCTATTCTATCATTCAAAATCTGAGTGAAGTAATCATGAGAGGAGTGTAAAGTAGGCTTATCTTTTTGCAGGCTTGTTGTACCGACAATATAATCCTTGAGATATGCTGGTGGGTTTCTAGTTCTGTCCGATCTTCTCACACTTGATTCTCCTTCATCTGAGGGTAGAATAGGAACAGATCCTTCTCCAGCTTCTTGCTCAGTGTTAAAATCTGGTGGTAACTCATGAGTTTCATCTTCTGTGAGGCTGGAAGGTGGAGGTTCCTCTTCAGTTTCTTCCTGCCTGTTGTTCCCATGGGCAAGAATATATTCTCCTTGCTGTCTTTCATTAGTATCAATCACGTTAGTATCAACAACAGTAAATATATCATTTTCAGACAGCCCTGTTTCTTTATGTGGATCAGGAATATTCATTCCTGTATCTGCAGGAATGTAATCTACAGAGGTATTTATTCCTGCTTTGAAGGGGAAAATCAGTTCATAAAATATGACATCTCTGTTGTAAATGACTTTTCCATTGTCCATATCATAAAGCTTAAAACCTTTCTTGTTTAAACCATATCCAAGGAAAACACATTTTAAAGATTTAGGAGAAAACTTATCATGCTGTTCTTTATTAATATTGGCGAAACAGAGACATCCAAAGGTTCTGAGATCAGAATAGTTAGGTCTAGTATTGTAGATTATTTCAAATGGAGTTCTGTTTTCTATACTGGATAGAGGCATTCTGTTTATGAGATATGTGGCTGTGAGGATGCTTTCCCCCCAAAATTTCATAGGAAGGGATGAGTGAAACATGAGGGCTCTAGCGGTATCTAAGATATGTCTATGCTTCCTTTCTGCTACGCCATTTTGTTAGGGTGTGTAAGAGCAGGTGGTCTGGTGTTTTATGCCTTTGGCCTTAAAGTATTCACTACCTAACTTCCCACTTCCCAACTCATAGGCGTTATCAGATCTAATGCACTTAACCTTTTTCTCAAATTGTTTTTCTACCATATTAATGAAATTAATGAGAAGGTTAAGGGAATCAGATTTGTGACTGCATAAGTGTGTCCAAGTAACACGGCTCTTGTCATCTACAATGGTGAGAAAGTAGGAATAACCATCATGAGTTTTCTGTTTGTATGGGCCCCAAAGATCCACATGCAACAAATCAAACAAATCATTGCTTTTTATTGAACTAGAGGGAAAACTCAATCTATGACTTTTAGCCTTGCTACAAGGTTCACAGACAAAAGGTTTATGCAGAGACTTCTCTTTAACTAGCCCTATTCTCAAAAGTTTTTCCCTTGGGACATGCCCAAGTCTACAATGCCACATGCTCACAGAAATCTTACTATGTGCTTCTAACTCAGAAACAGATTGCCTTTCAGCCTCACAACTGGCTGAAATTCTAAGTTTCTTATCACATTCTTTATCTAAAACATATAGACCTCCCCGAACCTGACCAATTTCAACCTTCACCTTCTTCCTGTTATCATAGGCCTGGTAGATGCAGCAAGTAGGAATAAAGTTTAACTCAGCATTGGAATCAGCAGACAATTTACTCACAGAGATAAGACCGAATTAAAATTGGGGACAAACAAAACATTCTTCAGAATAATCAGATTGTTTATCTTAACACTCCCTAATATTCTAACCAATTGAGGGTGCCCATCGGGCATGCCAACAGTATGAGGTTTGTCAAGAAAAGATAAATCAGAAAAGAAGGACAGATTGCCGCACATATGATCAGAGGCACCACTGTCTATTATCCAATCTGTTTGATGATAATTAGCATTAAGGTTTTCTGAAGCATTCAAGATTCTATAAATGTTAAAAGTCCAGGCAGTTAACTTGGGCGACAGAAGTTTACCAACGAATCCGCAGTTGGATTCGGATGATGCCTTTGACTCCTTGCTGTTGGATTGTGACTTGCTGATGTATTAGCAGCTGGGTCACTTGCTCCGCAGAAAGGGTTCCATTGAAGGGGTCTTTGGCACCTTCCTCTCTTGGTTCTGTCTTGGTAATGGTGTTGTTGGCCTGGGGTCTTTTCTCTCTCGTGTTCCGCCATCCGGGTGGGAACCCGTGCTTCTGAAAGCACCTCTCCTCTGTGTGACCAATCTTGTTACAGTGGGAACACTGAGGAGCGGCGCGCTTGTTGGTGTAACTTTGGCCGCGACCAACATTTCTTCTCCCTCCTTGAGTAACTGAGAAGGCGATGGCGCTTCGAGGTCTAGGGTTGGGGTGGCTGTGATATTCTTCTGCCTCTCTTGCTGTATTAATATGGAGAAGGCTTGTTGTATGGTCGGGATAGGCGATATCATCAGGATGTTTTCTCTAGCGGAGTTGTATTTGTCGTGAAGCCCCATCAGAAATTTAATCAGGCGCTGATTCTTGATGTATCCGCTTAGGGCTCCTTCACTCACGCAAGGGCAATCCGGCAGAGACGTCGTTGCATCAAATTCGTCCCATAGACCTCTCAGCTTGGCGAAATACTCACCGATAGATTCGTTGCCTTGGACAGTGTCAGCGAGTCTCCTTTCCAAATCGTACAACCTTGTAGCATCGACCTGGTCGTAGCGTTCACACAAATCTTCCCAAATCTTTGCTGCGGTGGAACGAAAAGTACAGAGTCGGAGACTCGCTTTTCCAAGCTCATCAAGATCCAGCTCCTTATCATGCTGTCACAGCAGCGCCACGCCTCAGCCCTAACGTTGCAGTCAGTCGGTTTCTCCAGGGACCCAGTGACGAATCCAAGTTTATTCTTGGATCCTAGGGCAATTTCAACTTGCGCCTTCCATTTCGAGAACCCTGGGCCACCGTCATACTTGGCGCGAGAGAGAGACCAGGGTGATCCGAACTAGACAATAAAGGGGATCTCCCACTGGAATTTGCACGGCCCTGTTATTTCCAGTATTCTGACCTTCTCCCTTCTTCTCGTTGTCTCCAACCGGCGGATCTACTATCCCGGTGACCTCCCCGACATTGATGAAGATTGAATTGCGGAAAGTACTGAAGAGGAACTAGAACCTAGAGAGGAAAGAACAAGAGGGAATAACAAAAATCGGAGAAGTAGGGAGAAAAAGATGACGGGAACCAGAAGACAAGAAATCGAGAGAAATATCAACGAAGAAGAAAACAAGAGCGCGATCTCAAGATCGTTGCTCTGATACCATGATAAAATCAACACTTGAATTAGGATTGCTCAAGAATAACTACAAGCAATCCGCCTCTCCAACGTGGAAGGCTTGAGAAAATCAGAATCGAAGATGAACCCTAATGGCTCTAAGCTACTCGGGACGAAGCAAAGCAAAAGCTACGTAGTACACTACCTAAAGACAAGACTAAAATAAATATAGACAACAGCGAACCCAAACGCTACAGACTCTACGGGCCAAACAGACTCGAACACATAGCAGGCCCACTAGCCCAAACCAAAGGACTGAGACAAATGAACTTAATATACTAACATTAGAGTGCAATGACAATATGCACGACTTGAGCACCCAATCTCAAAAGGCGTCATTTGAGGCAGCAATACTTGGCCTGTCGACTCCTTCGACAGACCACCACGCCTTCATGGTTGGGCAGTGGACAAAAACGTGATTTATGGTCTCTTGACCTCCGCAATATGCGTAATGTTCCTTATTATCTAGCCGACATCAATAAGGAATGAAAGCTTTGTATGGTAATATACCATGCATTAGCTTCCCAACAAATAACTTGACTCGTTGGGGAAGAGCGCATTTACCCATTTTTTCATGACACAACCAATCTGGATCTGAGTAGAGGAGGAACATCCACTACTCGAGTGGATAGTGTAGTTAAGATGGTAAACTGATTGATAGTAAACGACTTTGATTTCATTTCACCCCAACATCAGATGTCTTCCCTTGATACCTAAATTAGGATTGTATTTAGAATTAATTAACTCAGCATCATCTGGAGGGAGCCAATCATGAACATGTGCCTCATCCCAGCTTTGTGCATTAGGATTGATCAACCAAGACACCCGATCTGCTATCTTTGAAAATTTTGGGATCAATCATTGCCATGGTCTACCATCCTTCTTTGATAGAAGCCATATATATGAGAGTTATATAGTTTCCCCATTACCTACAACACGTCGAGCCCCAAGGCTTACAAGGTCAAGGGAGCCCCACAACGAACACCAAATGGGGCTTGGTCAACGATGGAGTTGCACATTGAGAAGATGACTACCATGAAAGTATCATGCCTTCAAAACACGGGACACTAGAATGCCCGGTTTCCGCAAAATCCTCCAACATTAAGGAGTAAAAAAACATCATTAAAGCCATACTTTTACAAATCGTTTCCCAGGCACACCAACGAATGCCCTTTTGAGCCAAGGAACTTGGCCACCAATATTGTCGAATGATTCCTTGAATCTCAGTGATCAAGGAATCCGGGAGTCGAATAACACTCATAATATAAAAGGGTATAGCTTGTAGAATCGATTTGATCAATACGACATGACCCACTTGTGAGACTAGTCGATCCCAACAGTAGACATGTTGATACTCCCAGTCTTAATATACCTCAAAACTTGGCTGCGGTGCCTACCCACCAAACGTGGGAACCCCAAGTATAACCCAAAATCTACCACCTTCTGAACTCCAAGGCGTGAAGAGATACTATGTTGTGTGGTTGTAGAGACCTCTCTTGAGAACATTAGTTCCAACTTTGCTATATTTACACTTTGCCCCGAGGCCGCTCTAAAATCCTTTATTAGATTCATTATTTTGAGGGCATTTGATTGAGTTGCCCAACCATAGATCACACATTCGTCTACGAAAAAAAGGCTAGTGATGTTCATGCCCATCCCTTTAAACGGTAATCATTGGATAAAACCAGAAGTGGCAGCCACTTTCAAGCTAGAAGATAGAGCTTCCATACACCAGACGAAGTGAAAGGGCAACAAGGGATCACCTTGTCTAAACCCTCTGTGCGGTCTGAACACTCTTTTCAGATATCCATTAACAAGCACCGTAGACGTGACAGTTGTAATACACTCCTGGACCACTTTTAGCCATTTCTCATGAAAGCACATGCTCCTTAGAATCCCTGAACAAACGACCATTCCTTACGATCGAAAGCTTTAGCCATTTCAACTTTGAAAGCAATGTTTTCCCTTTGCAAAGTTGGACCAAAATTAAACCAAAAGAGCATGACAAGTTAGCCCGACGATAGCCAAGCAAGTTCAACCATTGCCACACAAGTCCAAACATGCGACTAAGACTAATCCAATCTTTGATCAATTTATTTCTATCTTTTTACTTGAGATCAAGACTTGTGGAGGTAGAGCTGCACAATACCTCATATCATATCAGTGATGACTTTCAATATTTGACACTGTATGCATTCAACATTACTAAAGTAATTGTGTTAATAAACAACTTTACTCAATTTATCTAACAACTTAATAACCTAATTGCATATTTACAACAGTAATATTTTTATTGGTTTCCAAAATCAATTTCAACATTTAACATCTAATAGTTCCTACCTGAAAACAAAAACATCTAATAGTTCCGTATTTAAACTGCATATATCCAAACACCATATTCTTTTTTCACTGTACAATTAAAAGTTCATAATGTGAACCATTAAACTCGAACAACCGATAAATAATGTTGGACAACTAAATATCAACATACCCATTACTTTTTTTTTTTTTTTTGACACAGGCCCGTTGCTTAGCTACTATTTTTGTTTTAAAATTGACGAGAACTTTGTTTATAAAACGTGATTTCTAAACAAGCACCAAATTTCAATAAAGGACGACCGAAAGAAATAAGCACGAGGAAGATGATGATTTTTTTTTTGGAGTCAAAGGAAGATGATGAAAAATAAGAAAAGTGAAGTCCATGGAATAGCAATCGGGATTCAAATTCCAAGTGCAGTTTCACTTTTTTTTTTTTCTTATTCCTTGAAAATAAAAGCATTTTCTGGTCGACATTTTCAGGTCGACATAGGGATGCGTAAGCTTCCAGATGCCAGGTAATCCTTTCACCAGATCCTCGCAAGCAGCCTTTCCCCACCTCCCCAGTCCCTACCACCTCCTTAAGCCCTCCCATCGCTTCTTTTCGTTCGGCCGGTCTATCCCTCTGCGCCACCTCTGGGCAGAGAAGAAAAATCATCAATGGCTATAATCGGAGGGTTATTGTGCAAATGCAGCGAGAGGAGGAACAGCTGTCCCTCCTGGAAGGGATTGACGTGCTTAGAGAGCTATCACAGCAGAAGAAACCGGGTCAGCAAAAGCAGAAACCTAAGAAACGTTTCGATGGTTCCCCTCTTTAAAAACTCTTCCCCGAGATGGAGATCTCTTGTGGGTAAGACCAGTCGCGTTTTCAGGTCAGGGTAAATCCGATTTCTGCTTATCACTATTCTGAATGAAACTGGTAGACTGTCTCGCCGTCGACATCCGATGAAACTGATGGACTGTAATCCAATTAGGCTTGGTTTATACTTTCCTATTTTCTTCCAATTATCACTTAGAAATGCACTGAACCAATAATGAGTGGGCAATTACACGCGATACCTTAGTTTTCGTACAAGTGGATAAGCTGAACTGCTGCTGTTTGTGTTGTTGAAGCATTGATCTATAGATCTCCGCCAAAAGTAAAAGAAATTCAGTACATCTCGAATTAACACAACTGGTAGTGAAAGGTGATGGTTTAGAAGGATTTTGAGATGGAAAGATGTGTTAAATATGCAACGCTGAAAACTCAAAGTTTTACTTTTCCAGAATGCACAGTGACGGATTGTGTGTATCTACTTATGTTACTAAGGAGGAAAAAGAAGTTCAATTTTTTTTTCAGCAACTGCTTACTGTTTCCACTGTCATTATTGATGAATGTATGTAGTCTTATTGTTATGCTAAGCATGTATGTGAGCTAATTTTAACCTTCACTCGTTGAACAAAACAAAGATGAGTTATGATTTGCATTTCCACATGGATCCAACTCATATGGAACACATGCTTCTGGTTGAAGGAACGTGGTATTTGGATTCCTTTCCTGCCGTTTGTTTTATCAGTTATCCTATTTTTAGGAAAGAGAAAGGGAATGGATTACCCCAAAACCCTCTATTTTGATTCCCCATCCCTTACTAGGAATGAGATTCCCTTTCTCCATTACACGTTGACGCGACATATGTCCATTGACCGATGATTAATGACCATTCGGTGACCGGTGAAGTTGAGCTGCAATAAATGACCGACAGTCGGCAGCCGGCCGTTGACCGGCGGCTATTGACCGGTTATTTATTCCATTTCTCCCAGCTCAAACAAACAACTGGGGAAATCAAAGGAAATTATTTTCCATTCCTCCCACTCCCTATCCTGATTTCATTCTGTTTCCCCTGTTCAAAACAACGCCCCCCTAATGTTTTCTTCATAACAACATACACACTTATAAAGTAATTCAATTTTCACATGATGCCGTTTGGAACATATTTATGATCGACTTCATCAAACAACATGGTGAAGTTGGTGGCTTTAACTTTCCACAGTCACTGGCGTTGGTTTTCTATGAAAGATGATAAAGATTTATCCACTAGAAGTAAGACGGTTGATGAGGCTTTCTCTAACTGAAAACAACTGCAGTATCTGGCTATGAAACTATGGTGATATAGCTACCAAAATTCTGTCTAGTATGCTTGCTGTTCCATCATCATTATGGCCAGCAGCACATTGTGGTTGTTTAGCCTTCTAATGCATTGAACAAATATAAAAATCAGCTATATATGTTTCAAGTCCTTGCTGAATGCCTTCATTTGGCAGTGCTTCCTAATGTCAGGAGCTCGGATGATCTACTTCCTTTTCTATCCCATGTTAAAGCTGGAGATATTAGATGTACAAGAGAAATCCTTTCCTGAAAAGTTTTTCATTTTCTGTTGGCGAGGGCAAAACATCTACTGCAGATTAACATATCCTACCTTGTAGAGAAACATATATTGTAATCTACTATCATTTATATCTGATGCTGAATATGTTTATATGGCTTTTTGTTTGTTTGTGGTGTGTACTTCCATTGTATTTTAAGCACTGCTTATCACTTTACTTATTTTAGTTGGTTTCTGATTTATGAATATGTAAATAAGAAAATTTTCTTGCTTAAATGAGCCTTGTTTCATGGTATGATCCAAGAGAGATTTTAAGATCAATTATTTTGGAACCATTCACTGCTTATCACTTTACTTATTTTAGTTGGCTTCCATTTTATAAATATGAAAATGAGATAATTTCAATGCTGATATTAAATGAGCCTTGTTTTGCAGCATGGATTCAAGAGAGATATCAAGATCAATGATTTTGCAATCATCCAAGCAGAAAAGAGTTCCCGTCTTCGTGATGATGCCCTTTGATTCTATCAGAATTGACACTTCTGGGACTGCCAGGATAAAAAAGTATGGTGGTTCTCACCAATTTGCATTTGGTTTTTTGTTCCGTGTTCTTGTGTGATTTTTTGGTCAAGATGTCAATTTCAGTTAGTATTTGATAGGATCAAACCCTATCTTGATAAGTAACCCCACCGAAGTGGCCAAGTAACTCCACTGAAGTGACCACTATCCTCTCAAAGAGGCCAAAATACTTTCAATTTATCGATGATCCTACTTACAAACGCCCTCCTCTTATTTATATTAATGTACTTACCAAAATACTAGTTATATTCAAACTGTCAATAAATGCTAAACCCATTCCAATTCTACTAGAATACTAATTCTGTTCAAACTAACAATAAATGCTAATACTAATTCTATTCAAACTAACGATAAATGCTAAAAGCATCTAGCGACAATAAGTCAATAACTCCATGACCATAATACTGATTATATTCAAACTAACAATAAATGCTAACAGCAGCTAACGGTCAAAGACCCCAAGAACTTCATAAATTATAACTACACGGTCCTAGCATCACTCCCCCGCTGCACAGGAAAAAGCGATTTGTTAGGCGGAAGAAGGGTTGGCTTTTTTTTTTCCCGACAAGGTGATCCTCTACTCTCTCTTCTCTTCCAAAACCGGCAGCAGATGCACAACAGACGTTCTGCAACAGAAATCTGATCGGTGGTTGATCAATTAACAGAACTCGATTGGAGTAATTGGCGATTGAACCAGATGATGGTCTTGGAAATGCAGATCTTGAACTAAGGATGGGATTTTTCCTATTTCTTCCAAAATGATTATCAAGTGCATCTGACATCATCTTCCCTCTTTTTTTCTTTTTAATCAGTTTCTTCCTTTTTCTCCTCAATCGATTGAGCTTTCTTTGCCTCCATCTTTTTTCAATTTCCCTAACTCTTGCTGAATGAATTCTTGTCTCTTCTAGAACCCTTCGATCCAATTCCCTTCTCTTCCTCTTCACCTTCCGCCGCCTCTTGCATTTTCCTTGTATTCTCCTAATCGACACCACCAATTGCTCGGCAATTGAAGCCGATGATTCCTTTGATTCCGAATTCTCCACCAACGCCTTGATTTTTAGCTCCTCAGTCTTAAACACAACCTCTTCTTCCATGTCGATTGTTCCCCTCCAATGAACTTTGATTGTCTCCTCCGATTCTATCCAAACCCCTTTTTTCTGCGCAATCTCCACTCCACAAAAACAGTCGTATCTTGGTGTATCCCACACCCCGAATCCAAAGAATCATTCCTTTGAATATTCTTGAATTTCTCTATAAGCAAATTTTGTAAAAAAGATTGTCCATAAAGATTCCAAACTCATTAAAAAAAACGCTGCACCAACCATATACTTAGCAGCCGCCTGAAATCTATTGGCTTCGTCAATTCCACAGACGTTGAAATACCGGTCAGCCACGTGCAACCAACCTTTTGGATCAACACCGTCAAAGTTTGAAGGTTTCGAAATACCGCTCCCTTCATTCAACATGTTGCTGTTGTACGTGACTTCCATCAACGAAATTGTCACAACTTCGGGTTCCTTTAAGGTGATTGGAATTATCGGTGCAACCACCCCCGGTTCCTCTGTTTCCATCGCCATCGGATTTGAGTGAACGTACTTCAAATCAGAATCAGCATGGTTTGGATTCTGTTGATTACTCTTCTCCTCCAAGAATGAGCCATGACCAAATTTTGCGATCGTCTCTCCCAGCCTCCTCTCCACACGCTCAAGAAACTCAATTATCAACACCCTATTTTTCATTTTCTTTTTGAAAATTTCCACTACCCAAGAACGGGCTCTGATACCAATTGATAGGATCAAACCCTATCTTGCTAAGTTACTCATCCGAAGTGGCCAAGTAACTCCACCGAAGTGGCCAATATCCTCTCAAAGAGGCCAAAATACTTTCAATTTGTCGATGATCCTACTTACAAACCCCCTCCTCTTATTTATACTAATGTACTTACCAAAATACTAATTATATTCAAACTGACAATAAATGCTAAACTCATTCCAATTCTACTAGAATACCAATTCTATTCAAACTAACAATAAATGCTAATGCTAATTCTATTCAGACTAACGATAAATGCTAAAAGCATCTAACGACAATGACTCCATGACCATAATACTAATTATATTCAAACTAACAATAAATGCTAACAGCAGCTAACGGTCAAAGACCCCAAGAACTTCCTAAATAATAACTACACAGTCCTAACATTATTTCTTTCTTTCCCATTACCATACAGTAGTATGGAACTGGGAGATACATTGTGCTTAAATGAAAACAGAACCCTTTTGTTCTCTGCTTTGTCATGCCTGAGGTCTATAATGAGCCGTGACAGGGTATAGGTTCTTCTTTCTCTCCTAAGTTGGATTGTAATGTTGTATTTGAAGAATGTCTCTTATTAAAGTTACAATATATGTTACTTATGCTTGCTGATATGAAGAGTCTGTATTGCCCAGAACTAAGGCCTTGTCAGTTTCTCTAAAAGCACTGAAGTTGGCTGGAGTGCATGGAATTGCAGTTGAAGTGTGGTGGGGACTTGTGGAACATACTTATCCTTGTATTTATAACTGGTCCATATATGAAGAGCTTTTCAAATTGATAGCGGAGTCTGGACTGAAGTTACATGTTGCGTTGTCTTTCCATTCTAATATACACTTATCTCCTCAAGTGAAGGGATCTGTACGACTTCCATCATGGGTCCAAGAGGTTTGTTTCTTTTCGCGACTTATTTATATTTGCAATTTCCTTTTGGACTGTAGTCGTTTTGTACATGACACTACAATATTCGTTTTTTCTTTTGGTTCAGTTGGATAAAGGTCAAAAGATCATGAGCAACTTATCTAACAGAAGTTGGGAAAAACTAGATGGAGTCTTCGATTCTACATAAATGTTTTAAAAAACAAGTGCCTTTGCATATATGAGAATTTTAATTATGGCATGATTGGTTTTTCATGGATGAACGTAAAATGTATGGCAAAAATCATTATCTTGGATGCTCTTTTTTTATTATTATTTTCATTTTTTTCCCTTTGTATCAAATATATGCATTAAAGTGACTTTAAATCCAAAAAAGAATTACTCATGCATTTTCTGTAGCTCAGCAGGAACTATAATGACTGTTTTCTTCTCCAGATTGGTTCTCTCGATAGGGATATATACTACAAGGACCTAAGTGGTTATTCAAATGAGGACTATCTAACCCTTGGCATAGATCATGTCCCTGTACTTCATGGACGGACTGCCCTCCAATGCTATGAGGACTTCATTGGCAGTTTTTTGAACAAATTTGATTCCATCATGGGATCTGTAATCGAAGAAATTAGCGTTGGTCTAGGGCCAGGTGGGGAACTTAGGTAAAATCTCTTAGCCTTTATTTTTGTACCTTTAATGTGGACATCTTGAAAGACTTGCTCATTGCGTGTTTGTACTTAGATATCCTGCTCATCCTTATGGCGATGGTAGATGGCGGTTTCCAGGAATCGGCGAATTCCAATGCTATGACAAATACATGTGAGTTGTAGGTCTGTTGAAATGTATTATTCTAGTAAGAACATGATAAATACGGCGAAGACTTAAAGATGTGGCTCCTCTTCAGGTTGGAAGACTTGAGGGTGGCTGCTCATGAAGAAGGAAAACCTGAGTGGGGTATGAAGGGCCCCCAAAATGCTGGATGCTACAATAGTTTTCCAAATGGGTTACCATTCTTTCAAGATGGACAAGAAAGCTTCATCTCCGATATATGGTCGTTTCTTTCTCGTGAGTATATGTTCTAGAAAGCTTGTCTTATTAAACATTCAAGTATTTATTAACCATAATGGTTAATGGGCGTTATTTGGAGGAAAAATCTCTCTTACTTTATCCTATCAAGAGGGCAATTGACGCCTCTGATTTTCTTACCGTCCTGAAGTCATAACTGTTTGTGAGTACTTAACTCTAAAATCTTGTGTAGGAATGGTACAGTAGTAAGTTGATTCGACATGCAGATTCTGTTCTGGCGAAAGCAGCTGAGATGTTAAAAAAATATCATAAGGATGAACAGAGGTCTGTGCTCTTGGTTGCAAAAATAGGTCTAGTGTATTGGTGGTATCAGACATTTTCACCCGGCTGAACTCACTGCCGGTTATTACAATACCCTTCTACGAGACGGTTATGACTCCTTGGCTTCAGTGTTGCGTCACCACAATGCTGCTTTACATATATCGTAAGTTTCCCCATTAATTAACCCGATAATGGTATTTCCATGGAGGAAATGGCATGTTAGAATCATGACCAAGTGATAACACTTTGCCTGAACTTATAACTTGTGCAAAGTCATAGGATAAATCTCTTGTGCTTTATTTTTTTCTTCCTTTTTGCTGCTATAAGCTTCAATCTTTTATCCAGAGAATGATCTTTTAGTCTTTAGATGCAAGCTTATGAATTTATGGACAACCTTTTCTTTTGGTTTGACTCTAGTTCATGAATCTGGAACATATATGTCCTCTTTTGTACCTTCAGTTTTCTTCTTTTGATGGAAAAGATTTTTGGTTCTAGTTCATGACTTAGATTATATGCGTCCCAAATGTTCGATAACATCTAAGCTCTAGTTAGTACCTAATTCTGGCTTGTGGATAATAAAATCTTGATCTGCTATATTGACGCTGACAGCATAATCCATCCTCAGGTGCTTAGAAATGACAGACAGAGATACAAAACAGGCTTATCTTTGCAGTCCGGAAGGATTGTTACATCAGGTTAGGGAATTCCCCCATCCCTTTACTTGGACACTAATATAGTGCATGGCCAACGTTAGAATACTTATTTCATTGGACTGGTATATTAGTGGATGATTTGTCTCATATTGAACTGGTATATTAGCTGCGTGATCTAGCAAGGAGGAGGACAATAACATTGACAGGAAGAAATTTTGACGAACGGCTGGACAAGGTAGAGGAAAATAAACAAGAATAAATGGATCACATATCTAAAATAGCAAATGAAGAATTTTTATAATGGGCTGTAATTTTGACACATTCTTTCTTGGACAGGCAAGTTTACAGAGGATTCAAGCCAACTGCTACCATCCACAGGGTGACACAGTAAAATCATTTACATATTTCAGAATGAGTGGTAACATCTTCAGGGCTGAAAACTGGAATAACTTTGTTCCCTTTGTGAGGAACATGAATAACGGGCAGTAAAGGATGATAGATAACCAACTTGGTTTTACTCTGTGTTTGTGTTGCTTGAAGTATTACTATTAGATGATATAGTGCCACGTTGAGAGATGAAAAGCCTTGTTACTGCCCTTCGAAAGTTTTTTTTTTATCAACAGAAAAGGGTAGGTTTCACTTCCACAGGCCTTGGCTCCCATTCAGAGTATATAAGTTTGTTTATGCCTTAGCTGGAATGTACATAAATGTTTCCAATTACGAGTCTGTTAGTGAAAAAAGAAATTAAATATAGAAGTTTTTACTTTGGAGAATGGCTGATTGCCACTTCTCATCTTCAATGAAATTGTGATTGTGATCCTAATAAATAGGTAGTTTATTATTGTTAAATCCTTTATCTGTAGTTCCTCTTTTCATTCGTCCTTGTCAGTATTGGAAATAACATTGGTGTACAAGCTCCTTGGATTGAGAATTGGGAAAGGCGAATCTGGTCCAAGGGTGAGTTAAGGACTTTTTTGCAATTTAAAGATGGATTTTGTATTTGTTTTTTGTGGTTTTCACTTTCTGCAGATTATTTGAGTTCAATGTTTGGATTGCATTACTAATAGAGTTTAACTCATGTACAACAATGCCATTGTTATTAGTAATGGATTAGATATTAGAGTTTGATTGTTTACAGAGGAAGTCATGAGCTATATATATGCAGAACGGTGTCTCATTTGATAACATGTTGGGCAAGGCCAAAATGTTGATCTCAATCTCTGACAAGCCATGTTTGATTTTCTTCTGTAAAGCCAGGATCTGATTTTATGAATGGCTTATAGAAGGGGTTTAGATGGATCGGTTGTTAAAGTTTTGATATATCTTCAAACAAGTCGAGATTTATGTATGTACCATATTTTGTCTTGGATGAAAGGTCACTCCAGACTGACGTTTGGAGATGTTTTTTTTTTTACACTCGACTTCTGGAGATGTTGATCTCTCAATCTTTGTGAAGCTCGATACTTTAATAAGCTATACACGGGTTTTATTGAATTTCTAGAAAGGTTTAATGTTGATTATTTGGTAGAGTTTGGTTTACTTACAAGCTCAACAGTGTTTTATGTTAAACATGTTATGTAAGTCGGAAAAGTAAGTCAAGTAAGCTATTAGATAAATTTAATTCCATAAACTTGTAAATGGGGTCTAAGCTTGACCTAGTCTCACAACTTCTATAAACTTCTTTCCAGCTCCTCAGACAAAGACATTATTCATAAACGTTCATGTTACCGCGTTCTAGGAGATGGACGGAAAAATGGAATTGAGTTGTTCATGACTTTTTTTTTTTCTCACCCACGTCAAAGTCATTTCAGGTCTATGTACTTCAATAACTTAAATGAATTAACGACTGTTATATAATACTCCCGTCCCAAGTGTCCAGTTTACTATTTGAATGTGTCGTTTGATTTCAATATTTAAGATATAAGATAATATATTTTTATAAATCTATGTATTATAATAGAATCCTTATGTGAAAAACTATATATTGTAAAATTTAATTTTTAAAAATTATTTTATCTTATATATTTAAAATTGAAGTGGAAAAGCGTGTCAAAAAGTAAACAGAACAATTATGACGGGACGGAGGTAGTACTACACAAATACCCACACAACTGGAGTACGGGGTTACAAACATCCCTGTACATCGTTTATTTTTTTAAAAGCGCGCGTTTGCGCTGAGTTTTTCTATTTTCTCTTTTATATTACAAAATTTTAAATTATTATAATTTTTAATATATAGGTCTAAAATGAAAAAAAAAATTATAACATTGTTTATATAAATTAAAGCTCTTCAAAATAAGATCAATCATAAATATGTTTTGACAGTTTTTTTAAAAAATATTTTTACATGTATATAATAATACATTAAAATGTGAGAATGTAAATATTTCAATGTGAGAAAGTACATGTTTTAATGTGACGATGTACATGTTCAAATGTGAGAATGTACATATTCAATTATGAGAATGTATATGTTTTCATGAACATCTGTACATATTTGTATGACCGTCTGTACAAGTGTTCTTCCTTATATGTACATGTTTTAATCTAAGAATATACATATGTAATTATTCGTACATGTTTATATGACTATCTATGTTTTTAATGCGAGGATGTACATGTTTTTACGTGATATGTACATGTTTTAGTGAACATTTGTACAGACTTGTATGACCATCTGTACAAGTTTTCTTTTACGTTCTGTGCACTTTACATGTAAAGTAATTTTTTTAAAAGTTATCAAAATATATCAATGACTGGTCTTGTTTTGAAGAACTTGAAATTAGGTGAATAATGATATATTTTTTTCATTTTGGACTTATATCTTAAAAGTTACAACAATCTAAAGCTTTTGTGATAAGAAAAAAAATACAACTAACACACGCTCGCTCCTTTGATGTAGCCACTCTGGCTACAGTTAGCTGTAGCCAAGACGGTCCTTTAATGTATTACTTATCGCTAGTATATGTATGGAAATCAAAAACCCACGTGGGGTTTTATTTAAATTTTATCTAAGTAAAACCCAAAAATTTAGGAAGAAAAGCCTAACTACATCCTGACTCACTACTAATACAACCTATAGAATGGGAAGATCGCAACATCAAGCAAGCCAAGTAAAGCTCAATAAGCTCCAAATACTTGCATCAAACATGAACCAAAGACGTAGATCTCAACATCAAGCAAGCCAAGTAATGTAGTTTACGTTCTGTTATGTCGATAGCTTTATAAAAACGTTTGATATTGATCAACTTTTGTTATACGGTAGAAATTGGGGTCTAGATCAGATCCAAACACTAAAACTAATTAATGGCAACATTGATCAATATAATCAGGTTATCCGCTAATCCCGAGCGTCCGATTATCACTCTCTCAACCATCTTCAACAACACTCAGCGTGAGTAGAAGGAACCTAAGTTCTTTTATCCAGAAAAACGAAGTAACCTAATCTTAAACACCCAATTTTTAAAAAAAAAACAACTTTAAACACCCAATTAGTTAACCAGAATATGCGTGAATGGATGGACTAGATACGACATTTTGATAGATTCCTGATCCCCTTGCGTACACATCAGCTGTAAAACGTTCCATTGCTGTCTATTACTACCGTCGTTTGCTGAAGCTCAATCCATCCAATCCAGAACTTTCAAGGTAGGATGATGGCCACAGCCCATCCTCTCTTTCTCCACTCCCGCCTCAATCCATCTAAACGTCTCACCCGCCACCACCAAATCCCATCTCTTCCCCCACCCTCGCCACCTCTCCCTCCGTCCACTCAATTCACCCACACCCCTAACCTCACCTCGCAGATCCACCCTCTTCACAATCAACTTCCAGAAGAAAGACAGCGACTCCGCAGACATCCCTGACCGTCTAATCTCGGCAGTCTGTTACTTCTACCCGTTTTTCGACGGTGTTCAATACGGCAAATACGTGGTCACTCAATTCACACCATTCCAGATCCTTCTCCAGCCTTTATTTCCAGCCATAAAGGTCTTCAAGAGCTTCCCCTTCAATGGGTTCCTCGTATTCCTAACCCTGTACTTCGTTGTCGTACGAAACCCTAATTTCAGCCGGTACGTCAGGTTCAATACTATGCAGGCGATTGTCCTCGATGTACTGTTGATATTCCCTGACTTGCTGGAACGGACTTTCCACCCACGAGGTGGGGTTGGGTTGGATCTGATTATGAGCTTGGATAGTACTGTGTTCTTGTTCCTACTAGTGAGTTTGATTTATGGAAGTTCCTCTTGCGCGTTTGGGCAAATCCCCAGATTGCCCATTGTTGCTGAAGCTGCTGAGAGGCAAGTCCCATGAGTCCTTGCTGAATTCTGTGTTCTGCAATCGTTTTGACTTTCCTTTTGCTAAGTATACAGGGGAGGGAGGAGTTGTGTTCTGTATCAGTTTATTTTCTTTCTGACTTCTGTAGTGCTTGAATTGAAGGGTTGATGGGTTTACGAAACTGACTGTTGTATGGAGTGCATTCCCATTGATTGAGATGAAGAGGAGAAGATATATTGTAATTTTAGGTAGTGTCAATGATGATTGTAAGTGTAAATGGCTGGCACTCTCTTTGGTTTCTCAATATGTTGTATGTAGATAATGTGAATTCAGAGATTTGAATGGTATTATTTTTGTGTTTCAGTTTCACCTCCCTTTGTTTGTTCAATTGATATGGGTATGTTAGGTTTGCGATGACCTTTGGATTGATCTGCTGTTAAGCATTCTCATCTTGTCAACTATGCTTTGGTTCTATTATTCCAATCATAAAAAACATCTTTAGTACATGAAGAAACTCAAAGTCTATCTCAATTCATTTATGTTCAAGTTTCTCCAAATTAACAGTGTTATTGGTCTGGGTCGATAAGCTGCTCCTCATAGAAAGTATTATAACTACTTGTATTCTGATTCTGGACAGCAGCATAAGTTCAATTCTTGGATTACGGTGGTCTACATTCAAACCTAATCGTTAATTAGGGTGCTGTTTTTTTTTCAATAATTAAAATGGCAAAAGCCATTGAGATTCAAGTACAACTAACAAAGTAAAACAGGAAAGTCAAAACATTAAACAGACTTAGAGTAGGTGGCAGGTAGATGTAGCGTGGTTGGATTTGAACAGGTGTTATTGGATGGATACTACCAATTAGATAGCTAACTGATCAGGCAGCAAGCATGCAGGACATAGGAATTAATCTAATTGATTAGCAAGGCTTTCTGCAGTAGCATTTCCTGCGGAGATGGTGTTTGCATATGCCTTCCGGGAATCCTTCGGTTGCACAGGTGGCAGCGCAGGTTCTGTCTCTGGTACATATGTACCTAAACTTTTGGCTGGGAACCTCGCACATTGCTGCTTGTGTTGGCACCTGAGACCCGAAGATGATGAGGAGCAGAGCCACGAGGAAGCTAGGTAAATTGAAGCTCATCCTGCTACTGTTCTTTCTCTCCATTATCTCTGATCTATCTCAGGAGAGTCTCTTTTCTTTTCTTCTGATCAATTTTCAAGAGACACAATGAAAGAACTGCTTGCTTGGGGTTGTATGTATATGATACACATGTATATATAGAACTGGAGGAGGGGATCGCAACAACCTTGCATGCCCAATAGTTCCTACATATCTTTCATTATTATAACATATATACATCTTATCTGTCTACTTCTGCATGGATGCATGCATTTCCTGGGTAATGTTCAATTTGGACACGTTGTCTTGCCGCATGTCTACAATGTGGTGATGCATATCTGTAAAAGAGAAATTCAAATCATGTAATATGACACATGCATGCATAATTACCCATTTACATTTACAGCTATAGCCTATAGGACACGTTGTGCTTGGTAAGCCATCATCCATCCACTAGCCTAATTATTGCAAGTATTAAGGCAAGTCC
Source organism: Limonium bicolor (assembly GCA_023374045.1). Taxonomy (NCBI): domain Eukaryota; kingdom Viridiplantae; phylum Streptophyta; class Magnoliopsida; order Caryophyllales; family Plumbaginaceae; genus Limonium; species Limonium bicolor. The sequence continues at coordinate 110,010,532 of CM041777.1, read as the reverse complement.
AGCGCTAGGTTAATTGTGTAAGGGGGAGCTGCAATGCAAATGCAAGGCAATGAACTTCTCAAATAAGTCCAATGCTGTACACACTCCTGGAATCTTCAGCTGGTGACCGCGGAATTATTTTACATTTGACCTAACCCTTACAGAACCAACAAATTAGCTGTTGCAGGCAAATTAGCTGACCAGTGACCACATTATTAAAACTTTGAATGTCCACTTCCCTGTTGTTTTGTTTGCGGTTGTAGCAATTTGGAGGTTTGAGAAACAAACTGATTGTGACAGCATGCATGGACCCTAATTGCCTTGGATAAATCATAGAGCGTTGATGTGTACTTAAAAAAAAGAGAGAATTCCTCATTAGAGATTGTATAACCTCCTGGGTCAATTTCTACAGAGCTGACAGCCATGTAAGTTTTTCTTTTTTCTGAAGCATAGAGAACTGTAAAGTAAATAAGTGAAAATTGGCAAATTTAATTTAGACTCGTTTGGAAGCATTGTTAGCTTGCATAGATTGTTTTGAATCTACCTTCTGGCCATGCCAGTGAAATGTTCCAAACATAGTCAAACTGCTTAATTGGTTACAGTTTCTTCGGGCACATGTACCATTTCTTCTTTGGAAAGAAAATCTGATTGATGAGTATGTACCGAGGTAATCTTTTTCCTAAATGAAATATTAGGAACTGCTATAGATGGCGTTAATTTCAAACGATTGATACCGTTTTATGGGGGAGCAGGAGCAGGTATTGAAAATTGGAGCAATTGGTTTGACCTAACAGTCATGATTCTCTTAATTTTTTAGATGCGTTGGACTTTAAAGAAGTGAGTTACAATTAACCTTCTATTTTTTCTCTCTTATAAATTTTATGCAAAATTGAGATTAAATGTCACCTTACGTTTGATACAAGGGTGGGGAAGTATTTCTCTCTTCTCTCCCATTGTCCGCAGAGGGAAGTATAATTTTTTTTCTCGTAAACCAGCGGGAAGTATAATTATATATTCATGATAATGCACTTGCCTATAGATGTATCGTGCAAGGGACAAATGTGAAAACGGACAGGTGTGTTCGGTTCAGTTGTGTTGTTTTCGTTGCTCTTCATAAAAGGTATTATCAAGTGGAAACACAACCAACTTGATGTTTACTTATCCCTAAGGACCGATGTAGTCGGTGTAGATTTTTTACTTTTACTGATTGATGAGAGCTCTTATCCAATTTGCAGAAAATTTTTGTAATCTAAGATGCTATTGTCCAAAATCTTACTAAAGTTGAGGAAGATTGTTAGATTTTAGATCAAGATATCTATCTTTTGAACGTGGCGGAATAATCTGGATTGTTCTTTTGCTAGTTGTCAATTGAAACGCTCTTTCTGTTTATCAGGTTGATGAAGTTCACCTGGTTACCAAGCAGAGGAAGTCACCACAACACTCCCCGACTATCCATGATCTAAGAACCATAACACGACTCTCTCCATATTTGGTGGGAAAATATGATGGTTTTTCTATCTGTCTCACGTGTCATCCTGGAAACTAAAATTCTTATCTGCACTTATTTGACAATGGTTGAAACAAATATTTAACAAATAGCATAAATCTCATTAGCTTTTCACAGAGTAACCTATCCTCTTCCAACTTAAAATGACGAGTAACATCATCAAAGGTGTGGATGTTATCATCGTGGGTTAAAGTCTGCTTTAGAGAATCTCATTCAGCACTTCGAGGGAGAGATCTGATTAGAACTTAAACTTGTTGCTCATCAGACTCCTCATGTCCAACAACCTCAAGCTCATTATCATATTAAATATTAGTTATATGTGCATCCATGGTCTTATCAAATCTCTTTTATAGTTGTCGAGACACATTTTGCAGTTGTCTCATATGAGTAACAGTGCTTCCACCAAATTTTGCTTGACGACTTCCCATACTCCATTAGTAGTTTGATAGGTTTGAAACGTAGCATCAAACCACTTCCATACTACTTACAAGTATGATACGGCCAGTGTGACTTCTTCTTGTGAAGGACTATCAAACTCTCAAGGTTCTTCTCAAAGGACCGGTTAAGCAAGGAATGTATGTTTGCCCTTAATCTGTTGATGATGCCTCTACTGTTCAGCTAAACTCTAAGTGTTCAAGCTACACCCACCATCTGACATTGGCGCTTAGGTCATCATTCACTTTCTACAACAAAGTGAACTATAAATCATTTTTAAATTTCTAGTTAACAACAATACTCCTGTTCAAGTCTTGTTCTACATGTTTTGTTGGGAAAACTCACTCTCTTCCTCTTCCAAGTTCTCCTAGCAATTCTAAGTTACCCTTTTGACTTAATTTTGTATGGATTTATGGGGACAATCTTACCTTACATATGTTGATGGTTTTAGATTTTTCTCTACTGATTATGGATGATTGCACTCGGTATGTTTGACTTTTTCCTCTTAAGGCAAAGTCTGATGCCTATAAAGTCTTTACAGTTTTTCATGCCTTGATTACAAACTTCTACAGCTCATCTCTTAAGGTGTTCAAACAGAGGAGGGGAGAATTTCAGGCTCTCATCCCCTTGTTTCAGGAACAAGAAATCTAACATAGACTTACTTGTTCATACTCACATCAGCAGAATGATTGTTTAGAGTAGAAATAGATACACTATTGATAAGGGAATTTGTCTTGTGGCTCAAGCCTTTATGCCACTAACCTACTGGTCATATGCATTCAAAGTTGCTGGCTATTGAATGAATCGTACTCCTATAGTTGTTTTAAATCTGAAAACCCCCTATGAAGCTCTTATTCACACTGCTCCAGATTACACTTTTCTCAAGACCTTTGGATGTGCTTGCTTCCCAAATCTGCCCCCTTTAACTCTCACAAACTTGCCCCTAGATCTGAACAGTGTGTGTTTCTTTGATATTCACAAAATCATGCAGGTTACCTTTGTTACAATCTCACCTCTCACAAAAATTTTGTTTCTCATGATGTTCTTTAATGAGACCCTCTCCCCTTTGCTCACCTTCCGCCTACTTTACCTTCAGACAATACTCCTCACACATATATTCTTCTTATTCCTTATGATGATTCCTCCCACTTTTCTGTTCAAATACCCTTAAACCCCACTCCATACTCCTCTTTACCAGACCTCCTCCCCACTCCAGTTCCCATCTCCTCCCTCATTTGTTTCTTCCTTTCCACTTTAACCCTCCTCACAATATATCACCCACATATTCCCAACATCTCTCGCTCTTCAACACCTATTTCCTATCCTGAACCTACATCTCCCTCAATTACTAACCCACATTCTACATAAACTGCACATCCATCCACTTCTACTATACCTTCTCCTCCAGTGCTCCTACAAATGTTCATTCTATGACTACTCGTTTCAAAACTAATTCTCTGAAACCTCTCACTCGAACAGATGGGACAACTGGATACACTCTTCATCATACCCAACTTAACTCAGCTCCTGATTGTCCTACCCCTAAACAAGCACTAATTATTCCATAATGGACTGATGCTATGAGAAAAGAACTTGCTGCCCTACAAGCTACCAACACTTGGACTCTCGTACCTCATCATCCCTCTATGAATTTGCTTGGTGTAAAATGGGTTTTTCGTACAAAACATGCTACAGATGGTTCTATCATTAAGCGTAAAGCCAGGCTTATTGCCCAAGGGTTTAACCAGTCCTATGGTTTTGATTATACAGAGACCTTTAGTCCTGTAGTAAAGCAGTCAACTATAAGGCTGGTTCTCTCCTAGCTGTCTCATAACAGTGGCCAATACAACAGATTGATGTCCAAAACGCCTTTTTTCATGGCAATTTGGAGAAAACTGTTTATACTAAACAACCCCTCTAGTTTATCAGTAACCAGTTCCCTAATCATGTTTGCCTATTAAGGAGGTCTCTCTACGGCTAAAACAGTACCCGCATGCCTGGTATGCTAAACTCAGTTCATTTTTGGTTGACTAGGTTTTACAATCTCTCAGGCAGATCACTCCCTATTTGTTTTCAATCAAGGCAAAGACATTGTTTATATACTTGTCTATGTAGATGATGTTCTTATCACAGGCTCATCTGTGTCTCTTTTACAGAAATTCATCAAACATTTTTCAGCTTCTTCTTCTATCACAGACATTGATCCCCTAAAACACTGCCTTGGTGTTTCTGTCATGCGAACATGTAGTGGTTTGCATCTATCCCAAACACACTATATCACAGACCTACTCATATGCACATAAATGCATAATTCCAAATCTGTTTCAACTCCAATTTTTCCTACCATTTCCCTTGACACATTTGACTCTCTCCTTTATGACAATCCTACAAAGTATCGCAGCAATGTAGGGGCTTTGCAATACCTAAGTTTCACTAGGACTGATATCAATTATGCAGTATACATACTGTGTTAATTCATGCACTCACCGAGACTTGTTCATTGGCAAGCTATGAAGCGTATGCTGCGCTATCTGAACCACACCAAGCATCTCAGACTTTTTTTCTCTGCTCCTCACCTGGTCTTCTCGAAGTCTACACCGATGCTGATTGGGGGGGGTTCCGGTTAGCCAGAAACCAGTTAACCGGATATTCGGTTAGTCAAATTTGATAACCGTAACGGTTCATTTTAAAGCGGTTAACTAGGATCAGTTAACCATCGGTTTTGGTGTGCGGTTTTACCGGTTTATCGATTAACCAAAGTGATGTAGATTTATGTGTTTTTCTTATAATTAGTAAACAACATGCGATTTTATCGGTTTTGGTGCAGTAAAACCGGTTAACCATCGATTTGGTAAGATTTTATTGGTTTTAGTATAATTCTAACCATTAACTATATAATTGTACAATTGTTTTTTGTAAATCTACTAATTAACCATAAAAATTTATACTTATACTAAAAAATCAAAAAATTAATAAGTTGAAATACTTAAACGATTTTCCGGTTAATCGGATTCCTTAAAATCAATAACTGTTACCGGAACCGGGAAACTAAACGGTTTGGTTAACCAAACCGGCAAACCACTTTGGTTAACCGGGTTTCCTGTTTCGGTTTCACCGGTTCCAGTTTCGGTTTAGTGGTTCCGGTTTTCCATGAACACCCCTACTGACTGGGGATGATCCTTGCTCGACGACAGATCTACTGGTGGTTATCTTGTCTTCCTCGGCTCCCTCCTCGTGTCTCGGAGTTCCCATAAGCACTCCACGGTTTCTCAGTCATCGACGGAGGCTGAATACAAGGCTCTGGCCACCGGTGCCGCCGAACTCCAAAAGCTCCCACAAGTTGTCTCCGAATTAGGGTCATGGCTTTGAACTCCCCCAATTCTTCACTGTGGTAACTTGGGGCTACCTTTCTCACTTCCATCGTGAGGGATTAAAGAACATTTGGAGACTAAAAAGAACGTCTTTATGAATTCCACATCTTTCCTCACTAGAGCAATTAGCCGATAGCTTGACTAAGCCGCTCATGACTTCTCAGTTTCTTACAAATCGGCCAAAGCACCCTCTCATTGGGTAGTATTCGTGGGCCTTGGTGGAAATTTCTATTATTCTGGCCCATCAACCCAGAGCTTCTTTTTGTCTATTTTTTAGACTTGTTACAGACTTACTATAAATGCTTTCTTGGCTACATTAAATGTAGCTCTAAATAAAAACTACATACATGTACATTTGTTCTATAAAAACTATACAGTTAATAAATAAAAACTATAGTATACATTGAATTCTGATATTACTAAAGAATTTCATGTAGATAGTTTAAGATACAAAACCTATACTTTTACACTTAGTAAAAAATGATTATTAGTAAAAGACAACGATTCCTATTCTTTCCTAAAACCTACTAAGATGTTTTATATTATCTCGACTAGAGTGAAAATTTTTACCCAACCCGATAACTCGACCCAAACCCAACCCGTAAATAGTGAGTATGAATTAAGATTATTGACACATTCAATTATTAGATCGGGTATGGATGGCCTATTAAATATATGAGTTGGGTATAAAAGATCCTAATCTGAATTCAACCCGACCCGTTTACTTAATTTAATTAAAAATAAATAAAAAATATTATTAATTCTATAATATTTAGTATAATAACAAACACACATACGATCACTTTTTAGACCCATAATATTGACTTTAGTGCACGCTGTTTGTTTATAGCGATCGGACAGGTTCAAAAAAATTCTATGAGTTGAATATGAATTGAAAATTTATAACCTGATTATTTTTTAGCAGATACAAATCCTAAGCACACCAAAATAATCGTGATAAAGTCTCCCGGAGGAAACCACGTTGTTACCAAAAATATATTATAGTAGTGGTTATCCATGACCTAAAACTCTACACAACTATTTGTATTATTTGACATTGGTCAAATAAAATATCTAGCATGTAAATATTACTACACATGCTATCAAAAACAAAATCCATGAACTTCCATTGTTGACTTGGCCATGTTGCTGACATAATTATACCATACAATTGAGCCATGTTTTGGCAGTCGAAATGGGAAAAGATATGCCCTAGTAGAGTTATATATACTCTCCTTTGGAAGCAACGTTGAGCTCATAGATCGGTTATCCCAATTTCATTATCAGTAGATAAAAACTATTGTGATTAAGGTCAATATGATGACGGTATGGAATTCAAACTCCTTCGAATAATGTTAAGACCAATTGACCTAGCTACCTGCGTGCCCATATATATATATATATATATATGTCTAGATGACCGTCTAAATCCCTATAGAGTATAGATGTTAGCTTTTATTAGAACATTCTCACTTTTCAACATCATGTTAAACAAGTCTTGAGTGAGAACAAATCAACACTACTCACTTATTGAAAATGGCAAAAACCGAGAGAAAGTACAAGTAAGCCAAAGGAAATATATATGAACCAAAAGATGGGCATAAATAAATAAATTAAGGAAAAAACATTAAAACGAACTAGATTAGAAAAACACACACAGTACGTACATAACATCTTTTGGAACAGGGATGACTGCTACACATATATATTATTATATAACTGAGTAAAACATTTTCATTTTAATTAATTGTTTAACAAGGCTTTCTGCAGTAGCATTGCCTGCGTACTTTGTGTTTGCAATATCCTTCAGCGAATCCTTCAGTCGAACAGGTTTTAGAGCAGCCACTGTCTCTCACACAAACAAACTTATACCTCCGGCTTGGGGCCTCACACATCAATGCTCTGTTGGCACCACCGAGATGAAGAGAAGCAAAGCCATGACGAGGCTGACTACTAAATTCAAGTTCTTCCGCTCCATTGATTCTCTTCGATCGATTTCAAGTTTTCTTTTTTGGGATTTTCTTCTCCAAACCTTTATATATGTAGAAGAATCTTTCAATGAAAACTAGCAGTGCCTCTGCGGCTGTGCCCTTGTCTGAATTCTTGTATCTATATATATAGAATGTGGAGAAGGCATGCAGGCCCATATTGTATAAAAATGATTTCATCTTCCATTATTATTTAAGATAACATCTTTGCATGCCATGCATGCAGAATGATAGTGCTCAAAATTTGGACAGTTGGTATAAAATTTGAACAGTTGGCATGCTGCATGTCTACAATGTGGTGGCTTACAGCTGTAGGCGAGACATCTAGCTGATTATCCAACAACAAACTGGAAAAACCAATCTTTATCTTATCGAACCTGGGTTTGCTAAATCTTAGTTAAGGTGCATTTGTTAACAACACAAAAACTGTCAGACTTAATTGGAAGCAGTTGTTAATTAATTGCTGTGGTGGGTGGAGTGTCTGTGTTTCCCAAAAACCGGGTCAAACTACTAGTGCTAGCTAGTTTGACTAGCCATTGCATATACTCTACTGTGCGAGCCACACTAACGACAGATTTAATTTCTCGACTAAAACCCCAAATGTGACCGGAGTGGTTATATTATATAATAACCTTAAAAAAGAGTCATTCATGACCTGACAATCACCGACACCTAAAGCAATTTATATATGTTATATCATAGTAAAATATTGTATAATGTAAAACGTCTTTCTCGTAATTTAATATTAGAAGCAACATATCGCTATCTAGCACTTCATACTCTGGACTGGACTTAGCAGTTTTCAGGTTAGCTAAGAGAACTAATTAGCTAGGATGACAATCTTCTAGAGACTAATTAAATCCCATAGTCTTCACTCTTGAGAGTATTTTTTTAATTATCTGAGTCTTTGAATTTTACTCTGTTAAACTAATAGAAAACAATAGTGTTTGATTGATGTAGATATGATAGGAGGAAATTATTAGAAATAACAACTTTTGGTTCACCCACACCAAAGTGGATTTCACTCTTTAATATGTGTTTTAAGAAAACATAAATGCTTATGTGGAGAAGAGAGACATGAGACGGAGTTTTTTAGTTAAGATTAAGAAAAGAGTTTCTTATTAATATTAGGGAAAATTCACCATATACCCTGTTTTCTTTCGTAATTCACAATATACCCCTGTTGGTTTTCGTAATTCAACTTTAAACATGTTTAAATGTTGTCCAAAATTGATAAAAATTTACATGGACGATGCCAAAGTGTTATATTTTGGTCCAATATTAAATTTGAAATTTTTTAGCTCAAGTGTGACCTGTGGGACCCAATGAAAATTATGACATGTTCATTGGGTCCCACATGTCACATATAAGCTTAAAAAACTTCAAATTTGATATTGGACCAAAATAAACACTTTAACATCATCCATGTAAAATTTAATCAATTTTGGACAATATTTAAATATGTTTAAAGTTAAATTATAAAAACCAACAGAGGTATATTGTGAATTATGAAAGAAAACAGGGTATATCATAAATTATACCTTAATATTATAAGAGAGTAAACAAAAGTGCTGAATAAAACCTGAATATATACTTCCAGGCGAGCTGTGTCATGTCCGGATCCGGACAATTTGGCCGGACAATGATACGTCAAGTCCGGACGATTTGGCTAGACAAACATACGCTTCACCGTTCTATTGAGTCTCGTCCGGACGAAAACTATGAGCCGGACGCAAGATTGGCAACCCGGTCGTATGTTTCAACATAAACTCCATTACATCTATGTAAATGTAACATTTCTTCTAATATAAGTTCGCTGCGAGCCATCCCTCCTACCTGGGTTTAATATGAATACAAGATTGTAATTGTTTGAGTATGGGTAAGCTCTCGTTAGGGGCGGCTCGGTAATTTGAGGGGTCCTGTGTTAAATATTTAAATAAGGTCCTATGTATAAAGTATAAAAAAATTAATTTATTTGTGTCACAATATAAATTTATATTAAACTATAAAATGTGATAAAATGTATTAAAAAAACGAGAATACAAACAAACTAGAAGAAGTATACTATTATCGAATAATCAATTTAAAATAGTCATTATTCTAGTAGTGTCATAATATATTTACCGTCATGCACTTTTTAGTCTTTCTCTTCATAAAAAATCAATAGTCTATCTTGAAAATTTGAAAAAATATAGAGTAGCAGATTGTTCAAAGGATAGGACTAATATTGCGGAGGTGGTGAGAATTTATAATCGGTGAATTGTTGGGAGATGAAAACTATAGATCGTACTAAAATATAAATAATTTCACCAAGCTTTATTCATTTATTTGTCTTTTCAAAAACTTAATATTTTTAAATTCAATCAATAGTTAATTAATTAATTATACATATTTTTTCTTTTTAAATTAATTTTAATTTTTCTTAAAAAAAAAGAACCTCAAAATTTGGAGGCCCTGTTCCATAAAACATCCTAGCCTTACTCTAAGCCGGCTCTCATTTTATAAGTGTATGCTCCAAAAAAATGAGAAACAAAAAACAAATAAAGTGGGCATAATTAATAACATCATAAAGTGAAGTATCTATTGAAAAAATCAAAAAAGAAACGGGGGGCTAATAGTGGCCTGAATCAATTGATTCAACCCAATGATAATGATGAATGGATATTTCATATTTGTACCTCTATACTCCTTGCAGCAATAGGCCCCGATTTCACCGAATGCACTCACCCATAAGCATGTGCAACTTGAGCAGGAAAAAAGAAGACGGGCCTACCTGGGTACCGTTGAAGAGTTACAAAAGAGTGAAAATATATACGCACTAAGGATTCAGATGTCGAGAAATGCGGACGCTATCAAAAAGAAAAAAAAAAAGAAACAAAAATGTGGACTGATTAATTAGTTAATCACGTGCTCACAAATCGCGTATGCGTAAAACCGTCTTTAGCATTAATGACGAACAAATCAAATCTGATTTGCACTGTCAGTTATAACTATACTAGTGGGAGTATTATTAAAGTATATTATAATGTCTCGTTCGAAAAGTGCGTAGATTCATGAAATCAGATTTCATGATTAATTTTGACTGCAAAAATAAAAGATTATTTTTAGGTGTTCTAATCACAAAACGGAATCATTCTTTTGTTTTTGTTGTTTTGTGTTTTAGTTATTTTGTTTCCTATTTCAAGTTTAAAAACTCTCATATCCTTCTTAGTGATTCCCCAAAATCCTAGGAAATATTCATCTTTCCCATCATCATTAACGTAAATAAATATTAATATACAATTGGGTTCGAAATCCATTATCTAATAGAAATACAAATGTATTCTATTTGTAATTTATATAAATATAAATATGGATATGAATATAATATATATTATATAAATATTTAATATATATCATTTATAATTTAAAATAAATATTAAAATATAAGTTCTAATAATATTAATATATATTATTTACATTTGAAAAAAAATGAACAAGTACTATATAATATATAGAAATATTATTTATAATTTACTACAATAAATTCTGAAATAATAATATATATATTAATAAATATTAATATATATAATCATTTATACATATTAGTTATAATTGAAATAAATTGAGTAAATATGATATCTAATACATATTAATATTAATAAATATTATTTATACTTTATTATGTATATAAAGATAAAAAAATATTTATATATATAATTTATAAAGTTATATATTATATAATATATGAAAATATTTCTATATATTATTTACAATTTAATTAAATGTTGTTAAGTAATACTAATAATATATTTTCATATTTAAATACTATAAAATTAAAATATATGGTTATATAAATCTTATATTATTTACAATTAATATAATGTTATTATAATATATACATATATATATACATATATATATATATTATTAATAGATATTATTAATAACTTAAATTCTATATTAAAAATAATATATTATATATATAGACAAGTTTCAAAAAATGTGTATATATATATATAAATATTAATATAAATCATTATAATTTGAAAACTATTTATATATGTTATATAATTTATATAAATATTAGTATACGTTACATACAAATTAGATCATATATTAAGTATTAATACTTATCTATTGGAACCAAACAATAACAAAGACACTCATTGAGAATTCTATTCCTTTTCCATGTTAAAATCAAACATACTTTTTAATTCGGTCGAATCTCTTTCCTTTCTAATCCCTTTTATGATTCCATTTCGTTTCCTATGAAGACACACTTAATAGTCTCACAAGGAGTTTTTTTTTTTTGAACGAGATTTTATTTCTATTAAGTAGTAGTGCATACTATAATTACTATTGAATACCCTCAATAACACACGCATATATCCTAATTAATTATTGGACTGTAATCACTAGAAAGGAGCTCTGCTGATGATGAGTACCAAGTCCAACTCTGATTTTACAACTAAGGTATACACGTTGGACCTAACAGAAATGTAATTATTACTAGTAATCACTCACCCATCCAGAATTTTTAGAATAATCAGGCTTTGTAATATCAAAACCTAATCATACACACTGACCACTTTATTCTTTTGGAACCCCATTCTAATCTCACCACCCTTTCAAACGGTGTGAGTTAAACTGGCTGTCAATCATATACTACTCATATTTCCAATTTTTACTTATGACACCATTGATCTACTACAACAACTAGCCATTTATATTTGCCTTTTTTTTTTTAAAAAGCAAGATATATATTATTATTATGATAATAGAAGACAACATACTATTCTAAAGTAATTATTATATGTGTGCATTCTTCCTACTTTTCTTAATAAGCAAGTTACATATGTTACTTATATTCTAAAAATACATGCAAGTGCATGTAGATGTGTCTCCTCAAGTTACATATGTCATTCTAAAATAGAGTGTGCGTTGTTTTTCCACGCTGAGTGTGAACGCACCATCACCATGGCTACCGCCATCGGCACCACCGTTGGTGCTAGCGGCACAACCGTCTTTTACGGTATCATCTGCTACGCAGACTTCATTGACAGGCATCTGCTCCACGGAGCAAAGATTAGACGCTTCGGCTCTGGCAACAACGTTGAAGATGGAAGCTATGATTGCAAATCCCACCCAAAACCCACAAATACAAAGAAACTAAAAAACACAACCTATATACAGCAAAAAACTCTGTATTTGCCTTTTTGGTTACACTGTATTCCGCTCACCGACACCCAGCAACTCCAAATTGTACCTTATTGAACGGAACATTTATTTATTGGTTATTTTATACTCCCTCCATCCTGAATTGACCGTCCTGTTTATTATTTGGACATGTCGTTTGACTTCAATTTTTAACATATGAGATAAATTAATTTTGAAAATTTAAGTTTTGCATATGATTCCTTATAAGATAAACGATATAGTACAAAATTTAGTTTTATAAAATTATTTTATCGTATATGCTTAATATTGAAGTGGAAAACGTGTCATAAAGCAAGCAGGACAGTCAATTCAGGACGGGGGGAGTATTAACATATTTTTAGTTATTTTGAAAATTATTTTTTATAGTGTGATATATATGTAATATAAGTTAATTACTCCCTCCGTCCTGAATTGACGTCCTGTTTGCTTTATGGACACGTTTTTCCACTTCAATATTAAGCATATAAGATAAAATAATTTTATAAAACTAAAATTTGTAGCATATAGTTTATCATGTAAGAATTCATATGCAAAACTTAAATTTTCAAAATTAATTCATCTTATATGTTAAAAATTGAAGTCAAACGACATGTCCAAATAGTAAACAGGACGGTCAATTCAGGACGGAGGAGTATATATTGTGTTTACATTCCAATTATTAATATTAAATTATCATTTAAAATTCTATTTTGTTAAAAAATAAATAAAGTAATTTGATTATAACATAATTATTTATTGTTAAAGGTCTGCCCACGCTCACTCATAAAGTTAATTAGTTAATAATTTATATAAATAAGAACTTATAAAATAAAATATGATAATTAATTAATCAACTTTATTATTGCATACAACATATAAAATAATAAATTAATGAATACTAAAAAATATAGTTTAAATATTACTACCTTAATTTTAATGTAAATCATTTTAGAGATGAATCTGGATTATTTTTCAATTCTGATTCATCTTCAAAACGTTTACATTACTTTTTTGATAGGTTTAAATATTACTGTATGCATGTAAGATTTAATATTAATATTTTATTTTATTTTATACTTTTTATAAAATAAAACTTTGATGTTAGAATATGGTATTGGTAATCTTAAAAAATAACTAATTAACTTTTAAAAAATATGGAAAATTTTCCCGACGAACAACATACATGCCTATAAATGTTGTGTGTAAATATACCAAAATATTTCATTTATGAGAGAGTCAATTATATCTAGTTTATACACAAACAAAGCGGCCTTAAACTTTTCAATTAATTTCTACAATTTATTTAGTAAAATTTACTCCATTTTAGTGATAAATGTTATAGTACCTACTAAGGCCCCGTTCTCAACTGGATAGGGAGGTAGATGAAGATTATATTTTAATGGACCCACACTAAGGGAACGATGGAGATTCTGTGTTCATGTGATCAAACGCTGGTTGAGGGAGCGTTTCTCCGTTATAATCTTCATCTGCTGGGCCCCATTAGATTTAATCTCCTGCCAAAACAGGGCCTAAAAGTTCTATATCAGATAATGAACGTAGCGTATCCTCTATTTTAATTTACAATCAAACTGAACACTTTTTTTTAATAAAAGATGTGATATATTAAGAAACAAGTTGATACATGAGTTCCGGCATACTATCCGGAGTCCATGAACCTGAAAGTTTTGTACATCGGGCATGGTTAGCTAAGCTATGTGAAGCTATGTTTACATCTCGAGGAATGTGGAAGTATTGGATATTCGTAAAACGACTAGAGGATGCATGAATACAATCTAAAATAGTCGTCGTAGATGGTAGCAAAGAAGTCGGTCCCCCCTTGTCAAGGTACTGAATGACGTTTGACAATCTGAAAGCACGCGACAGGACCTGTATGCGTGAGTCTCAGCCAAATCAAGAGTGTTGGCAATGGCATTGGCCTCAGCATCAGATACCAGCATGGGAGCGCTAGTATGCATGCATCGTGCAGCGAGCAACTACGATCCTTGGCATGCTACTGCAGCGTAGCCAACATTGTTGCGATTCTAAACTGGCATCCACCCATAGCTCGATGAAAGTTGGGTTACGCTGGCGATGAACCTCCAATGATATCAATGGTAAGGGAGACGTAGTCGTAGCAGCCATGCAAAGGTAGCTAGTAGCCTGACACCATCCGTGGTCAAAATCCTTCACACGTCCATGATTAACCTGACACCGTGCGTACCATAACTTCCAAAAGAATTCCAGATACTTAACCACCGTTAGTTTAGGAGAATCCATGCAAAGATTATGGAACCAATCCCGAAGTGCATGATCTGTTCGAATTTGAGGCGGCATTTGAAACCCGGAAGTGGCCCAAAGAGATTGTACAGCGGGGATTGATAAAAAACATGCAGCATTGTTTATGGTGAGGCGCAGAGAAGGCAGTTAACAGGCATATTCACTTTGATTTGATCCTTGATCACAGTCTTACACGGGAGCTTAGATGCCAGCAGCTTCCAGCCAAAAGTTTAACCCTTGGTGGAACAGGAAGTGCCCACAGTTTTTTATAAGATGAAATGTGGGATTGGAATGTAGAAGAAGCTGGCTGATCTGAGTTGCGCATGGATTGATCCGCATGATATGCCGACTTAACAGTGAATAATTTAGAAGGTGTGAGACCCCAGTACTAGAAATCCCCCGCGAATTGAGATGGATTTGATGGAGAAGGCAGAGGAATTTGCAGAATATGAGGAACATCTGGAGGATCACACCACTACTCAATAAGGCGTCTATTCTACTCATTTGGATGTTGAATCAAAGTAGCAACTGATGAAAGTTGTCGGACCAAAGGAGGGAGAATGTAAGGGAACAACTTGCCTCCAGGCTTGGAAGGGAGCCATCGATCCGTGATACTAGTAGTCTGCCCATTAACAATTGTACGACGACTCCCAAACTCTACCAACTCCCGAACACCCACCAGAGCTCTCCATATTGGGCTGGCATTGGAACACGGCTTCACAGCTAACCAGGAAGCAATAGACAAGTATTTTGCATGATAAAACTGTGATAAAAGGGATTGGGGTTGAGAAATGATGCGCCACAAAAGCACGATTGAAACTATGAAGTTCTCTAAAGCCTAAACCTCCTGATGGCTTATCTTTGCAAAGGACAGACCACTTAAACCAATGGATAGAAGATCCCTGCGTGCGTAATCAAACTGAACACTTATCTGCAATGAAAATGACGAAAAAATGAGAATTCTTTTGTACCAACTTTACGATATTTTCATTATAATTCACAGCTAACCACAAACACATATATTCGCCATCAAACAACCAATAAAACAAAATATTATCAATTCTGTTACAACTTGCATAAGTCCTAGAGAAACTTAAAAAACACACAAAAATACCTTTGCCCTTTGGCTACAACAAAGTTCACCAAAAATTAAAATCTAACAATAAATAAAAACGAGAAAATTTCATCTCATTATTCTTACACTTCTGGACACACTACCCATATTCCCTTCTCCCGAATTGATCAGAGATCATGGAGTTACTTGAGTTGAGGGGGCGTGGAAGAAACAAATCACACAACACTCCAAAATAATAATGCACTCAAACTATGGTAACTTTTTTCTTTTGTCCTTCTTTTCCCTGTGTAATTAAATCACTACTACCATTCCAATCCCAAACCCTACATAATCAATCCCACCGCAACCGCCACCGTCATTAACCACGCACCACTAGCAACCTCACAACACCGACACCATTATCATCCGATTCCTCATCCGCCACATCATCATCCGGCGAATAAGCCGGAGAATCCGATGGCGAATCACCTTCCTCCTCATCATCATCCGTCTTCGGAGCCGGTGCAGTCTTACTTCCCTTCTTCTTTTTCCCCTTCCCCTTCGTCGGCGCAGGTGCAGGTGCAGGAGTCATCCCTTCCCCTTTCTTAATAATCTCTGGCGGCAACAATACCTTATCAATCGTATAAACCGCAACCGGCTGTTCATCAAGTAAAGTCTCAGTAATCTTCGATCTTCCTCTCTTCGTCTTAATAGTCACATCCTGTCCATCATTCTGTACTTCCAACGCAAATTTCTCATCTCCATTAGTCGCGAGTGTGTTCATCTCTCCATTATTAGATTTCAACATGCTTATTGAATTATAAATCGGGACACCGTGAAAGAGTAATAAGGAATTCTTCTGATCACGTGTGAGGTTTTTGTAGCGTGGTAAGAATGATTTGAATGCATCATCAGATGGACAGAAGACTGTTAGACCTCCTTCGAGATTGTTGAGGTAGATCTCGTCTGCTGCAGTGTCGGCTGTGAGTGCGTCCGCGAATGCTTTGCAGCCGTGGGCGGACATACGGGATGTGAGGTTTAGTTCGGCTGGTGCTGGTGTTGGGGATAATGCGTCGGAGGATGAGATTATGTTGCTGATCTGGATTACTGATAGGTAGTATGGCATTTCGACTACGGATTTTACGAATGTGGCGTCTAGCTTGCCGGAATTGTCTTCTGCTCCGAATGCTACCTGGTTGGTGTACACATCAAATCAGTTAATCAGGTCAGGGGTAATTCAACTTTAATTACTACTAGTACTGTTTTTTTAGGTCAAATTTTCGTAGATAATTGCATAAAAAGAAGGAATCAGGAACGTAAATTAGCAGATTTTTACAAGAAATGCGTAAATAGAGAAACAACAGACAGAGGAGAAGAGAGTAAGCACTGAGCAGAACAGACAACAGAGTAAACGAGAAACAGTAGTTAATTAACTCTAATGAAATTGGTTACGTACCTTGCCGCCTTTAAGATTAGTAATATTGACAAACCCGGAAGATCCAGTAGCAGATCCGGTAGCCTGGTAGAGTGTAGCAGCGAGAGCGGTGCCATTAGTAATTTGATGAAGCTTCTTAGCGCCAAAGTAGTCAAGGAGGATGTGGAGTGCAAGAACGTTCTTAATGGTGTAGATGGAAGGGTGTTTAGCAAGGAGGGTGTCCATGGCGTCATTACTGACAGCGCAGACAGTTATAGTCTGACGGGTGTTGATTTCGGATGCTAAATGAGTGACAGTGAGGTAGTGGTTGAATGTGGACAGACTAGGGTGGTCTGCTAGTATCTTTGTTATGTTGTGGGTTTTGGCTGAGACAGCCATCACTGCCGCCAAGAGGAGAGTTAAATTGAGGAGGAATGGGTTACCCGAAGCTGCTGCATTGCTCCGGCAGCGCGCCATTGTTGGTGAAACTGGAGGGTTTTTTTTTTCGTTGCCTACGGTTTGTTTGTGAGGGTGTAGAAAAAGAGTTTGGTGAGAATGAGAGGAAATGTGGTGGAAGGGGGGTGAATTAATGGGGGAGCTGAGATTTGAGTGTGCGGATGGGGGTGGTGTTAATGGAAGAGGCAAGGCAGTGGGGGAAAGGGAATTGGGAAGTGGAGTGATGAGGTGGGGAAGCAGAGCAGTAGGGTGAAGAGAAGAAGATGAAAAGGTAGAAGAAAACCCCTCAAAAAGTATTGGAGTGTGACGGTGAAGCAGAAGAGTTGGTAAGGGAATGACCTTGGAATGTGGATAGAATTACGACAGAGCCACTGAAAATAGTAGTAGTAGAGTAGAGTCTAGAGAGAGCTTTCAAGACAGCCACTACTTTTATGGATAAATATGGGTTGGTGAGTAGCAGGTACTGTATCGCATGCAAAGGGGGGTAACATAACAGGAATAGATAATAAGAGATACATATAATTGTGCCTTGTTGTGACCTTTTATGGCTAATGAAACCTTCTATTATTGATCCCTTTTATGGCTATGGCACACTGACGAAGCCAGCTTCGTCTTTTGAGAAAGAAATAATGATAAATAAAGACGGATAAACTTTAGTTATAACATAATTTGGTAAATTTGGTTATGAAAGCTGAAGTTAGTTAATGTACAATGGAATTTATTTGGCGTACACACGCGGATCAAAGTTTCTTGTTACTTAACATGTAACTCTATAGTGGGTTAAATTGAGTCGGTCTCTTTTCTTTCAAGCAATTGTTGTGTTGCTTGTGTGTTTTGATGTTCAAACCAAATCGGATATTGCATCGACGTAGAGAATCTGCCTGCGTTATTAAGTGGGACGGGTTAGAACGACAAACAGGTCCCGATTCCCAGGAAATTGAATTAAGGGCGAATATGGTATTCAGAGTGAGTGATAAGGTAACGCAGAAATGAAAGGGAAAGAGATCTAAAGAGAAGGATCTAGAAAAACATATCACGTGGTGTTACTGTTGGGGGTGTTAAGACTAAGAGCAGAGGTGGACTGGTTTGCGTTTTATTTTAATCTATGAAAACAAGACAAGACAGGTATATGCTTTTCCCCTGAAGAAGCTTATTACTATAATGTCATCTCCTATGACCATATGATATACAGTACAGTAAAACTTTCAACTTTATTTTCTGTTACTACTTACTTTACAAGTGTCTCTCTGTACCCTTTGCTGCATATCAACGTTTCATGTGATGTGTGTATCTACTACTACTACTACTGTTTTGTTGGGGTACTACCAAAGTACCAACCATACTAAACACTCGACTTGAAGAAACGCATAAGTTACCTGATTACACGGATAGCGGCAGCAGCACAGCCGTATGTTTAATAAATATTAATAATACACGCAGAGTGATTTGTGGTGAAGTAGAGTGGAAGTGAGAGAGTGAGGTAGGAAATTCCACGTAAGCCGTGAGAGTACTAGCGTGATGATTCATCCACCGACACTCCCTTTTTTCCGGTCATAATAACAAATTAAACTGAAATGCAATTGGGTGGGAAACTCCGTGTACTCTCAAACATAGACACGGTTTTTTTTTTTTAATACATCAAATTTTTATATTATATTAAAAACGTTACATGTAAGTCGACACATGTACAAAAGATACAACCTTCCTACCCAACACTCAACATGTGTCATATATGTAAAGAAACTTGCATAATAATCTTCAACTTCACAGTGAGCAACCACTACTACAAAAAAAAATGTCATTTACTAACACACAAAAGTGTAAGTAAAATTCAAATATGTGTTAGTATAGACCGACTTGGCTTTTACTAACACACAAAAAAAGTATCGGTATAACTGCTGACACTATAGATCTATACTAACACTTATAACGTGTGTCGGTAAAAACTCAGAGCCTATACCAACACTTGTGTTGGTAAAAGATCAAAGCTTATACCAACACTTATTAAGTGTGTCAGTGTAAGTGAAACTTATACTAACACTAAGCTCATTTGTTGGTATATATATGTGCGTCTTATACTAACACATCGGTATGTGTTTGTAGAAAACTATTTATACCATACTAACACATGTTTTTATGATATACTGACACATATGTGTGTAAAAAAAATTCCTCACAAAATTCATAGCTTGTTATACATTTCAAGTATTTATATTATAATACACATAATATATGATAAGTTGACCTGCCACCATAATATTAGCTTATAAAATATATTTCATAACAGAATGCTGAAGCACAAAAACATTGACTATTATGAATTTGCAATGCTACAACTTTAATACTAATATATATCATTTATTCTTCAAGCGTCAAAAGTATCACTGTCATAATCACAGTTAAGTCTAAATTGAATTGAAGAATTACAACATTGTTCCTAAACGTCAAAAATTTAGAAATGACTTGTCCTACTCTCATTATAAAAAAAAACTTCTAGTTCAACTACAACTAATTTGGAATAACATCTGGACTCACTTCATTCAAATTGCTGATCACTCATCACCTGCAAGCAAAAACGGCAGTCTTATAAAATAGGGGAGATAAATGAATAATTACATATCAAGATAAACTAAATAACAAATTTTGAAAAAAATGATACTGGTTGTACGTGTTTCACCCATAAAAGGTTGGTTTAACTTTTTGATCGATTTGTACCACTACCGACATCACTCGGAACCTAAAGGAGCAGCAGTAAAATCACTTCAAAAGGACCAGCTATTCATCACTTTTCAGCTACAATTCGCATGAATATAATAATCATCAGCAAACAGTAATTACTATAGACACCGGAAAGATTTCAATTTATTTAGTACTTTAATTATAAAAAAAAAACCTACCTTGTTGAGAATCTTCGGCTGCGTTCGGCGTGTTATATGTTAGTAGTTTTGTGGTAGTTTTGGTCTGATTGTTTTGGTTGGTTATTTGTGTGTAGTTTTGCTGGTTGTTTTGTTGCTGTTTTAAAAACTAATGTTCGGCAGATGGCGGTTTCATCTGTCTGTTTGAATAAATTAGTTTTGTGCGGTGCGTTTACCGTTTTTGTTATTACAATTAAAAATTTTATATTACATTTTAAAATATTTTTTTGTTAATAAAGTTAAATATTTGTAAATATTCAATCATAGCCTTTATAATTATTATTCTTTATTAATATTTTAGTGACAATTAATTTATAATATATATACATATTAATTTCTAAATAAATTTTTTACATTTATTTAAAAAAATAAAGAAATAAACCATTATATTTAGAGTAAATATATTAGATTTATATATAAAAATAAAATTTATAAAATTTCAAATGTATTAATACTTAAGATTATTTTAATTTTTAATCAAAAAAATAATATCATTGAAATGAAAAAGCAATTTTTTATAATAATAAAATAATTGATTGTAAGCAAATATATAGCTATCACTTATTATTATTTTTATATATATTATTTATTGTTGATAAAATATTTATTTTAAACAGTAAAATAATATATTATATTCAATTAAATATTATTTAATGAAATTTAAAAACATAAATTTAATATATAATATAATTTTTAAAATGTAATATAAATATTGAAAATTCAAATTAATTATTAAAAATTAATTTTTAATAATTAATAATATTATTAAAATATTTTCGCCCTCTTAATTACAGTTTTCTGGCTCCTCTTCTGTTTACGGTATTCATTATATTTGCAGCATAAATTATTGGTTGTTTTGTGGTTGTTTTGTGCTGGTATATTTGTGGCTGTTTTGAAATTGGTGTTCGGTGACTGGTAAGGTTCCACGTCTATAATGAACGCGGAAATGACCCTTTTGATATCGGAGCGTCCGCTCTTTCCACCGGAAATCCCAAAGATTTGAGCATCAGGAACGCCTTTTGGCGTATCTGGCTCTTCGACTACGAGTGAGAGTCCGAGCGGGATTCCGCCTTATATGCAAGAGAGCCTCTTAGTGAAGAAGAACAAAGGAAAAATCAGATTAAAGTTACCTAATTGGCTAAATGATATTAGTTAAAACATAGGGTTACCTCAAATTATGCA